>CM062804.1:754967952-755567952 GCA_031772625.1 Pinus tabuliformis
CATGAATCCACAAAGATCTTCTTTGCCTCCATAAATGTTTCTTTTATCTTATGAAAATCAAATCCAGTATCTTTGTCAGCATCTCTTCACATTCTCAGATTCTCTTCTGGTTTGTTTCCTTTGCTACTTTATCATCCTCAGTATCAATACCGCTTCATGTAATTATATAATGCTTGGTTCATCCTCATGCAGTTATGAACTCATCATCTAGATGTTCTGAGTGGGCTATTGGTTCTTCTTCTCTTGCATCTTTGCGATGAGTATAGGACAATCTTCTATTACATGGTCAAACTATTGGCAATACTGACAAGAGGGGTGTGTCGGGTTCTGACAATCTCGCGCATAGTGTCCTGGTTCCCCACAATTGTAACAAATAATCTGTCTACGACCTCTTCCAACTCCTCCCCCTCATCCTCTTCCTTGTCCCTAGAATTGTCTGCACGCTGCAGGTGTGCCTTGATCCTGCTGTGGACATGTCTCAGCATGTACTCTATATGTTGGATTTTTTTCCATCATTAACTCATAGCTTCGACAATTACACTCATCATGGCCTATAGACTTATAGAAATTGTAGAATAGTTGTTGGGGAGTCTATAAAAACTTCTGCAAAAAATGGAAATTGCCAGTTGAGTGTTTTCCTGTTATTTGGCAGATAGCGCACCATGGAATTACACCATTACTTGATCCAACGAAAGTTTCTTGCTTTAGGGGGTTGGACCTCCCCCAATTAGATAGTTTTGATATACTGAGAAATGATCCTTGTCATGGCCATTTCATTTTCACTTTAAGCACCACACTTTAGAACAGGTCTCCTTTTTTACCTCTTTTCCCTTTTTGAGATCGTACAATTCTATATGGAGGCTAGCTAGTTGCGTCTGAATCTGTTGCACTCCCATATTTGTATCTTGAATAGGCGAAGCCTCCAATTTCATAACAATTTCCAGCGCTTCAGCCTGTGATCCAATATTCTTCTGTGACAATGGTAATCTCAAATGAGGCAACAACGTAGCAATATACAATTCCTTATATTTCTCATCCGAAATTTGTAGATTAGCCTATTGTAGCAGACATTTCAGCCTTTGATTAATATCCCATGTAGATTCATTCACCTTTTGCTTAATTTCTTTGATCTTAGTCACACACTAGGCTTGTGACTTTGGCTTTCTGAATTCGTTATTCAGCACATCTTTTGTGTCTTTCAATAACATAGTTGGATTAGTTGTACTGTAATTAATATACCAAGTTAGTGCCCTATCTTGTAATGTTGTGACCAACTGTACTTTCTTCATATTGTCATTTTTTATTTGTTGTGACTTCCACACGGCATCTGCTACGAACCATAATTGATCAGGGTCTTCTATCCCTAGACCCTTGAATATAGGCATCTTCATAGTGTTCGCCATACTAAATAGCGGAGGTGGAGGTGGAGGTGGAGATGGAGGCATAGGTGTGTGAGGTGGAGGTGATGGAAAAGGTGCAGTGGATGGATGTGGAATTCCATAGTCCCATGATCTACCGACTGCAATGCACCTCTGGGTGTCTTTGGGCTATTTCTTTCTTTTCTATTGGATGTTCCCAACATAGGATTGTACTCAGCAATTGTCAACTGTATCTAGATATTTGCTGAACTATTTCTCAGTTCACTTAGCTCCCATCAAGCCTCTTCTAAACATCAATTTAGTGGCATAACCCGTTTCTTGAGCAATAACATTTTAATCCAAGTTTTCAAAGACTTCAGATACTGACCTCTTGATCCTTTGAAAAACCAACGTTCAACTTTGCTACAACTGAAAGACGTATCAATCACGAACTCAGTGATAAATCCACCCAAAATACTATAAATCTAGTAATCGACAACTTTCACAACCTTGTATTCTGATTCTTTCAGGTGCTTCACTGACTCTAGAGTCCACACAGTAGGGTTATTTAGCTTCCAGGTAGGTTGACCATCCGCCAATTTAGCCAACCATTCATATAATTAACACGGAAAAGAGCCAAAGAAAACTTTGTGTCTGTCTGTATACATATATCTTTGCAACCACTCTTCTTTGCACAAATGTGGATTCCTGTTTTCTTGAGCTGCAAAATCATGCAACTTCTGATCTCTCCACTTTTCAATCTCCTTCTTTGTTGGTCCCCATAGACCCCACATCACACATCCCTTAGATAGATCCCGGTCCTAGTAATGGAACCATTTGTTGGCATGATGGGGCTTGGACCCAAGTTCGGAGGTAGTTGCGCAAACCAACGAAACCCTACAATACTGACCCTTTCGGCAACAACCCATGTAGCGTAGGATGTAGTCTCAACCAAGGTAGTATTGGGGGATGTTAGAACCAGATTTCTGCATCTAGAGGGATATGTGACATGTTTTCTACAGATCTAAGGTTTTATCTTGACCTTCATGAACCCTAACCCTTGAAACCCAGAACTTATAGTAAATAATATTTAACAGGTTTTTATCCTTCATCGACTGTGCTAAACATGCATAACATCATACAAATACGCAGATCTATGTCTTCACAAATCTATTAAGTAATTTTTCCGATTAAATGCATTCAATAGATCATAAATACAACAACTTCAGAAATAAACAGTAATACACATATATCACTTCAAAATAGGTCTTTATTATGCTTCAAATTCTCAGTTATAGACTCTTTCCACACTACGCACACAGCTATAGGGGCTTGCGCACTCAGCTATGGACTTACCAAGGTCTCCGTGCACACATGATGAAGGAGCCTTCCCTTCGCCCAAGAACAAAAAAGACAAATTCAGACTCAACTCATGCACTTCCTACTTCACTTTCCTATTACTCTTCTATAATTTCCTTTTATACTCTTCCTTCCTTACAATACCATGGTCCATGAACCATGGGCGGGTCTCAAAATAACTTTATTTTAACAAACTAAGGGGTTTTGACCTTTCTAAAGCCCCTTGACTCCTATTGACCTATGCTATTCATGCTCTTCTCCTAAAAATGTGGAGACTTTACAATATATTTACAAACTTAACAAAACTTTAACAAAATCTGACCCAGGGGACCTCGTCCCAACAATGTCTCTTCTGACATGTATGGGGAGTCATATGAACTGTACTCAATTATTCTTCTCTTCATTTATTGGCCTTCTATTTCCCTTAACATATCACTAATAGATAAAGTAAAACACATAATCAAAATCATTACCTCAACTTACTAATTGTGAGGCTATTGCATCTACACAAATCGATCTAGATTAGCATAATACAACATCACAAGCATATCATCTCATACATGGATATCATAACAATAAAAATAAATAGATAGAATGCATGCATGCATAACAATTTGCATTTACCTCGAGGTCACATGTTGCGAACTTTCTTTGATACCACTTTGTAACACCCCACCCCACATTTACCCACTTTTACAAGCTCACCAAGGTAAACATGAGCTAAGAGTTACTATGCATGACCCAACCTCCAAGATTTAGTTATGGATATGGGGTCCATTGTCAACTTATTGAAACCATCAAGAGACACAAGATCACATTGTTATCATTCTAACTTGACCCAATGCTATTTCCTTTCTGTTTTGTTTGCATATATTTAACACCACTTTCTATTATTGGTAGTTTTTTAGGTCCTAACTTCTAAGGCCTTTTTGAGGGCATAAATGACATTTTAAGGGAAATCAGAGAGACCGGTAGAGTGTTGGAATCCATTTCATAAATTATCATTTTGGCCTTCTCATGGAGATATTCAAAACGAGGTATTATGATAGTCAAACAGAAATCGTATGCCAAGGTTACAATCCCGATAAGTCGATAGTCCAAATTATTCATTTATAGAAACACTTTGTCACTATGGTACCTGTAGGTCATGACTACATAGTTTGTTCACTATTTTCATTAGTTTATCAGATATTCATCAAGAAGGCTTGTTTCCCTCTAGCACTAGCTACACCAAAACAAATATTAGCACATTCATTCATATAAATCAACCATGATCCATTGAAACCATGAATTAGACTGGGATCAATAACACATCATATAATAAGAAATATACCATGCATGTAACCAGAATGAAGCCATGAAAAATCAGTCATATAAAAAATGGTAAATTAGCACTTATGCTCATTGATCATTAATAAATAATAACACATATTAGCATATGCATAGTACCAACCAAGACAATTACTTCCATGTACCACTCGACCATAGATTGGGCTAACTCAAATCTCTCTTTCATCCATTCACCCCTATGCCGTATTCTAAGCCTAAATGTGGGATTACAAGGGATAAACCAAAACATAACCAAACTAGGAATCCAAAGGTTAAACCACCTCCACCCTCAAGCCACAATGATCTCACCTAAACTGGTTGAGAGATCACCAAAACCAACACAAGCTTGGATGCCTTAGAATTTCTACACCATACCCAAAGGAATTTTCCTGTCTCCACTGACCTATCAAGGGATTCCTAGACAAAACCATCTCCACCCTCAACACTTGGGATTTTCCTAAGACCACCTCAACTAGGATCCAAAATCTATCGACAATCCAAAGCTCAACCAATTAATAAACCCACTACATAATGGCTATCCAAGAAATGGCATAGGAAATATTGTACATGGTTGTCACTCCAGGAAAATCACCATGCCAATGACAACAAAATAACCTGTAAACAATCCTAAAAGATAAATCAAACATGCAATCTGTTACCTACAAAATCCTTTTATTGGTTTTTGTTTATTTTCTTGATTTCTACCCTTACTTACTACAGTCCAATATTGTCCTTGCACTCCCTTACCTTTCCTTACTTGTCATTTTCTTAGTTTCTTGTGTCCAATTTCTCTCTCTCTTGTTTTAGTTGTTCTCTTATCTTTCCTCCGAATGAATGATAAAATGTCCAAGAGTGTGTTAGAATGCTCTATCCCTTCCTTTCTTTTCTTTTGATTTTTCTTTTTCTTCATTTTCTTTTGCATGCATATTCCTGTATCTTCTTCCTCATTTTCTCTTATTTTACTTTATTTATTTTATTAAGTTTCGTTTATTTCCCTTTTCCTTTTGTTAATGCCAATGTCATTTTCCTTAGCCAATAATTAACCAAAATTTATGCATAATGTAATATTTTTCCCTTCGATATGCTTGGAATATGTGTCCCATGATCTTGGTTTTATTTTTTCCTTTTATAATTCCCATTTATTACATCGAACTTGAACTCGAGGTTGTTACAAACCCATCCCCCTTGGGGGAACACTGTCCTTGGTGTTTAATGACACTTATGACCAATCAAAACTGTTAAACCTAAAAAACACACAACTTATGGAGCTTTATAACCTAGCTCGATACAATATTGGCATTGAAAAACTATTGAAACCATGACTAACATACTCCTTATTAGAGCTTTACAAACATAACTCGATACAATATTTACAATGAAACACACACACATACCAAAAATCATATGCTTCAACTAACAAATAAAGAAGGATATAATGCCTGCATCTAATCGGTCATCTCCTATGTAGCTTCATCGGGCCCAAAGTGCTTCCACTGCACTTTAACTTGCTCTGTTGATTAGTTCCGGAGCATGACTTTCTTTCATAGTCAGATGCATTAAGGATTTGGTTGGAACTCTCCTTCTAGTTCTACCTATAATACAGACCAATCAATCACGTGATCAACATCTCATATATATCTTTTAAGTAATGAAACATCGAAAACATCATGGACTTTTATTGATAGAGGTAAAGTATGTCTATAGGCCACTAGTCAAATCCTCTCAAGGATCTCAAAAGGCCCGCAATATTGAGGTGCCAAATTGGCACATGATCCAATCTTCAAGGAGCTCTTCTTGGGCTTGATACACAAGTACAAATGCTCTCCAACCTAAAATCCCTTGAATACCCTATGTTGATCTTCATATCTCTTTTTCCTATCCTATGTTGATTTCAAATTATTTCTGATAACCTGCATCTCCTAATCTATCTCTCTCAACATATCTGGTCCAATCAACACCTAGTTCATTGGATCAATCTAGTTGGTAGGATTATTGCAACTCCTCTCATAAAGAGCCTCAAATGGACTCATATTCAAGGATTCCTAATAACTATTATTATAAGAAAATAATGGTTATGATTTGGGTTGACATAGGTTTGATCTATACTGCTTACCAACAAAACCCTTAATCACTGGCCCTTTCGGCAACAACCTACAAGCAGATCACAGTTTTACTTGAAGTGACTATGGGAGGATGTAGAACCAAGTTTCTACAGCCTTGAGGGATGTGGAGATATGGTATTATTATGTTTTATTACTCTTAACATTCATAAATTACTTCGCCACATTACATTAACCACTTAAACATACCATATAAAGCCATAAATCATCATTGTGCTGAGATAACATGCAACTGTAATAAATTGCTATGCTACAACAAATAATAAGCAAATATACACATGAAGACACCAATTTTATTATGGTTCAACCTAACTTGGGGCTACATCCACAAGAACTATTGCTAATATAATGATTCTTTGTACAAAAAACAATTCTTGACCTACGCACTAAGCAGCAGGTTGTCTGCACACTCATTTGTAGACTCAGGCCTCTGCGCATTCAGTTGTAGATCCTTGCCTCTTCTTCCAACTACAGATCATAGTGATTCGACCATAACACAAATCTGGATCATAAGATAATTTTTCTTCTTATTATTTGATCCTAGATATAATATTACATTGAAGGGTACATCATTACAATACCATGGTCCAAATACCATGGACTCCCTAATACAAATAGCTATGGTCCCAAAATCCATTGATATTTTATATTATTACAAAAATAAGGGGCTTCACCCTATCCCAAAGCCCTTATACCACACGGTATATTCAAACTTCTCCACTGCACACTCCACTTCACACTTCGCTGCACGCTCCACTACGCGCTCCTCTCCACAAAACACATAGTCTTTACAAAAGACTAGGTCAAGTTGGGATGCACCCAACAGGCCCCTAACACTCACATGTGACTGATCCCGAGTCACTCAGTTGTTTTGCCTCTAATTTCTGCTACAATACTGTTGTATGAACTTCTTCTATTCGCTTCACACCTCTTCCAATAGTGCTTCAGTCACAGGTTTTGTAGCCTTTTGCATCAGTGTTGTTTCCCTCTATCGAAGCTCTTGAAGCTTCTTGTCTACTGCCTGGGAAAGTTGGAGAGCCTCATCCTGCCATAGATGAGTTCTCTCTATCAAAACTTGTTCTTCCTTCCTCAATTCTTCTATTTCCGTCTTGATGGAATTTCCCTCATTGATCTTCACGAGCTTCTGCGAGATTGATAAAGTCTTCACAGTTACCTTAATTTCTTCCAACTGATGTTTCCTTTGTTGAATGTTTTCTTGTAGTTTCTACACATTGGGATCTTCCTAAAACAAATTCCAAATATGTAATCTCTCATATTGAAGCTTCCTAGAGTCTGCCACTACTACGGAGATGCCAACCACTATAGCCTTTAGTTTGGTCTCCCTCTGCTCCCACACTTCCTATGGTGTCGTTGGCTACAACTTCATTTGTAGCTCACAAATCTACATTTCATATTTAAATTGTATTGCGGTGATATTTTCCGTGTATCATTTCACTGCAAGGCCAACCTTTGCGACCTTGTCTTCCACTGATTCTTATTCTCGGACATCAAGGTCCATAATCTCTTTTGATGTTGCTTCTACCACCTCCTTGATATTTTGTTGTTGTTGAACTACTTGATCCCTCTCCTGTATCATTTGGTCAAGCTTCTGCTATAGAAAATCCCACTCTCTTTCTACCTAAATTTTCAACTACGAGGTGTGTTGTTCACGCAGCTTCAACTATTCTATTATTTCCAAGTGCATATTATGTAATATCTACAATGGTAGTGTTGCAATTTTCATATTGACATTCCTCCATTCCTTTGCTTGTTGCTGAACTTCGACAGAGTCAAATTGTAGGGGTCCGATAGGTATCAATGTTATCTTTGCTGAAAGTGTAGGCTGTATTTTCCTTTCTTCTCCAATCTTCTCCACTACCTGCGCGGGTTGTCTAACAGTTTGTGCCAAAATTTTAATTTTTGTGATCTTCTCCTGCACACTTGTGAGAAGTGCATCATACCTATCTTCCCACTTATTCCATGATTCTGCTATCACTTCCTGAATCCTATCCCCAATCTACTCCAGGTCTCCATCAGTAAGGAACATTTGCATGATATCCTTCATCTTATCTAACTTTTTATTCTTCTTTATCTTCATGGCAACTTCAACCTATTCCTTCCTCTTTTCTATGACAACTTGTTCTATTTTGTCTTTTAAGACTCCTTATTCTTCTCATCTTCTTCAGGACGATCCTAGTGACCCTCTTCATGTTACTCCTCTTCCTCTGAGTCATGCTCATCCTTGTCTTTTTCCTTTCCACTCGCTTCACCATGCTGCAAGGTGTCCTCCTCTGTCGCACTATCTTCTTCATGGGTTTTCATTTCAGCCATCCATTCTGCGGGCCACTGTTGTACCTGCACTAAGAGATCATCTTTTGTTACTAAGTATGGCAGGGGATTCCATTTATTCTTTGCGTCTTTTTGAGACTATATATAAACCTTGTGGAAATCAACTTTGAACTTTGCAACAGAGTTATACCGCTCGTATAGGATTAGTAAGAGGTGAGGATTTTGTTTCACTAGCATATGTAAGTCCATGTGATATAACATGAAAAAAATCATGTTCTCCATTGCTCACAATGGTTGAGTGGTATACCACAGTGAGGCATACCGCGTAGCTTCATAGACATCTAAGGCTACCAGAGGGAACTACAAATCCTCTAGCTCTCTCCAAGATAGCATCACAATGATCAATATCAACCATGCATAATGGAATGTTGTACATTTTTCTTGGACCTCGTGACAGTCATCAAAAAAATATTTGCAAAGGTATTCGGCCTAGTTGTGCTGAACCCCATTAAGGCACTGGGCAACTAATGAAACTACCACTACAGGGACTTCATTAGCCTGGCATTTTCTCATGATATTCCCAGCTAATATGTGTGCTATGAAGTGAACCCCTTGGTCACTGATTGATTTTATGTCATATCCTCACTTCCCTTTTGTGAGTCCAAACTTCTTCTTCATGATTTCGGCTATGGCACGATCCTGATATTTTCCAACAAATTATTTTGTGGGGTTCCACCCTTGATACAGTAGTCTTGTGATTCTCCAGATCAACATTGGGTCTATAGGGATCCTCTTTCCCATCCATAGACATCCATCGTGCACCAGCACGAGCATCTGTGGCACATAAGTCATTCTCCCCAGACTTCTTCCGAAGTGTGGCACATTTAACATGTTCATAAATCCTAACTGCCCCAGTCCATTCACCCATTGTTGCAGCTCTAACCTCGTCACACCACTCTCCAGGTGCAAACTGTGGGTATTTCTTCCTGTCATTGAAGTCGTAGTCTGTGAACTTTAGCTGCAGTATTTTCCCAAGTAATTCCCCAGTAAATGGTATTGACTCTGGCAATAGGGGTGTGAAGGTGCCAAACTTCTCATCCTTCGAGTCTTTCACTGGTTTAGAATTCATTTTTCTTGGTGGAATATATGGTGGGAGAGGTGATGGAAATGTTGTGCCATCTGTTTCCATCTTCTCTACTTGCTCTGCTTCTTCCTCATTGTCTCTAACTGGCTTGAGTTGTTGTTGAGGCTCGACAAGTTGCTTGTCTTGTTTCTTCTTTGTTCTATATTCCTTGGGTTAGTTTCTTCCATGGAGATCTTCGGTGCGTGGTTAATGATGTTGTTGTGAGCATCCAAAATGATGTTGTACGTGTATCATCACTTGTTGTGACTGCTTCCATGATTCTAAGAAATACCTTCTCATGAAAATTATGAACAATTTCTTCCCAATAATGCTTAGAATACATACAATTATGAATTTCTGCAATCTCTTCGCAACAACAACACTCAAATTCTCAATTCATCAAAGTGCCAAATCTGGGTGGGAGGCATATTTTAATAATGACTCTAAATTTCTAACCCCATCATTAGCTCAAATTGTGTTCATTAATTGCATATCTATCCTTAGATCTTGTCCATATGTCCTCATAAATGCAACTTTCCACATGTTTTAATGTTAACTTTCCCTTTTAACGGACATATTTTTCTGGTGAACTTTGACGCATCCAATATTGTAGTTAACACCCCTTCTTACATCATAGCTCCTATGCACTTTGACATAATTCAGAATGTAGAAAAGTATCTTCCTACGTCGAATCTCTCTGTGTCGTAGTTTATAGTCCAGTGCCCACTTTCAATTTCAGATGGCACTAAGAATTTTCTCCTCTCTTCTTTAGAGAAAAGTTGTAGGGACAGGGTTGTCCTTGTACAACTTCAACCTACTGCCATTTACTCTTCCCTGAATCAATTCTCCATTTAACTTTGCTAATTGAATTACACCCCCATCAGTAATATGCTTGATAATGTATGGGTCCAACCAATGCATCTTGAACTTGCTTGGAAATTTTAAAAACTTACTGTCATAAAGGACAACAAGGTCTCCTACTTGGAACTTCTTCTACTTAATATGTTTGTCATGCCAGGAATTTTCTCTTGCTTTCTATACCTACTGATGAAATCTTTCTATAAATTTGTCTTCCTCCAAAGAAATAAAATGCGACATTATTGCCTTCATTATGTCAGGCTCTGCCATATCTATAAAATCTACAATCCTCAAGCTAGGGATGATTTACTCCATGGGTATCACATCTTCCTGCCCATAAACTAATATGAAGGTTGTCTGACCTGTCAACTTTTTTCATGTGGTCCTATAAGCCCATAAAATTGTTGGGATTCTAAAGTCCCCATCATCTCTGTTCGCATTGCATACCTTAGTCAGTGCATTCTCCAAAATCTTATTAAATTCTTCTACTATTCCATTAGCCTAAGGGTGATAAGGGGTGCTCTTTTGATGATAAACTTGGAATTCCTCAGCCAATGCTTCAACAGTCTTATTTAGGAAGTGTGAACCTTGGTCACTCATCAAAATCTTTAGACATCTAAATCTAGACAATATATACTCAAAAATAAACTTTGTAACAATATTTGATCTGTAGTCCCTTGCCAGTTATGCTTTGGCCCATCTTGTCAAGTAATCATTCGTTGTAATTATGTACCTCACACCAGCCCTATTTCCAAGTGGGTTGACGCGTCCAACAAAATCAATAGCCCAATTATCAAAGGCCTGCAATGTAACTTGTGGTACCAATGGCATCTCATCTCTTTTTTAAGGTTTTCCTGTTCTTTGACAGATATCACATGCTCTGCAATACTCCTTCGCATCTTTATGTAGTGTAGGCCATCACATGCTCTGTAGTCAACCAGCTGCGCCACCATGAGCTTCTACTCAAATCATCTTCCTTTCATGTTCAGGAACATATCTACGCAATATTTCATATGGTCCCATCTTATATAATTGTCCTATTATTAATGAAAATTCAGCTTCCTTAACCACTAATTCTTATTTTTGTTTCATAGTATACTCTGAAGGAGCCATCCCTGTGGTCAAAAAATGAATGAGATCTGCAAAATGGTCATCTGCAACTCTGATTGAAAATAACTACGCATCAAGGATATTATCCTCTATGCTGGTTGGTTCTTCTGTTGTTTCTAATATTGATAGATGATCAGGTCCTTCGTTTATTCTTCCTAGTTTAACAATGATTTCAAAGTCATATTCCTAGAATAACAATAACCATCTGCGAATATTTCATCTTAAGAAAGGCTTATTAACCAAATAGTTCTGTGCATAATGATCTGTAAACATTTTAAAGTGTGCCCCCAACAAATAGTGTCTAAATTTCTACAAAGCATACACCATGCCAATCCTTCCCTTTTTGTAGTTGTGTAATTCTTTTCTACTTTAGATAACTTTCTACTTGGAAATGCTATAGGATGATCAATCTCTCCTGCACTAGGTTGTGCCAGTACTACTCCCAAAGCTACACAAGAGGCATCCACATGGACATGGAATTCCTTATTCCAATCAATGAATACTAGTATAGGTGCAATTATCATTTTTTCTTTCAATATGTCAAGGCACTTCTGACATTCTTCATTCCACTGAAAAGTTACATCCTTCTTCAATAATTTCTCCATAGGCACAGTAATCTGAGCATACCTCTTGATGAACTTTTTGTAATACCCTGTATGTCCCAACTTAGTACGAAGTTGTCTTACTATGTTAGGTGGGGGTAAGTTCACAATGATAGCAATCTTAACAGGGTCCACCATTAGTCCTTTCTTGCAAACAATATGTCCTAACAATATATCGAAGGGTACACAAAATATGCACTTCTTTAGGTTCAAAGAGATTTGATACTGTCTACATGTGTCGAGCATAAGTATTAAACTTCCAATATGTTTTCTCAACAATCCAAATATTGTCCAATCATCAAAATATACTTCTAAAAACTTATGAATGTATTCCTTAAAAGATACAACCAACACTCTAAAAAATATAGCAGGGGCATTCTTTAATCCAAAGGGCATTACTTTGTATTGACATTAGCCACATTCTATAGCAAATACGATCTTATGCTGATCTTCAAGTGCAATCCTAATCTGATGATAACCTGAAAAATCCATTTGTAAATGAGTAAGCTTCCTGGCCTCCTACATTATCTAGCATTTCATATGTGAAAGGGGTAGGGAAGGGATCATGTAAACATGCATCATTCAAATTCCTCATATCAACATAGATCCTAATTTCTCCTTGAGTGTTATTCTCTTGTACCACCATAGAATTCACCCATTCTAATTCTTTTACTCGTTCAATAATTCCTACTACTATCATCTTATCAAGCTCCATATTTACTTTCTCCTTATACTTCAGTTTCAACATGTAAGGTCTTTGCTTGACTGGCTTCACATCAGGCATAAGGGGAATTTTCATGACTCCTAGATCTCCAATTATACCCTTCATTTATGAAAACTTAGTGGAAACAGTTCTTGATATTCATGAAGTAATTCTGTAACTTTATTGATTATCTCTTCATCACAATAGTCTCCTATTTTTACAAAATTGGGTTCCTTTTTTGATCCTATGTTCACCTTTTTAGTCTTTAATGGATTCATTATATCTGGTATTTCTGGCTTAGGTCCATTTACTTCGTGATATCCTTCTGACTATGCTATTTCGATGTTGCCAGGATCTTCTTCTTCATCTGTAGTAAGGTTATAACATTCTAGTGCATTTTCTATCTACGCAACCCAATCAGGTTGATGCCATGTTAGTGGGTTTAAATTCTCAAAGATCTTCTTCTTAATTATCTGAATGGCCAAATTTAGGTATGGGCATTCATCCTCAAAGCTAAATGTTAATATGAAGCCATCAACCATGTCTGCCCAGTTTACTGTACCATGTCAAAGCTTTGTTTCTAGGTACTAGTTCTTAGGAATTGTCTCTAATGTATGAATGAATCCATGTACCCATTCTTGTTGTGGAATCTCCTTCCATGTTGTAGTGCATAGCTAGATATGCTTCCTAGGATTAGTTTCACCATCATATTTTATCTCTATCTTTGTATCGATCTTTCCAAACCTTATCCACATCAATCCTTGACATTCCTAACTAGGGAAAATTTTAAGAACCACCCTAAATTTATATGTATAATAAATGGGGGAATCCCCATGATACATAGGAAAAATGGGAGGCAATTTTATCAATAATATAATATTGTATATATAATTTTTTTAGCGAATCTCTCATCAAATTATATTATCTTGTAAATTCATGGTGAATCTTTCACCAAATTATAAAATCTTGTAAGATATTGCAAATCTTTCACTGAATAATAAAACATTGTGAAGTCTTGGCGAATGTTTTGTTAAAGTATGAAACCATATATGATAATAGGAAAACATATTCATTAAACTATAATATACTAACATACATGTTTGGAAAAAATAAACATAATTTTCTCTTCCTACAAACAATGTTGCAAGTTTTAGTGGTCGTGTTTGTCAAGGATCTTATTGTACACTCTTTCATATCCTTCTATTAGTTTTGATAATATTCCACAACAAAGTTCTTGTAGATGTTGTCTTGACCTCTAGTTATGTCAAGGTAGGAGAGATTAATATTTTCTCTACCACTTTTGTCAAGCTATCAAATTTCTTTCTTATTCCATAGACTCCAACTGCCAAATAAAAAAAACACATCAAGTTTTTTTACCCCCAACACGCCAACTAGTAGCAACCCCAACTATATAATATAAGAAAGTAGTAGGTATCCCAAAGGCCTGAAGGGGATCTAATGGAAAGAAGTGACTGTTGTCAAAAGCCTTCCAATCAATATATAAATATATAAATGTAGATTTATTATTATTTTAATTGGAAATATTTAATTAAATAATAAAATTTAATTACGTCTCTCCCAATCTAAATTTATTATTAGCATAATTCAATACCTTCATAAGTCTTTCATTTTTTAACAGTGTTATTTATATTTATATTTTATTTTTATTTATTTACGATACCTTTGGAGTAAGTATAAAAAGAGGTTTTATTTATTTACCATGCCTCCACTTTATTTATATTTTTATTTATTGGGACCAAATACAACCTCCCAAACCACCTCCCAAACCACCTCCCAAACCAGAAAATGGGCGATTGCAAACGAATTTAACATTGCAAAGAAAAAAATTAGGCGATTGTAATGGAATATAACCTCCCAAAACAGGCAAATCAAGTCAAATGAGTCTTTTCATAGTTTATCCACCCCTTTTGTTTTGGGCTAAAATGAAACAAATAATTATTTTTTAAATAAAATTTGGGCTAAATATATGGAATGGGTGTTCTATAAAAATTACGCCCCTCTAAAATGAAAAACCCCTTATATTTCGCCCTTGGGCTAAAATTCACACCTAAAATTTACCATGTTCCTGACAGCCTTCTATATTCTTCCTGTGTGCATTCCACCATCTAGCATGGGTAACTTTTAGGGCTATATCCAAGGTTGGAAACCTTTGATTTTATAGGACTTGTTCTTCATATTCATCAAGAAAGGTATTTAAATCACATAAACCATCATAATAAGGTAGGTTACATACCTCGCATATGATACAGTGAATTGATTTAGTAATTCTTACACATCTCCTTGTTGACACTTCATGCAACCTATTTTGCCAATTTTCTAACTCTTCTTCTGAGTCTGAGGTACAAGAACTATCATGCTCCCAACTCAACTTTCCATCTACAGTAGGGTTAACAAAATCTTGTTCCTTTGCTATCATTTGATAGATATTATCTATATCAGCTGCGCAATATTCTTCTTTGATTGATTATGTGTATCTTACTCCTTCTAAGGGATCCAAGTGAACAATTACTCTTACATTGTTTCCTTCAAATATCATTTGTCTCTTCTTTAGATTAATTATGACCATATTATAAAATTCCCAGTCAATTGCAAGCAATGCAGGATAAGGGTTAATTTTATTGACAATCTCTATTGCTTATAAATCAGCAATAGTGTGAACTCCTTCAATATATACTATGACACCTATTAATCTTCCTAGAGGGAAGATCTTTTGCTGATTCGCCATCCTTAATTGAATAGGTGACAATTGTAGCTTCATATTAACCATTAATTACCATGTATAATTCATTATAACATTAGCATGAGATCCCAGATCCAGGATAACTTGATCCATCTCATATACTATTATTTGCGCATTAATCCTAATCTCTCTTCCACTTCTCTTCTGGCAATGAAAATTATATATTGTGTGTATCTCACTTCGCGGTGTTTCTTTAAATGCATAGGAATCTATAAACTCTTGAAGCCCTTCTACAACCATTTGAAGCACATGAATCTATAAAATACTTTAGAATACCTTGATTTGCTAAGTCCTGGCCCTGCGTTGGAGCTCGATCTTGTGTCAGAGCTCAGTCCTGTGTCAGAGCTCGATCCTGTGTCGAAGCTCGTTCCTGTGTCAGAGCTTGATCCTATGTCGGAGCTCAGTCCTATGTCAGAGCTCGATCCTATATTGGAGTTCGGTCCTTTGTCAGAGATCGATCCTATATCGGAGCTCAGTCCTGTGTCGGAGCTTGATCCTGTGTCAAAGCTAATGGAATGTCACAATTACTTTTTTGTTTTGGCTGCACACTAGAGGTCGAAGCCCCAACATCCATAAAACTTTGCTTTTCTTCCATAAATACTTGTTTTTCTTTATGAATATCGAAAAAAAGACTCTTCTCAACAATCTTTCTGACCCGTGAACTTTTAGATTCTTTCTTTTCATCCACTTTATCAACACCAGTTGCAACTCCACTTCTAGTAATAATACTAATGCGAGGTTCATCGGTCCTTCTTTCCATGGTCATAATTTGAATGTTCTATGTTAGCTTCTATTTCATTTTTTCTTGCATATTCCCCATAAGTAGAGGACATTCTTCAATTACATGATCAAATGATTTACAATACTTACATGTCATTGTGGGATTCTGGCAATCCCTTGCAAAGTGTCCTAGATGGCCGCAATTATAGCAAATGATATGTCCATGTCCTTGACCAGCTCCAACACCTCAACCTCGTCCTTGTTATCCTCTTCAACCACCACATTCTCCACTGCCTTCATGTTCATGTTCTTCTACTTGCATTCTATAAGTGTTAGCAGCACACTCCATCATTAGTTCATAAGCTCGAAAATAATTATCATCATGTCCTACTGATTTATAGAATTTACAATATAGTTTCCTTGGAGTCTGTACATATTTCTATAACAGGTAAAATTATTCTAAGATATTTTTTCCTATGGCCTTACATATCTCACACCATAGGCTAGATCCTGCATTTAAGGGATTTGGTACCCCACTAGCCATGTAATCCCTGAATATAGGACATTGTTATTTAGAATGGCCCTCCGATCTGCACTTCATACACCATACTTATTTTCTGACTTCTTTTCTTTTCTTGATATCTTGTATTTTTAGGGTTAGGTTCACCCGCTGACTCTGAATCGGTTGCATACTTGCATTAGTATCTCTTATAGTTGAAGCTTCAAACTTCATCACAATCTTTAGAGCTTCATCTTGACTTGTTATCTTTTGTTGTGTTAATGGTAATATGATATGCGGTCACAACGTAGCTATAAACCATTCTTAATGTTGTTGCGGAGCTATGTAAAAGCTCACTTGATCCAACAATACGTTAAATCTCTGATCAAATTCCAACAAACTCAGTAGGTTTCTGTTTAATTTCTTTCAACTCAGTGATGCACTGCGACTCAGACTTCGGCTTCTTAAATTCTTTGATCAACACTGCTTTAATATCTGCAAATGTTCTGACATGATTATTTGAATACTTCATATGCCATGTCAATGTTCTATCTCAGAATGTCGTAATGCGTTACGCTTTCTTTCTATTTTCATCGTTGATCTGCTTCATGGTCCATACAGCTTCACATAAAAACAAAAATTGTTTTGGATCCTCTGATCGAGTTCCTTTAAAAACAAGAAGCTTAATAACATCAACCATATTTCTTCTTGGAGGGGGAGAGGTATGAGTAAAGGAATGGGGATGGGGGTTAGGGGGATTAGGGGGAGGGGGAGGGGGAGATCCAAAAACACCCTTGCTATTATTGGATTCTGGCTTCTATTAACTCTCAAGCTGGGAAGGTGAATACTGCAAAGTTACTTGAGGTTTATCAGGGTGGCTATCTTCTCTTTCACTTTTAGATTCACTCAAAAGAGGACTATACTTAGTCTCTACAAAGGTATTTGGGCCTTGTCCATGAGATCTCTTTCTAGTACTACTCTATATCTCTTTCCACTTCACGTTACTCCGATATTTGGCTCGGATTTATTCTCTTTTCTTCCAAACATAAGTAAACTAGCAATTTGATTACATCCATAAAACTGCATTTTCACACAGAAGCATCTTAATCCAAAGTTTCAAAGTCTTCAAATACTTACCCTGCGGTCCATTGAAGAGCCATCATTCTTCTTCGTCGTAGGACACATTCAAGTCTACCACGAACGTAGTAATGAATCCTCCCAAGATGTTATCAATCCAAAAATCGACAGCCCTTGAAATCCTATTGTCAGTGCTCTTGAGTCGTTGTATCAATTCATGAGTCCACACCATAGGTTCTCCTCCTTTGAAATAATTCTTTCTTTCAGTTAACCTCGATATCCACTCATATAGTTCGATAGGAAATGAAGTGAAGAAAATTTCTCATTGATTTGTAATACTTTTGTAACCATGCTTTAGATGTCAGACGAGGGTTTTTATTCTCTTGATTTGCAAATTCTTGCTCTTTCGGCTTTATCCAATCTTGAATTTCTTTCTTCGATGGTGCCAGATCCACATATGCCTCAAACACATCCCGATCCCAGAAGTGGAACCATTTTTTGGTTATGATTTGGGCTAACCCAAGTTCGATCTATACTGCACACCAAAAAAACCATTAATCATTGCTTTGAGGCTTTTGCAATTTATAATTTGTGTAGAGTTATCTTTCAAATTCATCGCATACCCGGATGCGGGTGACTAAATTACAATTAATGGAGATAAGACAGGAGAATGGCAGGCAACTGAGCCACGTGGTCACCTGCGTCCTCCTCCATGCCAATTTATGGCATAAAACTGTCAATCTGCAATCACCATTAACCTGGTGCTTAGATCGAGATGTCTGCGGCAAGCTCAAAGACATGGCTAATGCAAGCCAGAATTCATTCTCCCCTTCCCTACTCAAATTCTCTTGCCCCCCTCATGCAGAGGAGTCAAGCACCCACACTATCATAGGGAGATGCTGCTGGCTTCTCAGCTGTGTGGATTTGGAGAATTGTTTCCATTTCACCCAAACCACTCATTGTGCTCTGAATTCCGCCCAGATTACCTTTTCTTCTTGACTAAATAGCTCCAGTAATCCCAGAGTGACCCCTGCTTCACTTGCTGCTCATACTGATAATACCACTGCCATCCTAGCCCATACCACTAATCGCCAACCTGCCAGACAAGCCATGCCGAGGCAACGCCATCGGATGCACAACAGACGTGGTAGCAGTCGCGACCAAAGCACTCACCCCACCTCTACGCCCACCCATGAACCAGAGACCCCTTCCTCCTCACCCTCTTCTAATCAATCCAGAGACCATCTCTCTGGCAGATATCTACATACCCACAGCGGAAGAGGTCGGGTACAGGAATATGGCGCCAGAAGAACGAATGCAACTACCCATACAACAGGCCCTCCTGACCCCCCTCATCCTTCCTACCACACTACCCAATTCCATTTCCACAGCATGCTGCATCGTCCCGACATTACCACCACTATCACAGTGGTCTTCAGTGAAGAATTGCGTCCGCAAGATGAGCAGGCTGCTAAAACCCACGGACCTGGGCCAGAGAAAGGATAGACCAGCAAGCAACCGAAGGCCAAGGAGACGCGTGACACAGGCGGACCGGAAGACATGGACAAGAAGATTGCTAAGCTCAGGCACAAAGATGGCCATGACAACACTCTGCATGGCAAGGAGATTGCTGGAGGCAAGCATGCAGTGGATGGCAGCCTGAGCAGCACGCAAGAGGTCGGTGGCAGCCAAGGTGCCACGACTGCAGTGGTGGATGAGCCAGTGGACAAGGATGACTACAGCTATTGTGTCATGGAGGAGCATCCACCAGATGCCTAGTGGGCTCAGCAAGACATCTGCTTGAACCACCAGGTCATCTAGTAGTTTTTTTCATGTGGTTTTATCCTAATGTTTTTTCAATCCATGTGGTACATTCTGATTAGTTCTAACTTAAGACCCCTGTGTGGGATTTTTTTTTTTTTTTAATTATGTTATGGGACCCCTGTGTGGGAATTTGACATTTGGGTACACTTGGATTGGTTTCCCCTCGGTGGGCAGTCACGTTTTGGTTTTTTTCTTACCAATGACATAACTATGTTCAGTACTGCAGAGGCCAGAGCCTCGTTGTATTTTTATCTTTTTCTTTAATAGAATAGCATTACTTAGAAAAAAAAAAAAAAAATCATCGCATTAACATTGTTTCAATCAACATTTTGAACCATCCTTTATGGCTCATCATCACGATAGATCAATGTGTGTATAAGACAGATCTTGATAGAGTATATAAATAAAGGTATGAGAATGTGATAGAACGAGAATGATGGATAGCCGAAGAGACCTCAGGGAAGGAGAGAGAATATTATGTTTAAAGTAATATGAAATAAATTAATAATATTTTTATTTTAATTTCTTTAGAAACTAATTAATTATTGCTATCAAAAAAATTTAACCTTACTAAATGATAATTATTAAAACTTTTTTAACAAATTTTTGTTTTAATTTTGAAAATTATTAATTAAATATACAATTTTGATAATTCATGATTATAATTCTTAATAATTATTAAGAATAATAAGTATTAATAATTATTAAAATGAAATGAAAGATTAATTATTTAAAGTTTTGATAACAAGTTATTAGTTAGTTGTTAACAAAAAAATAAATGGGAAATTAAATTAAAATTGATAATTATTAGTAACTATTAATAATTATTAAAATTAAAATTAAAATTGAAATTAGGGTTAGTAATTATTTCAAAAACGGAAGGCATTGAGTGTGAATTTCAGATCATGATTATTTTGAACAAGATAAAAACCATCTTATGGATGTATTTGAAAAGAATGGATACAAAAAACACCAAGGGATCAAAGCTTTCAAGAATGCAGAGAATCCTAGAAACAAACAACCATTGGATGATGTTGTGGGTAATGTTCACCTCCGCTGACAAAATTTCTTATATTTTAAAAAAGAACAATATTAGAACCACTTTCAAACCCATGAACACCATTAACAGATGCCCTAAATCAGTCAAAGATCCCATTGATCCTAAATGCCACAAAGGGGTTTATATAGTTCCTTGTTCATGTGGCAAAACCTACATTGGGGAGACCGGTCGATCTATCTTAACTAGGATTCAAGAACATGTTGTCGACATCAAGTGCAACCGTTCTAAAACCTCAGCTCTAGCAGAGCATTCCAGTAAAACCAATCATCATATTTGTATTGAAAACTCTTGTGTTGTGGCCAAAATTGATCATTATCACCATAGAAAAGTTAGAGAAGCTATAGAAATAGTAAACACAATAACAACCTCAGTCAAGATGATGGTTGGAAAATAAGTGACAATTGGATTCCTACTTTAACCTCGTAATCCGCCCTCTCCTAACAACTCCCTTCCTTTTTTCACTTAATCAGACCTCTCCATTTCTAACCATTCTTTCTCTCACTCAATGCCTTCCATTTTTGAAATAATTACTAACCCTAGTTTTAACTTTAATTTTAATCTTTAATTTAATTTAATTTAATTCTAATTAAAATAAAATTTATTAATTTTAATAATTCTTAATAATTACTAATAATTAATAATAATTATCAATTTTAATTTAAATTTGAAGTGAAAAGAAATGTTAATAACTAATTAATAACTTGTTACTAAAACTTTAAATAAATAATCCTTCATTTCATTTTAATAATTATTAATAATTATTAAGAAATATAATCATGAATTATCAAAATTGTATATTTAATCAATAATTGTCAAAATTAAAACAAAAATTTGTTAAAAAAGTCTTAATAGTTATGATTTAGTAAGGTTAAAAATTTATGATAACAATAATTAATTAGTTTCTAAAGAAATTAAAATTAAAATATTATTAATTTATTTCATATTACTTTAAACCTAATATTCTCCCTCCTTCCACGAGGTCTTTTCAGCTACCCATCATTCCCGTTCTATCACATTCTCATACCTTTATTTATATATGTTGGGAATGGTCCCCTAGGGTCAATTTTGGGGCTAAAGGCCCAAATTTTGTATAAAGAATATAAAGTCTCACATTTTGTGGTCGTGGAGTGCGAAGATGTAAATAGTAAAAAGGGGTTTCCACCCTTAGTTTATGTAGCTTGTGTCGGCTTCATGAGATCAACCCCTAGTCTGTGGACCATGGGAATGTATAAACAGGGAGTCTTAGGAGAGTCTAAGGCAGTTTAGTTCTTAGTAAGTTTTTGGGCAATTGATTGATGTAATAGGTCTGTGAGGGAAAAAGAGCAAAGAGTCTTAGCATAGGAAGAGGCTCTGCAGCTAAGTGTGCAGAGGCCTAGGGTAGAAGTCCGCAGTTGAGTGTGCGGGCCCCTACTATTGTGTGCGCAGGGAAATTAGAGTATGTACTAGAGATCTGAACAATCAATAAAGAGAATTATTTTGGAGATATCTATGTATGAGCTATTTTAATTATGTTATGAAAGTATGTGTTTATGTTATGTTGAATACTGGGTTTATGATTTAATGTTGTATTGATGCGTGAATCTATGTGGTTTACTTTATCATGTGAACGCAAGTAAGAATATCTATTTACATGAAGATAATCATAATGCATGTTGAAGTTAACTTAAGCTAATCTGGTTAGACACAGAATTAAGGTTAATTATAGAGGTGTGTAAGCATCTGAATTTCCTGTTTAGGGTACGTGAAAAACAATCGCAGACCTTTGCGAAGGTCTCAAAGCTAAATAAGAGAAGTACATTGATAAGCCCTACAGGGCTCATCGGTCTACGCAAAGGAAGGGTTAGGGTATAAAATGACATAACAAATATCTTAGGGTGCAGAAACTTGGTTCCCACATCCCCCCATACTGCTTCGGGTGAGACTTTAGTCCGCACTCCGCGGATTGGTGCCGAAAGGGCCAGTAGTGTAGGGATTTTCTTGGCTAACTAACACTAAACTTGGGTCAGGGCCCATCAATCCAACAAACAGTTTTGTTGCCGGTACCGGAATTTGCATAATGATATGTGTGATGTCGCATCACTGGAATCCAACTAAGAAGGAGATCAAAGACTGGTTGGATAAAAATAACCACGAATTCATAATGCAAGAGAACAGGAATCTACGATTAACGAAAAAACAGTGGTTGGGCAGATACCTGTACAAAAAGATACATGAGATCTTCTTTTGTTCCTTCTTGGTCGAATTGTACGAGTCGATTGCGAAATTAGCAGACGACCAAGGAAGGTGGAGGCTTGACGGTCCAATAGTTTGGACCCCGAAGTTAGTGCGGAGATTAGAAGCCTCTAAAGATAATATCATGTGTGATGTCAATCATTGGCTCGATCATATCATAGGAGGGTTCTTGACAGAGTTTGCGGTTGATACCCCGGTCAGTTATAGCGAAGCAAAGCACCGCTTCTTCAAGGGGCCTCTAAGGTAAGTATTTAAAATTGTTAAATACCTGGATTATGATGCTCTTGTGTGAAAAGTGGGTTATGTAGCTACCTTGATGTTTGGGGCTACACAAACTGGAAGGACATTCAGGAACAAGAGGAAAATAGGCCTTGAATATATCCCACTAATTGAACCTCCTCTGAGTAATGATGAGGAAGCAGCACAAGCATCTCCGCATAGCGTTGTTCAGTTGATAAAGCAAGGGTTCCCGTGAATACCCCATCCACCCACACCGCCTCCATATTCACCTCTGCCACATACACCTTCGCCTACACCACCACCACCTCCTCCACTATTCAATATGGCAAACTCATTAAAGATACCTGTGTTCAAAGGTGTGGCAAATGAAGATCCAGACCAGTTTTGGTTCATCGCAAAGGCTATATGGGAAGCTCAGGGTATCATAGATGATCAAATGAAGAAAGAAATTTTGGTTAGTGCTTTGCAGGATCACGCGCTAACATGGTACATTAAGTACAACACTAACAACCCGACGTCCACGTTGGCACATATCCAGACTACGCTGAATAAGGAATTTAGTAGACCTAAGTCTAAAGTGCAATCAATTATGGGTTTCAAAGAGATCATGGTGAAGCCTGGTGAGACACCCTGGGATCTGGATCAGAGGTTGAAGTGTAAAATCTGAAAAGTTAACATGAATCTAACTAATGGGAAGCACTGCGAATGGTTTGTGGCTTCGTTCCAGCCTCATCTAAGGGTTGCGTTATCACAGCAAAAGATTGGGACCCAAGTGGAAGCCCTGGAAATTGCGATGAGATTGGATGAGACACCGATGCAAGATGCTAATATAGGGGTTCAATAGATTCATGTGTAGTTTAGAACCTTTTCCTAGAAATGCAGAATATGAAGAAAGATAGAACATCTCAACCCGAGGTACACGAAGAAGTTTGGTGCCTGAAGTGTAAAAGCCAGGGGCATGACAAAGATCACTGTCTAGTTTTCGCAAATTATTTTGTCGCAGGGGGACCAATGCCTTTGAGGTTGGAAGCTCCAGCAAGGCCAAGTACAAGGCCCACGCTATGGTGTGTTATCTGTCAGGTAGTTGGAAAACATGCGACATACAATTGCCATTTGCTGCAGAAATTTGCATAGACACCGCAACATCTCTTTTGCAACTTTTGTCACTCGGTGGGTCATGATGAGTGCAATTTGCCGTAGTTATGAATTAATGATGGATAGAATACCTACATATAGGGTGTAGGCAAAAAACCAGCCTCCAGACCAAGGTACTGGTGGAGCGCAAGGCGAGTGTCAGGGGCGTGGATGAGGCCAAGGTGGAGGAGGACCTGGTAGAGGTCGGGGGGAGGTCATTCGTTACAATTATGGGGGACCAGGACACTACGCGCGAGACTGTCCGAATCCAATGCATCTTCCATGTCTCTATTATACTTAGTTTGACCATACGATGGAGGATTTCCCTATATTATTATTTAAGATACGCAAAAAGGGGGCACAACCTTGGCAGCCAACTAAGAACCTGCATATGATGAGGGCTGAGCCTCATGAGGAAGATCCTAAGATAAATATTGTACTACGGAGTGGAGTGAAGACTGGTGAATATAAGGGGAAGCAACCCGAAGAAGGTGAGTGGGTCTGCAAAGTTCCAGAAAAAGAGACCAAGTTTGATCTAGAATGCACAAGAGAAATGTTTATGGAAGCAAAGAAAAGCTTTGGTGAGGCCTCTACCTCAGGAAGTCAGGGGAAGCTAACTGAAGAAATGGACCCATCCATGATTACTACTTTCTTAGAAACATGTATGAAGTTGTTGTGTGATAGCAAGGCCGTGAAGGGACTGCAGGAGCTAATCAATAGGTGTGCTAGGAAGGAACACACTACTAACAGACCGTGCGTTGTCAAGAAGATTGGCAGGCATAAGGCAAGAATGAGGCGTGACATGAGGCTCACTGCGAAGATAGGAGAATATGAGATGGATCAAGTTATTCTATATTTGGGGTCAGACACGAATGTTTTGCTGAAGTAGACATGGGAGAGAATGGGGAGACCTACACTACAGTGATCTCTGATTTAGTTAAGAATGGTATATCAATAGAAAATCATCCCCATGGGAAGATTCTAGGGAGTAACAATTGATATTGAGGGTGCGAGTGCATTAATTGATTTTGAAGTAATAGAGATTGTGGATGACAACAATCCCTACCCCACGCTCCTTGGGATCGATTGGGCCACTGACATGAATGGGATAATCAATTTGAACAAGCAGAAGATGATATTTGTGAAGAAATTTCTCTGCATAGTTGTTCCCCTAGACCCTGTAGAAGGACCACGCTATACTGAACCGGTCTGCAATTATGAAAGTGATGATGATTTGGACCAGATTTACAATATAACGGCGTGAGATCAGGATTGGGTGAATCCAACAGTAGATGGGAGTATTGCATGGGACCACGAAAGTTCCTACACATCAGAATTATATGAAGAATTAGAGCACTAGCAGAATCAACTGCATGAAGTATCTATGTTTGGTTGTAACATGAAGACCAAGTCATTGCACTGTGTATCGTCAAAGGTAAGAAATCTTCCTTACTATGATGGTTTAACTAATGTTGGTAACTTTTTGGATACATTCGAGAGAGAAGTGCCAGAGAAGCATCGCTTCCAGGCCTTGGACTAGGCACTAGGCACTACGCCTGCAAGATGGTGGGGCATACACAAGGACATTTTTGAGGATTGGCACGTGTACAGAAAAATGATGAGAGTGCGGTTTGATCACCCACGAGTGTGGCTAATAGAAAAATATGATTAGAGGAATGAACCGTGCAACCATTTGGCCAAATGGACTGAAGTGTATGGAGCGGAGCCTCAACTGTAGTGGGTACATTTGTTTTTTCATACCTTAGATGTTATACCGATGAATTGGTACTTGGAGATAGAGCTCCACCATGGCACTAAAGAATGGGATGTTTTACGCCAAGGATTTTTTATGACGTTCAGATTTGAGGATGGGTTTGAATGTATTGATGAAGCGTTTTAGGAGGTCAAGGCAGCGATCTTCACGATACCGTAGGATCCTCTATATTTGATTCAACCTGATTGGACTACCCATCTGAACCACACGCTGGAGTGCTACAATGTGACAACAGAAGAAGAAGACAAAGACCTGAGGAAGATTAATATTCCAGAGACTAAAGGTCACCGTGAAGTTGAAGGACTGCAACTAGAGAATCTAGACATCACCGAGCCGAAGTTCACTTCAATCTGGGCCATGAAGGACCCCCCAAAGGGTCAAGGACAGTAAGATATTTTGGATTCTCATGGAATCAAGCATCTGCACCGCAATCAACTGCTAGCCACGGCTCTCACCAACAGTCTTTGAGAAGTTGTCCAAATATGTGGAGTTCAAGGCGAACTTCCATTGCATTTCCATCCGAGCGTGGAAGGACCCCGCACAAAAATGGTATCATCTTCCATACTTGGCAGCAAACGATGCAATTGTCGTGGTTCTGGAGATTTGGCTAGCAGAGTGGTGCATGTCATCAGACTTATCAGCTAGGTCTAGTAAGTCTTCCATGAAGCAAAAGAAGGAAGAGGTCAGGTTAAAGATGGAGCAGTTGGCCGAAAGATGGAGGAAGGAAGCCAAGGACAAAGCCAAAGCATAGCACGTTGCCAAAAAGCAGGTAGAAGGGGAGGAGGAAGAGGAAGAGCGTGACTCTGATAGGAGTCAGAAGTCACCTTCTCCACAGACAGAGGAGGAGGAGCAATGCTCAGAACAGGGAGGAGCAGACCTGGAGACTACTCCATTCTGGGTTAAGTGCATAAGGGAGCAAGAGAAAGTAGGGTTGCGGAAGAAATCCAAGGCTAGAAAATCATCCCTTGACCCAATCACCTTGACAGAGGGTGATTTGAATGATATCGATGATACAGTGATGGATGCGACTATGGATTTGCTGTAGCAGTTCAAGCAGCAGCAGAAACAGGCCTTGGTTCCCATTGAAATGGGTCTACGCGAGCTATAGATCCACGCTACTCAGGTGCAGACTAGTGTAGGGCGGGGCAGCACAACATCGAGCAGTTTGACACCTGGAACCTCAAATGCAGTAGAGATGGTTCATTCAATGGATCCTCGGGCCATCGTGCTACTAGATGGACATTGATCGTAAAAATAGAGGTTGACAGGGCCACTGTCAGTGCGCTCAAGAAAGTCAGGTTAAACTTGGCCGCGCTTCCAAGTGAAGCCCTTCACACCCTGCAGGATGGTGTGATCACGAAACTACGGGCTCAGGAACAGCACACCTTGAATGTTATCAACGAAAAGAAGGTGAAAATGCCCAGATGTTTGTAGAAAAGACGTCCGCAATTGATCTTCTTAAGAAGGCCACAGAAAAGAATGAGCACGCAATAGATGTGGTGGCTGAGGCATGCTAGACTATTCCAGAGCTGAACATCCCAGAAGATGCGCCAGTCGATGCAAGAATCCGGAAGCTCACTGCAAGTGTGCATGACACACAAACAGAGCTGGCTAAGGTTCAGTTTGAGCTAAACCTTAAGATCACAGAAATTGAGTTGAGGGCCCAACCTTTGACTCCACCAGAATTCAGAGAGAAGCACGAGACCACTGTCAAAGATGTTGTTGCAGTTTTCGATACCGCAGTGAAGGATTGCACTGCGCTCTTCAAACAGGCACTCGAAGTAGTTACCAGTCTGTAGGCCCAACCTGTAAAGGCTATAAATTGAGGGATAGGATCTGTAGTAGAGGTACAACGAGGTCAAAGCAATGGCACGCACTGTCTCCATCACGCAGAGGTTGGTGAAGCTACAAGAAGCAAAGGCACTAAAGGAACATGTGGACATAGCTCAGCGCAAGGAGGTAGTACTGAAGGTCAGATTGGGGCCTTGGCTAGAGGAAGCCTATGTGCTCACAACCTCAATTGAAGGAAAATTGGCCATTCTGTAGGTGACATAATAGAAAATACAAGCATATAGCGCAAGACCACCGATGGAGCAGCTAGTCGAGAAGGCTAAGCAGGCAATGACACAGTGTACCACCGAGGTTGCAGTAGTACAGGTGGAGCTAGGAGGTATTTGTGACAAGATCTCTACATTGGCTGAGTGATTTGGGGCAAGTCACCATATTTGTGTTGGGGGCCTATTGGGAACAAGTCCCCTAGGGTCAATTTTGGGGTTAAAAGCCCAAGTTTTGGGGCTAAAGGCCCAAGTTTTGTATAAAGAATGTAAAGTCTCCACATTTTGTGGTCACGAAGCATGAACATGTAAACAGTCAAAAAGGGTTTCCACCCTTAATTTACGTATCTTTTGTTGGCTTGATGAGATCCACCCTTGGTCCGTGAACCATGGGAATGTATAAAAAGGGAGTCTTAGAAGAGCCTAAGGCAGTTCAGTTCTTAGTAAGTTTTTGGGAAATTGATTGATGTAATGGGTTTGTGAGGGAAAAAGAGCAAAAAGTCTTAGCATAAGAAGAGGCTCTACAGCTGAGTGCGCAGAAGCCTAGGGTAGAAGTCCGCAGTTGAGTGTGCGGGCCCCTACAGCTATGTGCGTGGGGAAATTAGAGTCTGTATTGGAGATCTGAACAATCGATAAAGAGAATTATCCTGGAGATATCTGTGTATGAGCTATTTTACTTCTATTATGAATGTATGCAGTTATGTTATGTTGAATACTGGATTTATGATTTAATGTTGTATTGATGCTCGAATCTATGTGTTTTACTTCGTCATATGAACACAAGTAAGATAATTTGTTTACGCGAAGATAATCATAATGCATGTTGAAGTTAACCAATACTTAAGCTAATCTGGGTAGACATAGAAGTAATGTTAATTACAGAGGTGCGTAAGTGTCTGAATTTCCTATTTAGGGTACATGAAGGACGATTGCAGACCTTTGTAAAGGTCTCGAAACTGAATAAGAGAAGTACATTGATAATCCCTACAGGGCTCATCGGTCTGCACGAAGGAAGGGTTAGGGTATAAAACAATATCACAACTATCTTAGGGTGCGGAAACTTGGTTCCTGCATCCCCCCATACTGCTTCGGGTGAGCCTTTCATCCGCACTCCACGGATTGATGCAGAAAGGGCCAGTAGTGTAGGGATTTTCTTGGCTAACTTACGTTGAACTTGGGTCAAGGCCCATTAAGCCAACAATATACCCTATCGGGATTTGTCTTATACACACATTGATATATCCTAATGATGAGCCATATGGGATGGTTTGAAATGTTGATTCAAACAATGTTAAGGCAATGAATTTGGAAGATAACTCTACACAAAATCCTTAATCATTGGCCCTTTCAAAAATAACCTGCAAGCATATCGCAATATCACCCAAAGTAACTATGGAAGGATGAAAAACTAGGTTTCTATAGCCTTGAGGGACGTGGATATGCGGTATTATTATGTTTTCTTACTGTTAACATTCATAAATTACTTTGCCACATTACATTAACCACTTAAACATATCATATAAAGCTATAAATCATCATTGTGTTGAAATAACATGCATCTGTAAAAAACATCTATCCTACAATAGATAATGAGGAAATGTACACATGAAGACACCAATTTTACCGTGGTTCACCCCAATTTGGGCTTATGTCCACAAGAAATGTTGCTAATATAATGATTCTTTGTACAACAAATAGTTCTTGACCTATGCACTAAGCCACAATTCATTTGAGCACTCGACTGCAGACTCAGGCCTCTATGGACGTCACTGCAGAGCCTTGCCTCTTCTTCCAACTACAAATCACAATGATACAACCATAACACAGATCTGGATCATAAGATGATTTTTCTTCTTATTATTTGACCCTATATATACTATTACATCGAACGGTACATCATTACAGCACCATGGTCTAAATACCATGGACTGCCTAATACAAGTAGCTATGGTCCCAAAACCCATTGATGTTTTACATTATTATGAAAAGAAAGGGCTTTTCCCTATCCCGAAGCCCTTATACCACACGGTATATTCAAAAAACTTTGTTGCGCACTCCACAAAACGTGAAGTCTTTGCGAAAAGCTTGGCCAAGTTGGGTTGCGCCTAATAGAAAACTCCACCAATGCAAGACACTTCACCCACTTCCTCTATTGATGCATGATATATATCCTCAACATATATGTTATGTGTCATTTTGTCACATTAGGAAAATGACCATCGGTTTGGATCTTTCGCTGTCCATAAATGTGTTCCAAAGCATCCCCTTGCAATCCTAGAATCCAAACTATCCCAAAGAGAATGAAATTTTTAGATCCCATGGCTCAAAACCCTATTTTTGGCTTCCTGCACAGTTCCCTAGTCAATCTTTGCACATATGCAAAAAAATCCATTATAAATTGTGCATAAGTGTGCTTTGTCTTACATTGTTACCTGTTCACATGACTTAACTAATGTAAAAATAGAAATTAAAATCTAGAAGGGTTGTTAGTCAAATATTTCCAAACTAACAATCTTCGAATGAATGCTTATTCAGCCCCAATCCCTCCCATCATGGAGCTACCTCCCTCTCTTTTTGGAACCCCTATCCCACCATTAGTGGATCTCATCCCTTGGGAAATGGATCCCAAACTTCCCCCTCTTGGCATATAAAGCTAAAAGAGGCCTCAGGATTGAGGAGGACTACTAGAATTAGGCTTATGTTGCAGGAATAAGATTAGGAGGCTATTCATTCAAGGATAGGGTTGGAGATTGTGAGAAGGGATTTACAACATCAAGGCTTCAAGGTTGTAAGTCTATTCTCCATTTTATCAATATAAAACAACAATTATTTCTCAATTATGTCTTTGTTGATACAATTTGTGGGATTCCTTGATAACCCACATAGATTACGATTGCATATTAATCAATTTATGATATATGATTGATTCGTTTTTTCTATGATTTGCGATGATTAGGTGCTCAAAATTAGGCTAAAAAATAAAAGTGTCATAATCTTGATAAACTTAGCTTCAGATTGAAGAGCTCTTCATTTTGATTCCAATGATGTGAACACTCAAATCTAAGCTCATATGAAGAATTTAGAGCAAGTCAAAGCTCAGGTTTGACTTGGACAGATGGTAGGAAACGATGATGTGACAAGGCCCTTCAGAGAATGGGCAGGTGCCAAGTGGTAGGGCGCCATTGGCCCCCACATATCGCAAATCATATGTCGCAAGAAAATCATGTTAAAAATAGGCCGCAGAACAGCCAGGGTTGCAATGCGATGGATCGGCCCGGAGTTGTGATGTAATGGATCAACTGGAGTTGCGATGTGATGGATCATAGATTGCAATCACACTTTGCAGAAAGAAGAGTCCCACATTATATTACCCTCTTGTTCTTCGCTGATTTCGAAATGCGATAGGTTTCTGGATGTGATGCGACTATAGGTTCTGGTTAATTTTTCCGCTGGGTCTGCCAGATCGCAATCGCACATCACCCTGCTGCGATCACTGGCCATAAAACCTCTGGTTTCCTCACCAATTGTGATTTGTGATAAGATAGTCAGTCGATAGATTATGGCCCTCTATGTGGTAAAATTTTCGCCCAGTTAGCGCAATTTTGGTGCTAATTTGTAAGATCATGCTGAAAATGGGGCAATTTGTGGAGCGAATATTGGGAGAACTAGGAGAAGTCATAACTCTTTAGTTTTCCACCAAATTGGATGAAAAAAGAGGCTATATAACCATTTTTGGACATTCTAGACTTATTGGAGTAGGTTTCAGAAGCATTTGAGTATTGTTAACACAAATTTTTACACTTTTGAGCATAATAGAGAGGCACAAGCCATTGGAAGCTGGACCGAGGAGACGTAGTCCAAGAGGGGTGAACTCCTTTATCATGTGCTTGTTGTAATGTGTTTTTTATGATGTTCTATACATGTTTATGTTGTTTTTTAGTCTCTTATTTATGTTAAATTTCTCATAAAATTAACATAAAAACTCATTATTTCACTTGGAAAAATTCATGAATCCTCAAGCACAATGAAATCATTTTGTTTATAATTTGAGGTTGATCTTAGCACTGCAATATAATATCCTAAATCAGATCAATTTTGTTTCAGAGCACTAGGTTTTCTTTGTGAAAGAAGGATTTAACTATTTGCAAGTTTATGTCATGCTTACAAGGTTAAAACTCAAAAGAGGTGAAGGAAAGATGGTTGGAAGCCCTAAAGTTGGATCAAGGGGAAGGAGAGAAAGGTTGCCACAATATCCAACATGAGTTCAGCCTCAAGTTGTAGTTGAGACTCCAGAGATAATGTATCATGAAGGAGAAACTACAAACATGATAGAAGATGATAAGACCTTTAGAAATGCTTTCTTTGATATGACAGAGATGGTGAAGGTCCTCTATGAAGAGAGGAATACAAGGTTGCAAGGGGAAAGTTCTAGACCTCCCAAAGGAGAAGGCTCTTCAGGCGGAGGTAATGGAAATGGAGACACAAACCTCCACCCTCTCCACCATCTTCTTCATCTTCTTCTTCACAAGCATCTTCACCCTCTTCCACTAACACAACCCTTACTCATACTCATCATCATTCTTCAAAAGGAACTGGTAAATCACCTTTTCTAAAACTTGATGTTAAATTCGAGTTGCCCATGTATAATGGTGAAGTGAATGCGGAAAATATTGATAATTGGCTTCGTCAATTGGAGGTATATTGTAGGATTCAAAACCTTCAAGAGGATGACATAAATATTCAGTTAGCTTCCTTGAGAATAAAGGGTGCAACATTGGTATGGTGGGAATCAAAGACCCAAGAGGAGATTAGAAACATGGTAAGATCTCAATTTCTTGGAATGATTTCATTGCTACAATCAAAAGACAGTTCTACCCTCTAGCTTGTATGCAGAAAGGCATCATGAATTGGCAGAACTTTAAACAACTTAAACTTAAAAATGTGCAATATTACACCTAAGAATTCAAAAAAAGGTATCTGATGTTAGGTGTAGATTTGCAATCACAAGACCCATTATTGAAGTACATAGGTGGTTTACATAGTTACCTTAGGCATATTATCTTAATGTTTAATCCCAATAGTCTAGATGGTGTGTGTGTGCAGGCCACTCATCTTGAGGCAAGAGGGAAAAACACCCCAAAAGGAGGTAGTAAAAAGCCATTTAAGGGTAAAGAGAAAGAAAAGGGTTTCAAGGGGAATAAAAATGCATCCATTAAAAAGTAAGGAAAGAAAACAATATGTAAACATTGTTCTAGAGAGGGTCACGATAAGCTCATTTTTGGAAGCTTCATCCTGAAAAGAAACCAAAGAAATTCAACAAGAAAAAGAAAAGACAATTGTCGTCACTCAAGAGGATTTGGGATCTAAATCGGGTGATGAAACTAAAATCATAGCCATGGGTTTTCAAGGAAAGGAATCCATTGCCATCACTAGTTCTTCAAACTCGCAAAATGAAATTCCAAATGAAAAGAGGATAATATAAATTTTTCATATAAGGGTGATCTCAAAACATAATAAGATAGATACATTGTTCGATAGCGGCTCTCAAGCCAATCTTATCTCTGAAAACATTGTCAAGATTTTAAATCTGGAAACTGTTCCACATCATAAACCGTATCCTCTTGGATGGGTGTGTGACAATGCACAATTGTAGGTTACGAGAAAGTGTAAACTGAAATTCACCATCACTACAAATTTCAAAGATGAAGTAGAGCTTGACGTTGTGTCGTTAGATATCTATGGCATCGTTTTGGGCAGTTTGTACCTTTATGATAGAAAATTTATCTTCCATAGACATGAAAACAAATATAATTTATTCAAAAATGGAGTAGAATATATTGTGAGAGCTCACAGCAAGAAAACAAATATTTCTCTTGTTAATGCAGGGCAGATGAAAAGACTAGTGAATTTGAGCAAGAATTTTGTTCTTCTCATGATCAAACCCATGAATGATATTGATTATGAATCATTTGAAGGCTGTGATTCAAATTTTAAATTTGAATTGGTTGATGTTGTTAACTAATCTGATGAGATTTTCATGAACCAAAGGGATTACCTCCCAAGAGAGGAACCCAACATGAATTACAGTTGCATCAAAAGTGTCTTCTTCCCAACATTGGGATGTACAGAATGTCAGTGATGGAAAGCATAGAAATTAAGACTCAAATCTAGGGATTGTTGAATAAAAGGATCATTCAACCTACTCCTTTACCATGTGGTGTACCTCTTGTTTTTGCACCCAAGAAGAATGGTAAGCATTTCGTTGAATGGGATTCAAGGAGTGGTTTTCATCAAAGTAGAGTTGTTGAAGGAGATATATGGAAGACAACATTTAAAACCAAGAAAGGTTTGTTTGAATGGCTTGTTATGCTTTTCGGTCTTTTCCATGCTCCTACTACTTTTATGCATATGAAGAAAGATGTGTTGAAGCCATTTATAGACATGATAGTCTACTCGGATGACATTTTCATTTTCAAAAAATTTCATTATGAACATGTCATGTATGAGACAAAAATATTTGATATTTCTGAAGATGTCAAATTATATGTTGGATAAAACTTCTTTGATGTACTTGAGCTGTGAAATTGGTTCTTCCACGTGCGTTCAGGTTCCCAAGGGCTTTTTGATAATTTGCATGGGACGTGGAGAAGGTGAGGTGAAGTTAGACCTCTCCAATATTGTAGTCGTAACAATCTGTGGTGGTATTGACTCCATTCCTGTAGACATAGGTGAAGGAATTATACATCCCCATGAAGCCATAGACTCCTTTGCTCTACTCGCATTTTACGCAGGTAGGCTCAACATAGTCATTTGGATAAGAGGTTTTTTGGGAACAACCCAATGTTGAAGGAGAGATTTTGTTCATTTTTCTTCTATCGTAGCTCATTTTCATTCTTTGGCAATTGTGAAAACAGTATTCCAGTGGGGAGGAAAACAACAAGAGGAATTTGATGCTTTAAAACAAAATATTAGTTCAGCCTTTATACTTTCTTTTCTAAACTTGAAAAAGTCATTTAAGTTTCAGGTTGTTGTATGTGACTATGCCATGGGAACAGTATTTATGCAATGTGGTAAGGCCATTTATTTTCATTTAGAAATTTTCAATGAAAAAGTGTTTAAGTTGCAGAAATAAAGGCATTTCCATTGGATGGGTTTTCTTGTACTATTCCACGCCGTCAAAAGGTATAAGAAAGGTATAAGTGACAAGTTTGTTGATGTACTTTCTAGGCCTATAGTTTGTATAACTAATTTCCTCAAGCATTATTTTGTTTTGCATGAAATTTATGTCCAAAAGAATACATACTTTCAAGATGTATATTCAAGCTTGAGTCAAAGGAATCAAGTAGAGGAATTTGTTTACCATTTGCATCATAATATTTTGTATCATCTTGCTAAGAAGGATGTCGCTACCAATAGTACATGGACAAAGACAAAGAGTTCATTGAACGACACCAAATGGTACATCAAACACTGCAAGAAGGACTTGAAAAGGGAAAAGGCAAGTACACAAAAAGGCACAACAAGCATCGTGCAGATCACGACATCCAATTCAGTGATCAGTGGATCGATATTGGAAAGGTGAGAGAAATATACCCTCTCCTTCTGGACAATTGAAAGTGATATTTTGGGGTCCAAAATACTTCTAGTGGGGAGGAGTGATCAGGTGCTCAAAATTAGGCTAAAAAATAAAAGTGTTAGAATCTTGATAAAATTAGCTTCAAATTGAAGAGCTCGTCATTCTGATTTCAACGGTGTGAACAAAACTCAAATCCGAGTTTGCGTGAAGAAGTTAGAGCAAGTCAAAGTTTAGGTTTGATTTGGACATATGGCAGGAAAATATGATGTGACAAGGCCCTTCAGCGAATGGGCAGGTACCAAGTGATAGGCCACCATTGGCCCCCGCATATCACAAATCCCATGTCGCAAGCAGATCGAGTTAAAAATCGGCCCTAGAACATCCAGGGTTGGAATGCGATGGATCGGCTTGGAGTTGTGATGTGATGGATCGGTCGGAGTTGCGATGCGATGGATTGTACTTTGCAAAAAGGAGAGACTCGCATTATATTACCCGTCAGTTCTCCGCCAATTTTGAAATGTGATAGGTTCCCGAATGCAATGCAACTATAGGTTCTGGTTAATTGTTTCTTCAAGTCCACAAGATCGTAATTGCACATCGCCCCGCTGCAGTCACAAACCATAAGACCGTTGGTTTCCTCAATGATTGCAATTTGTGATAAGACAGTCGGCCAATAGATTATGGCTTTCCGCGCGGCAAAATTTTCACCCAGTTAGCACGTTTTTTAGGCTAATTTGTAGGATCATGCCGAAAATGGGGCAATTTGTGGAGTGAATATTGGGAGAACTAGGAGAAGTCATAAATATTCTAAATAACCAATTTTGGACATTCTAGACTAATTGGAGCAGGTTTCAGAAGCATTTGAGCATTGTAAACATATATTTTTACACTTTTTATCATAATAGAGAGGCCCAAGCCATTGGCAGTTGTACCAAGGAGACGTAGCCCATGAGGGGTGAACTCCTTTATCATGTTTTTGTTGTATCTGTTTTTGATGATGTTATGTACATGTTTATGCTACTGTTCAGTCTCTTATTTATGTTAAATTGCTCATAAAATTAACATAAAAACTCATGATTTCACTTGCAAAAATTCATGAATCCTTAAGCACATTGAAAGCATTTTGTTTATAATCTAAGGAAGATCTTAGCACTGCAATCTAATATTATAAATCAGATCATGTGCACGTACCTGAAATTTTCGAAAATTTCAGGTTTATCCTCATCAAGTCCAGAGCTTTTGATTATTCTAGTTTAGTTACACTTGTTTGTACCTTCTTTGAGTCTTTGTCATTTTTCTTGAGTGTTGTGAAAATATTTACTTGTGATTTTCTTGTTTTTGCAAATTAGGGTAAAGTCTCATCTGGTGAATGATCAATCTATCAAAAGAGAGATCAATTGGTCTTGCTTTGTTGTATATTTGTCTTTCTTCTTTCAATCATATCAAGTCTTGAGTTTAGTTTTCTCTTTTGTGAAAGATTGTTTTGTGACTGAAAAGCAATGATTTACAAGATTGGGTATTATTTGTGAAAAGTACTTCTTATGCTAGTTTCAAAATGAAAAGTCATTTTCCTTCTATTGTTGAAGTGTTTATGAATTGTACTCCTTATTACAGTGAATTCATAGCATTCGATTAGGAAAAAATCATTTTAGTGTTCATTGGTTTCTTCTTGTATTTTGCAAATTTCCGAGTGATTGTATGTTAAAGAGAAATTTCTTGATTTTTTGTGTTATTGGGAAAAGTGAAATTTTGAAGTTAATTTCAGTATTTGGGTAATTTGAAATTGGACATATGCGTTTTAGGAAAAGTGATATAGTGGGAATTAATAGTTTTTTTTACATTTTCGTTGAAAAATTGAAAGACTCTTTCCTTACTTCAGATAGAAATTCATTGAAACCAAAAGATTACAATTTCATTTTTGATTGCATTAGGATTCAAGTTATAAATCCATCAGTCTCACACCCATTACTTTTGAGTAAATAACAACTCTTAAAATCAACGCTATAAAATTTATCTAGATTTTTTTTTTTTTTTAGGATTCTTTTCCACCTACAGTAGATCAGGTTGTAGAGCTTTGGAATACGAAAGTGAGTTAACTTTCCAAAGTTGCAAACAAACATTAGTATCTTGCGATAGGGAGAAAAAACCATTTACTGTAAGTTTTCTTTAGAAAGCTCCCCTTACAAAGGAGTCAAGCATGAGATCATATCAAACTCAGTGGAGTGATCGACCCTACTTCATTAGTTACGGTAGAGTGATTTACACGTATTAAAAATGGTGTCGAAAGGTACTTTGGAGTCACTCGGATGTAAACCTCAAATTAAACATGTTGAGGAACTTTCAAGGGGATTGAGTTTTGTTACTCTTCCCTTGCGTGTATGTTTGATCTGCAACTGTCCCCCAAAGTTAAATTGTTTTACGTCGTAACCTTAGAGACTATATTCTTAGGGCTTTTACCTGAGGTGACAGTAGAGAGGAACCCTCTGTTGTACCTGGAACAAACATTGGCTAGACTCAATTGGACCTTTTTGGAGGGTATTCTTCATTCGAGATGGAATGATGAAGTTTACTTGCACCAAATCGTGTACATTAAGCAGGTTGTCAACGTAACTAGTTCCACCCACTCTATCTATAGCCACTTTTCAGCTTGATCTCTGCGATGTTGGGTTTCATCACCAACTAGTGATTTCACTGTGAAAAGATTTTTTGTATTGTTTGAATCCTTATATTTTGTAGTCTATGTTAATTGTTTGTTTTTACTTTTTAGATACATTAGGATTGGAGTGTGAATATTGTATGGTTTATTGATAAATAATTCATCTTGGTTGATTCACCAAGGCAGTCGTGTAGAATGTAGGATAAACCCCCTAAATATGCACCTAGTCAATTGAAAAAGATAAAAACGGAAAGATCAAAATCAATAAGATCTGGAACCTTAGAACAACAAGAAACATCTATACTTTTATAATTTGAGACAGTACAAACCAAAGTGAATCCAATGCAAGATGTAGAATCAGGCTTAGTTCATTCTTGCCGAGAAATTATCGAAGTAGTTCAAGTTGAATCTAATACTGGTGAAGTTTTAGACATTGAACTAACCAAACTAGAAGTAGAAGAACTTGAATCTGATATTTCTCAACCTGAATCACCTTCGGCTATTATAGCTCCTACTCCTACTCCACCTTCACCTTGAAGCAAGCTGGTAATTATGAATGGATTACCTCCTGGGTTAATTAGCATTGAAGATATTACTGGGAATGAGGAGGAAGAATCACCTTGTACTCTAGTTACCACTGGTGAGCCCTTTGGTCCAATATTTTTCCAAGATGTATTCTCAATCATTTTCGACCTCATCCTTGGTATTCTACCCCTTTGAACTTTTTAGGTCCTAGTTTTCCACCTCATCACATTCCTTTTTATTCACCGAGAAGAACCATGTCAAAAATTCCTCTTGGGAGCCAACCTACTGATTCATTTATGTTTACCAACTCTTGGCATCACTATTGTATGGTGGTCCATCAGTTCTTCTTGTATACCAGTCACTTACTGGGAATTTTTTAGGAGCTCCTTCTTCTCCTCAACCTTCTACTTAGTCATTTGGTTTATCTTCACCTACTATTTAGAGCATGATATCCATGCTTGAAGCACCTATAACATAATACCAATATGTTCACATGGTATCCAGTAACTTAGGTAACCCTCAAGTAACCCCAACTAGTATTTATTACCTGCCTAGGGGGAAACCACCTTATCCTTCACCTGGCGAACAACCTGTAGTCGAATCTTATCCTACAGTTGGAGGTAAACCTTTTACTGGAACTTACGGTCAAATACCTCAACCTGACTTGGCTCAACCTATTGTAGCTAAACCTTTGATTGGTACTCCTTACCCTGGGACAAACACTATTTGGAACCATGCTTTTGCTCAACAGTTTTCTCCAGTTGCTCCACAAGTGCTAGTTTATCAACTTGTTCAACCAACTACATAATTTATTCGTCAAATACCTATTCCAAGTATTGTTGTACCTATTCCTACTCCCTATATCAATAAAATTATTGACGATTGTGCCGAAACTGATTTTTTTTTTATTTATGGATGGTTTTTTTGGCTACAACCAAATCAATATACTCCGAGCTGATCAACATAAAACCATGTTCATCTTCCCATAGGGGAATTTTTCCTATAAAAAAATCCCATTCAATTTGAAGAATGTCAGTGCAACTTTCCAACAAGCTATGTCTTATGCATTTCACGATATCAAGAATATTGTGCAACCGTATTTGGATGACTTTCCAGCTCATTCGCTGAGAGGGGAAGACCATCCAATGCATTTGAGAGCTATCTTTATCAAATGCCATCACTGAAAATATACACTTGAATCCCCACAAGTGTGTTTTTTGTGTGCAATCCAATTGATTGTTAGGATTTCGTGTTGATCCACTCAAGGTTGAGGCTACTTTGAATTTTCTTTCTCCTTTCAATCTCTATGAACTCCAAAGCTTGTAAGGAAAAAAAAACTTTCTACGTTGATTCATCTAGAACTACGTTGAGTTAACTAAAGGTTTTACTCGACTATTGAAAAAGGGCATCTCATTTGCTTGGGATGAAGCGGCTCAAAAGGCCTTTGATGCACTCTAACATGCATTGATCCATACACCATTGTTTCATCCTCCCAATTATCATCGAGACTACTTTTTATACTTAGATGCATCTCATGTCACTATTGGAATGGTTTTAGTTCAAGAATATGAATTGAATGAAGAGAATGTGATATATTACTTGAGCAGAAATCCTACCAAAACTGAAGAAAAATATGCACATGTGGAGAAATTGACCTTGGCAGCCATTCAAGTTGTTCAATGATTTTGTCACTACATTCTATTACGCAAAAGTATTGAGATTTCTAATTGCAATCCCATGGTTTAAATTCTTACAAGACAATTGCTAGGGGAGGAAGTATTCCAAATGGATAGTTATCTTGCAGGATTTTGATATGGAATTCATAAAATCTAAATCTAAGAAATCACTAGTATTTATTGAATTATTATGTGACTTTCCCCATATTGAGATGGAAACCGTGGCAAAGGATTCTCTTCTAGATGAATATCTCTTTCTCATCAGTACTTTATGTTGGAAATAATATTGAGAGGGGAGTGAATCAGTGTTAGTCAAATCAATAACTTTTTCTTTTCAATCTCAAATTTATATACGCTACTTCAATGAAGGTAACTCATGTGTACACGCAACTGTCTTTAAAGCAACCAACATATATCCAACAAACTTATGATTAAGTTAATTCATCATATGTTGATCTTTAATTAGTGCATTAGTACTTCATTAACCATATAAATAGTAACCATGTGCAGTAAGAACAGAATAAACCATGACACATAAGAAATACACATGAACACCAAGATTTAAGGTGGAAACCCAATGTGGGACAAAAACCACCTGCTGTTGTCTTCTTTTAATATAATAAAAACATGTTTACAATCTTGTACTAGTGCAGACTCATACCAGTACATAGGCACCCACTTGCAGAAGGATACAACCTTCTCTCATTCTCCAGCTTCTACTGGAAGGGAGCTACAACCCCCTAGCTCTTGTACTAGTCGATCCATTTACTAGTACGTAGGCGCCAGCCTACAGAAGGCTCCAACCTTCACTCGTTTTCCAGTTGCTACTAGAAGGGAGCTCCAAACCCCTGGTTCTTGTACTAGCCGATCCATTTACTAGTACATAAGCGCCGGCCTACAGAAGGGTCCAACCTTCACTCATTTTCCAACTACTAATGGAAGGGAGCTACAACCCCCTAGCTCTTGTACTGGCCGATATGTTTACCAATACATAGGTGCTGACCTACAGAAGGTTACAACCTTCTCTCTTTTCCTCCAAGGACCACATTTCATAAATTTTCAGACTAGATGCTCCTAGTACACAACAATACACATGAAGGCATCGTTTCATAAAATTTTCATATTGGACCCATCATCAACATTGAAGCTCAGAATAAATCACTACTGCAATACAACCATCAAATACATCTGCATCAACCAATCACTTAAACTCAATCATCAATCTCTGAATCAACCACAACTCAATCAATCACTGAAAACCCATCATCACTAAAGCAAATCACAATCAATCAATCTGAACATTCAGAACACTGTCACCAGAACACAATGCAGAACCCAAAACTTTGCATCAATCACCAGAACCAACTACAACTTCAAACATCATTTTTCATACTATATACGCTACTTCGATGTGTAAAACCTGTGTGTATACGTGCTTTTATCAAATCGAACCAATGTACATATCTGCAAATACTAACTTAAAAACTTCACAGCTATTCCAGACTTTAGTCATACCCAAATCATAACATTTAAAAAATAAAACATGTGTCAGTATTCAGATCTAGACTATCCATGATCAAACCACATAATGATAATTCATTTTAAGTCTTATGATCTCGATCCATCATCCATCATCAACCACATAGGTGCATCCTTATTTTAGATCAAGAAAAGCATCTGAAACCTATAACCTGCATATTTGATCTAACACTTCATAAGATATTCAATACTTGCACCCCTTGGCCTAATGATATTCTCCTCCTTATATAGTTTTAGGCCTTTCTCAATACCTCTGACCAAAACCACTTAGGACCAATATCTTGGACCAAATACCTCGGACCAATACCTCGAACCAATACCTCAGACCAAATACCTCGAACCAATACCTTAGACCAAGACCTTGATTTTCCATCCCATACGTGGTTTTCATTCTGTGAAAGTGTGTGTATATGTGTATGCTCCTTTTGTTCTATTAACCCACATGTATACACTACTTGGACAAAGTGAACCAACGTATACTTCTTAAACCACTCTCTTTCTTCAATCTCTTGAGTTTGATATGTAATCCTTTGTTGTTAACCTATTGCACTGTGAACTGTCAACTGTGTGAGTTTCCATCAAGGACAACACCTATATCATAATGCCAACACTTTATACCCCTAGTATGGAGATATCATCATTTATGTTCATACCCAAACATTTCATCCAGAACTAAGTCGAATTGATCGTTATCATATCTAGTACCAATCCCAACAACACAATATTGTTGGCGATACAATTTATTGTCGTGGTGTTGATTCCATATTCCTACAATGTTTAACTCACGAGGAAGCCAAAAATTAATTGAATGACTGCCATTCTGGAGCTTTTGGCGGTCATATGTTAGGGTTTTCTACTGCTCAAAAGATCCTACGCGAGGTATTTCTTGCCTTCTATGTTCAAAGACTGTATAATTGTGGTTTGGAAATTCCATAATTCTGAGATCTATGATTGAAAAATGTGTTCACACCCATCTCCTCTTCACCCAATCATTGTTAGCAATCCTTTCGCTAAATGGGGCATTAATTTCTTTACATGTAACCCTCACTCGGTCGGGGGTCATGGGTACATTATCCTTGCAGTAGATTATTTTACGAAATGGGTCAAGGCAATGCATACATATAACGATGATGGTGAAACAACATCCATTTTTATATTCAATCATGTGATTTCTAGGTTTGGAGTTCCACAAGCCATCATCATGGACCATGGTAGCCATTTTTGAAACTTTATGATGACCGCTCTTACTATGAAGCTAGGCCTGCATCATGATAGTTATACTCCATATTACCTGCAGGCGAATGGCCAAGTATAAGTCATTAACAAGTTTTTAATCACAAATATTAAATGATTATCAGGATTCATAAACAAGATTGGCATATAATGTTTTTTCTAGCCTTGTGGGCATATCATACCACAACAAACACTCGACTGGTTTTACTCCCTTCCATCTTGTTTATGGTCTAGAAGTAGTTTTACCTATTGAATGTGAAATACCGTCTTTGAAAATGGAAATTGAATTGTTACCAGCCAATTCTTCTGAGAAAGAATGTTTCTTGTACTTAGCACGACTCGATGATACTTGCTGTGATGTTGCATTAGCTAGCGAGGCCCAAAATAAACGAGTTAAGTCACAATACGATCAAAATGTAAAACCTTGTTCATATTTATAAGGGGATTTAGTATTGGTCTAGGATCAAGAGCATGATAAGTTAGGTGCTGGTAAATTAGAGCCCATGTGGCATGGCCCCTATGCTGTAAAATTGCATTGGAAAAATAGGCCTATGAGCTAGTTGATTATGACGGAATTCCTTTAGGAAAGCTCATAAATGGTCTTACCTAGAGAAATATTATGCTTAGATTTCTCAATGAATAATTTGTATTTTATTGTATCATATTTTATGTGGTAATTTTTAGCAGTTTTTTATGTTTTTCTACTACTTCTCATGCTTATCTTGTGTTACACTTGATTTGAAGATGTAGATTCTCCCTCAAACTTACATTGGATTTTTTGATGGCACTAGTCATAGTAATCGGAAATTATTTTCTGCAACTTGGGTCATTTATTCACCCACAGATGAGTTAGTTTCTATTCATTGGATATGCCTTGGTTGAACAATGAATAACATTGTAGAGTTTAGTGTACTGATTGAGCTATTATCTAATGCCATTTCATTTGGCATTCATCGATTGATCATTAGGTTAGATTCTCAACTCATTGTATTACATTTGAACGATGTCTATTCAATTAGAAGTTCTTCAATGTTAAGAATATTTTCGCGGGTTCGTCTCTTGGAAAGAGAGTTTGATTATATTGAGTATCAACACATTCCGAGAAATTTAAACACATTAACTGATGCATTGGTTAATTATGTGTTAAATTGGTATTTGTAAAATATTTGTAAGAAATCAAAAGAAATATCCATCCATATATTGTACAAGATAGACTGAAATAGAAGTAGTAGCTTTCATTAGTCAAAAGTCTGCAAAAAGTGTGGTTTTTACAAAATGTCACGCCCTTATTATTTAGACTTGTTGATACATCATCAAAAAGAAAACAGTTAGTCCTAATACTAGTGGCCACGCATGCTAATCATGGTAGCATACAACACGGCATGCTACTCATCATAGCAAGCGACTAATAGTTCTAGGAACTCCCAAAGTGTGCCTTTTATAGAGGAGAGGCAAGTCATCAATCCTGACATCCGGGATGTCCAGGTTCAACCTATCAAGGTTATGCTTTAACTTAGTCAATGCCTATGTTGCGTTTGGGTTTTTCACTATGGAAGCTACTAGATGCTCACTGCATCTATCATATTTGCATAACCTTGTCAATCTCATCAAGCCCACATCTGCATGATCATTTCAGACAATTACTTTTGGATGCCAAAAAATAACAAAAAATTCAAAAACAATAAAAATGTGAAGTTTTTACCTAGATCGCCCCACTACATCCTAGTTGGCAGTGGCATATCACCTATGTAACCTATGCCTACATATGGAAAATATTTAATCATGATGATTTTATTTTCCAGCCACCTAAAGAAATCAGAAGTATACCAGATCGTTTCTCGTTCGCCACCTCCGTGGCATGCCACTAGTGTAACTCATTTCAACATATGAAGGTCTCGAGGTCCTCCTCTCTCTATAGCTACCTGTGGAGCGAGAAGCGGGATCTTCTCTAGAGAAAATGAGATGACAAATACACCATACCCAAAGTTTTTGAGTTTGTCAGTTTTGACTCTAGTTAGTTTCCCTTTCAAATTGGCAACTACTACCTCGCACTAGTTGAATATAGTAGGTTGCAAACACTCTATGGTGGTTTGCATTTGAGCCTTTGTAAACAAGTGAAGAGTTGCACTACCACATAGTCGTGCAACAGTGAACCCAATAGCTCTCAAAGGGATCCTCTCTATGGTTTTGATGTCAATTCTCTAGTCCTTAAGAGAAACTCTTGGAGAGCAATATTTCACTAGATAGGTGGCATTTTCTTCACCACCTTGCATATTTCCATACAGAGAAATTTCCACTCCACGATGTGGGATCCCAGATAAGAAGTAAATGTCATCATCATCAATAGGGAGCCTATGGTCTCCAATTATGAAGTAGTCTTCTTGTACATTCCACTTGCCCACTATCCACTCCAGCAAGTCTAGTTGGACCTTGATTCTCGGAATAGTGAAAAACTTATAAAGGCCACAATTTGTCAATGCATGTATGGCCTCAGGATGGTTCAGAGAAACTATGTCTTTATCTTCATGTTCATGTTCTCTGCACTCCATTTTTGTGTCTCAAAACCCTACAAACAAACATGGAGGATCATTAGAAAAGATTGTGGTAAAATTTTGCAAGTAATTTGGGTGTTTTATATTAAATTTTGTATTCCCTCGGTGTTGTGCGCAGCCGATTTAACAAAACAGTGCATATATGTGCAGTTCTAGCCTTAGAAACTATGCATATCCCAATTTTTATTGTAAAAAACACAGTCGATGTGTGGAGATACGATAAGGGTGAACTGCACACATCAAGGGCGATTTTCTATTTGAAAAACCTCCCCAAAAAACCTAAATACATAGTCCAAATGCAAAATAAAAACCATGAAAATGAAGTTATAGGAGAGATGATCTACTTGGATAAGAAGGCTCGGGATTTTGTCCAACGGTTTGCCCAAAATCCGCCTATGAATTTCTTGGAAAAATGCACTCTATCACTCTCAAAGGGTAAAAAACACAAATGGTAAAAAGTTTTTACTTTTTTGGGTTTTTATAAGTTTTTATGCCTATTAAATATTATTTTTTTCCTATTAGCCTTTAAAATCCAAATTTATAATGTTTTCACTATATTTTTTGGCAGTGATGATGATTTTTGAGTTTAAGTGTGCAAATCAAGGGTTATTTACGAAAACAAATCATTTTGGCTTTGAGTATATTTTTATCACTTTTTTGAACTCATTAAAAACATACAAAAAAGAGAAACAAGGAGCTCTCTTTACACCCTTTTCAGACTCTCTAAGTGTGAAAATATCGTCAAGTAATTGACTGTGAAAACTCGTAAAAGTAAATGAACAACCGTCTATTCAATATAATTTTACCCCTTTTACAGAAGGAACTAGAGTATTTGTGAAAAAGGTATACATTGACTAATCATGGTCAATATAGTTCTATCCTACATTATTTTACCCTTTTCCGGGCTTAAGGGACTCAATTTACGAAAAAGGACATTGTGGAGTTTACTTATGTTTTTATCCTGACTCCCTAAAACTAAAGAACACCGAGATTTACTTTCTCTGGGTTCATTTAAATTTACATTGAAAGAATTGAATGAGCTTTCTTTTTTTGTCTTTTAAAATTCTTTAAACATGAAAACAACATCAAGTTACCCCTTCACTGGACTTGTAAAAATTACAACAATGCAGGACTCTTTAAGCATGATGAGACCGGACCACTCCTTCCTAGTGTTTGTTAAAAATAATTCGGAGGACTCATCCGAAGGATGAGCTTATAAGACAAGCATATGTTATCCTCCTCAAGATTGTAAAAAATAAAGAGGTACTTTCTAGTAATGGTAGTGAAAAAGTGGGAAAGAACCTTTGTTTTATATTTTAAAAGGTAGTATGTCACTCTTGAACATGACAGTCCATTAGTTTTTGTGTCCAAGTTGGGAAATCCATTTGCCTCTCAGTTCACCATACCTCATTGAAAGTCTTTAGTTATTTTGGGTATCACTTTTGAGTCAAATATTTCCAAGTCAAAATGTCGTGTCACCAATATGGTCAAGAGAAGTCCAACCTTAATCAAATTACTTTGCTATTCATAGCCTTTAATACTGTCGACCATCCCTAAGTCAGTCATGGATTACTCCAAACTGTTTTTCTTCAAAACTTGACATGAGTTTCATGTAGTAGGCCCTCGTGCAATGGGTCGCTTTCTATTGACTTTAGCTCACTATCTTGGAAGTTCATTTAGAAACTTTCAATATCTTGGAGCCTGCATGCCTTAATGGCAGGTTTCTCACCTTCAATGACAGGGTCTCATCATTGACCTTCAATCGAATGATTCTACGAGTGTTCGACATCAACACATCTATTCACATTTCTTGGATTGTACTAGAAGTACCTTGAGAACCATTTTCATTATTAGTGGTTTCTCTTGCAGTTGTTAACAGTTCACATCATTGATAAATAATCAAGTGATTTCTACCATGTTCGACTACGATACATTCACTCACATCGTTAGATTCGTACTATGGATTGAGAGATGGAGATCAAGACCCTGGATCTAGTTTCATCCATCCAAGATGCATGGATTTATTAAATATTCATTATTGTAAACATAGATCTATTGATATTTGTATCCATACTATGTCGTCTATTGACATGGATATTCAGATGTATTTCCATATTGATTCTTTGAGACATTTATGTTCTGAGTATGGGAATGCCTACATCGGCGATGATTATATATTACATTGTAAAATTTGATTGATTATTTCAGGTTTGCGATTGTATTCTCTAACCCAAACCTTGGCATGCTAAAGTGCTTTAGTCATCAAACATCTCTTCTGACTTTGCACTTTATGGGGAAATTTTTTACATGTCATTTTTCTGCATTAGGCAAATGACCATCAGTTTGGATCTTTTTCTATCCATAAATGTGTTCCAAATCATCCCCTTGTAAGGCTAGAATCAAAACTATACCAAAGAGAATGAAATTTTTGAATTCCATGGCTCAAAAACCCTATTTTTGGCTTCCTGCGCAGTTCCCCTTTCAATCTTTGTGCATACGCAAAAAAGTCCATTAGAAAATGCGCATTAGTGCACTTTGTCTTACACCAAGTCTAAAAGTGTTGTTACTCAAATATTTCCCAACTAACAAGCTTCGAATGGATGCCTATTTAGCTTAGATCCCTCCCATCATGGAGCTTCCTCCCTCTGTTTGTGCAACCCCTATCCCACCATTAGTGGATCACCCTTGGGAAATGGATCCCAAACTTCCCCCTCTTGGCCTATAAAGCTAACACCGGCTTGAGGATTAAGGATGATATTTGGAAGTAGGCTTATGCTGCAAGAATAAGGCTAGGAGGATATTAATTCAAGGATAGGGTTAGAGATTGTGGGAAGGGACTTGCAACATCAACGCTTCAAGGTTGTAAGTCTATTCTCCATTTTATTAATATAAAATCAATTTTTCTTTCTCAATGATGTCTTTGTTGATATAATTTGTGTGATTCCTTGATCACCAACATATATCATGATTGCATATTGATCAATTTATGATTTATGACTGAGTCAATTAGTTCATTTATCTTTTATGCTATATGCTGGATTACTTGATCTTGTGTATGTTTTTGTCTATGTAGATCTCCTTCAACACATCATGGAGAAGTTGTGAGAATCACTAGAAAGATCTCTCAAGCATCAAGGAGAAGTGGATGGTGGAAATATCTAAAAGGGACGTCATCATACATTTTGATTTAATGGTAAGTGACCTCTATCATATTGTTTCTTTCAGTCAATTGTAACTTAGGGAAAGGGAGTAGTTCCTTGTTATTTGTTACTATATTTATATAAGGTCTAGGGAGATCTCTCTTGTCCACAAGAGGGATAAGTATGCATAAAAATATACTCAAGGATCTTGTTGATATACTCTGTCTGTCCATATGTATGTGGATGATAAGTTGTACTCAAGACTAATTTTGTCCCTAAGCCTACAAACAACTATTGGGTGTGTATTATATTCTTTCCATGAATACCTATGATTTTTTGCATTTATTTTGCACATGGTTTTAGGCATTATGGTTTTCTATCCATAGTATTTTGTAGATCCAGTCAAGGAAACTATGATTATGTTCTAATACATGATTAATGGATTGGGTTTTATGGATGCTTCAACATGTATATATATGTATTGTAACATTGAAAGGAATGTAATTAGAAATCAATCTGATAGTCCCAGTTTTCGGATCCAGGGGAAAATATTTGTGTATATATGTTTTATGTTTTATTCTCTCACCATTGTTTATTTTCTGTTTTTAAAATTCGTATGCAGGTAATTTCTGTACGGGGTTAAAACCTACAACAAATCCTTCCAAAACATGCAAGTGAAGTTGGCATATATATCTAATATAATCCTCTTGGGAACTCCATGCAACCTCACTATCTCCTTAATGCATACCTTATTCACTTCACTAGTTGAATCAATATACTTCACTGCAATGAAGTGAACTATCTTGCTCAACCTGTCAACCACGACCATGATGGAGTCATGTTGCCTTAACGTCATTAGCAATATTGTAATAAGATATATGGAAATAACCTCCCATTTCTATTCTGGAATTAGAATTGGATGCAACACACCAACTGGGTGTCTGTATTTAGCTTTCACTTGTTGACAATCCAAGAACTTAGCAAATAACTCAACAACCTCTTTCTTTAAATTATTCCAATAGTAGAACTTCTTGATAGATGTCAAAGTCTTCTGGTATCTTGGGTAGCCTGAATATGGCTTGAAATGAAACTCTCAAAATAAGCTTCTTTAATTCACCATTGTTAGGCACATATATCACACTCCTTAATCTAACCAAGCCATCTGTTGTGAGGTGATACTCCTCATCATTATCACCTTGTTTTTGCAATCTCTCCTTCATTTTTTGGTACCTATAATCATGTTTCCCTGCATGTAAGACATGCTCCTGTAAATCTGTCCCATAAGAGCTCACAACTGAAACATGATTCACATGAACTCTCCTACTACGGGAATCTGCAACCCTATTCTCTTTTCCTGTGATGTACTTGATCTCATGATAAAACTCACTAAGAGTATCCAACTCTCTAGCTTTCCTTACATTCAATTTGGGTTTATCAAACAAGTACCTCACTCCACTATTATCATTCATCAAAACAAACATGTTTCCAAGGATATAATGTCTCCACATCTTCAGTGCATGAAAGATCATTTCCAAATCAAGATCATGAATCACATAATTCTTCTCATGCTCATCCAAGTTTTGTGATTCATAGAAAATCACCTGCCCTTCCAACATTAGGACTCCACCAACTCCTTCCTTGCAAGCATATGTACAAACTAGAAAATCCTTATCAGGATCTATAATCCTCAAAACCAGAGCATTAGTAAGAAACTACTTCAACTAATCAAAACTATTTTTACACTCATCGATCCATTCAAACTTCTTTCCCTTTCTCTGCAAATATATAATAGGATAACCAATCTTGGAGAAGTTCCTGATGAACCTCTTATAATAACCTGCTAGTCCCATGAATGATATTACCTCATCCACATTATTCGAAGGTGGCCACTCCATGATATACTTAATCTTTTCTAAATCAACTATTATCCCCTCCTTGAAAACAACATGTCCCAAGTAATGAATTTGAGACTGAAAGAAGCAACACTTTCTAAGCTTGGAATACAACTTATGCTCTCTCAAAAATCTCAATATCATTGTCAAGTGCTCTGCATGCTCCTTCTCATTCTTTCAATAAACCAATTTGTCATCAAAAAAGACTATCAAAAAATTATCCAAGGGTGGAACACATTTTTCATCAAACACATGAAAGTGGCTGGAGCATTGGTAAGATTGAAATGAACCACCACAAACTCATAGTGCCCATACCTTGTATGAAATGCAGTCTTATAGATTTATTCTTCTTTGATGTGCACCTAATGGTATCTTGATCTCAGATCAATCTTCAAAAATACTATAGCTTCCTTTAGCTGATCAAACAAATCATCAGTCTAGGGCAATGGATACCTGTTCTTGATAATCACCTTGTTCAATTGCCTATAATCAATGCACAATTTGAGAGTATCATCCTTCTTCCTTACAAACAACAATGGTGCACCTGAAGGAGATACACTTAGCCTTATGTATCCCTTATCAAGAATATATTTAAGCTACAATTTCAGTGCCACAACATTGGGCATGCTCTTCCTGTAAGGTATCTTAGATGTTGGTTTTGCTCCTGGAATCAACTCGATAGAGAAATCCACCTCACTATGAGGAGGTAGATCTAGAATATCTACAAGAAACACATCCTAAAATTGTTGCAAGATAGGATGCCTCCCTAGAACTTCATCATCCTCATCCTCCTTCCCTTTATCACTGGAAACATGTATGCAAAAAATAAACATCATTTCCTGTAGTTGTACTTAGCTTAGGTGGTTGTAACTGTTATCCTCTACAATGTCCAAGGCTTAGGAGGAGATCGAAAGAGGTAACCTCGAACCACTTGTAGTTCAACAACTAGCCCTGCTAAACCATAGAGGGATCTCTCTAAGGATTTCTTAGTCAATGACTAGAAAAGAAATGGATTTTAGACTAGATGTATAGGTTTTGTTTGAGTGTTTGGAAATTTAGGGTTTTTAAGTTGCTGGACCAGGAATGAAAGCAAGCAATTAGGTTAAGGTATCAAAGTTTGTAGTAGCAGGCATAAAGAGGAGAAATATAACAATGTTTTGTGGTGAAATTAATATTTGGTCAATGTAGTATAGGTCTGAAAGCTTAAGAAATCATAATGAGCATGTATTAGCATGAATTCATTAATCTAGAAGAAGAGATACATAAACATGATTTTCCACATAAACAGAGCTTTGAATCTAAAGAATTCTACCTATATGAATGTAATGAATACCACATGAAGAAATCAAAGCATTTTAAGAGAGATTAATTCATCAATAATAAATTTATATGAAAGAAAAACAACACCACAAACTCGCTGAACAAGTATTCCTGAAAAATGGCTGCAACTGATCCTCGATTAATTGTATGAAAGCATAAGGTACAAGTGTCTCCTCTGGAGTCCAACCATTCCCTCTGAATGATAAATGATACATATATACTCAATGAAAAAAATTTCCCACCTTCAAGAGTGGAATCCCTAAGTGGTGGAACTGTTTCCAAGATTCTCTCAACCAACAAGTGAGAGTGAGAAGGTCAAAAACAAACTCTTCTCTTAGACTTTAATTTGAGTTTTTCCTCCTTTATGAGGCCTAATTAACCATAGAAAAAACCTACCACTCCTATTTATTTATGATTAAATCATCTAAACTTCGAACTACTAAAGTTACATCATGAGTTGAACTTTGACCAAGTCAAACTAAAAACCTGAGAAATTACACAATGAAATTTTTAAGTAAAAACTCAGAAATTTGTAGAAGCGCAGTGCCAACTTTGAGGCAACTTTTAGGTGTCTTCCTAAGGTCAAATTTGAAATATAAGAGAATGGTCAATTATCCTTTCCTATCTAGTTTCCAAATCATCTTGAATGTTTTAAAATGACGCATGGGAAGGCCTTAAAAGTTTTATTCTCCCAAGGTGTCTCAAAATGCACTACGCCTGTCAAAAAGAGTGGCAGAATGATGATTTTTGACCTATTTTTCTCCTTTTTCTCAAAATCTGAGCCCTGTCTAAGAAATCTAATGAAATGGGTTTTCAGAGGAGGTCATCATCTTTCCAAAAATGTAAGCCACTTTTCATTTGGGGGCCTAAGGAAAAAGCGCAGTGACAAGGCGCTGTGTTCCTGTGACTAGTCCAATTTCTGTGTTTTGCACCAAAATTCACAAAAAACCAAAAATGCTCAGAAAACTCCCAAAATTGGTGATGAAGTGAAAAATATGTAGGTTTTAACCCCGTACAGAAATTACCTGCATACGAATTCTAAAACACAGAAAATAAACAATGTGAGAGCATAACACATAAAACACATATACACAGAGATTTTCCCCTGGATCCCAAAACCAGGACTACCAGCTTGATTTTTCATTATGATTCTTTCAATGTTACAATACATATTTATACATGATGAAGCATCCAATACCATGGACCGAAAACCATCATGTCCAAAACCATGGACCGAAAACCATCGCGTCCAAAACCATGTGCAAAAAACATGCACAAAACCATAGGTAGGTCCGCCCAACCTAATATAGGATCCAAAAAACAAAATTTTCCGAGGCGCTGCCCTAGGCCCATAGACGGGGATTACCTGCACCCCTCAAACCCCCTATGACCCCCCCACTATGCAATCGGCACAACAAAGGGGGGGCTCCGCCCCCCCTCTAACCCCCTGGTTAACTACGTGGGCTAGTCATGGTGGAAAGAATATAACACAACCCAAAATTCTCCCACTTGTTCTTTTCTTTCCACAGGGGGCCACAAGAGAGCTTAGTCATTTATCCAGCCCTGCAATGCCCGTTGTTTCTCTACACCAAGCGAACTTCTCAAAGCTCACAGATTTTGTTAATGCATCTGCAGTATTCTTCAAAGTGTCCACCTTTACCAGAAACACCTTTTTGTCTTCTATCATATCCCTCACAAAGTGATACTGAACATCAATGTTCTTTTTCTTTCAATGATATGCAGGGTTCTTTGCCAAGAAAATTGCACTTTGGATGTCACAGTCTATCCTTATAACTCCCTGTACTAACCCCATACTTGAACCCAATCTCTGCAACCAAACTGCTTCCTTGCTTACATGAGTGGCTACCATGTATTCTGCCTATGTAGTTGATAGTGCCACTATAGATTGTTTCTTACTCATCCAACTAACTAAACCTACAAATAGGTTAAACACATACCCACTTGTAGATCTTCTCTGATCCAGATCTCCAGCCCAGTTTGCATCAACAAAGCCACGGATATCTAACACTCTGTCCATTCCTGGTCTTCCTTGGTAGCACAAACCATAATCACTAGTGCCACGCAAATACCTGAAAACTGCTTCACTGTTGTCTAGTGCTCCTTCCCTGGTTTTGACATAAACCTTCTCAATACCCCCACTGCATGTGCAATGTCTGCTGTAGTACAGACCATTGCATACATTAGGCTACCGACTGCACTTCCATATGGAACACCGGACATGTCCTCTTCCTCTTCTTGTGTCTTGGGACATTGTTCAGCAGATAACCTCACACCTACAGGAATAGGAACCTTCACCGGTTTACTATCTTTCATATTAAACCTCTGCAATATTGTCTTGACATACTTCCTCTAGTTTAACCAGAGCTTCCTCTTTTCCCGATCTCTTTTAATTTCCATGCCCAAAATATAGTTTGCAACACCAAGATCTTTCATGTCAAATTTGGAGGACAATTAGCTCTTCAAATCCTGGATAATTTCTTTGTCATTTCCAACCAACAACACATCATCCACATATAAGACCAGATAAATAACACGGTCACCAATTAATTTAAAATACACACAGTGATCTGCTTTGCTTCTGGTGAAGCCAAGTCCCTGTATAAATGTATCAAATTTTTGATACCACATCCTTGGTGACTGTTTTAACCCATACAAAGACTTCTTTAACTTGCATACCATTTCTTTCTTACGCTTCACCACAAAACTTTCAGGTTTCTTCATGTAGATCTCCTCTTCAAAATCTTCGTGAAGAAATGTTGTCTTCACATCCATCTGTTCTACCTCAAAATCAAAAGTAACAAAAACAAATAAAAGTAATCTAATAGAAGCTATCTTGCCAACAGGAGAAAAATTATCACCAAAATCAATTCCTGGCACCTTGGAATAACCTTTTGCTACCAACCGAGCTTTGTATTTCTCCACCTTTCCTTTTGCATTTGTCTTCTTCTTGAACACCCATTTGTTGCCAATGGGTTTCCTTCCAGCCGGCAACTCCACCAAATCCCAAGCCTCATTTTTGTGCAAAGATGCCATTTCATCAACCATGGCCTCTTTCCAGAGTTTGCCATCCTCTAAATCTACTGCTTCCTTCACAATTCTGGGATCATCATCAGTAATAGATAAAGAAAAATTTGAACAGAAAGCAGATGGAATATACCTTTCCGGCTGCCTTCTTTCTCGAACTGATCTTCTCACACCCGGAGTTTGTGGCTCTTCATCTTCTGATTCCTCCTCTACTGTAGAGTCTGATTCTTCCTCCTTAAGCTCAAACTCTATATTCTCAGGTTCCCTTGGTTGGAATTCATGTTTAATAACATCTTTCACCTCTCCAAACACCACATCTCGGTTGTACATAACCTTCCTTGTTACTAGGTTCCAAAGCTTATAACCCTTTAAACCATCCTTATACCTAATAAAGATGCACTTTTCAGATTTACTATCCAACTTGGTTCTTTTCTCCTTTAGAACATGTACATATGCATCACATCCAAATACCTTCAGATGTGAAAGAGAGGGTTTCTTACCAGTCCATACCTGTTGTGGAGTCTTATCCTCCAATGCTGATGAAGGTGATCTGTTGACCAGGTAACATGCTGTCTCCACTGCCTCTACCCAGAATTCCTATCCTAACCTGGCACCACTGAGCATGCTTCTTTCCCTAAATGTCTTGTTCATTCTTTCTGCAACTCCATTTTTCTCAGGTGTGTATGGAGTAGTCTTCTATCATGCTATACCACACTTTTTATAGAATTCTTCAAAGTCCTTTCTGCAAAACTCTCCACCGTTATATGTCCTCAACACCTTTATCTTCTTCTCTATCTAGTTTTCCACCAGAGCCTTAAATTCTTTAAATCTGTCAAAGACTTCAGATTTCTTGTTAAGGAAATATATCCATGTATTCCTTGAGAAGTCATCTATAAATGATACATAGTACATAGACTTAGCCAATGATGGAACCTTCACAGGTCCAAACACATCATTATGCACAAGTTTTAATATATGTTTCGCCCTCTTACCACCAGAGGGGAAACTCACCCGATTCTGCTTCCCATATTCACAATTTTCATTGAAATCAAAATCTAGAGAGGTATTACTCATACCTTTACCATGAAGTATTCGAAGGCCCTTCTCTCCAATATGTCCAAGCCTTTGATGCCACAACATGGTCTTCTCTCTAGAGACCACTAGATTTTCTGCTCCACTTTTAGGAACCACATAACTGTTGCACCCATCAACAACAGTGCTACCTTACAGCTTGTATAGAGTTCCAATTCAAACTCCCCGCATCAATACCAATGCCCCATGAACCATCTTGCAATTATCCTTATCGAACACTGTTTTTACACCTGCATCATTCAGCTTGCTTACAGATCATATTTCTGGCTAATGCAGGAATATGCAGAACACCCAGAAGTGTTCTAACCCTTCCACCTTGCAACTTCAACTTTACTTTTCTACGACCAGCGATTCTAGCCTTCCTGTCATCCCCCAAGAAGACATCACCACCATCACATTTCTCATACTCACAGAACCACTCTCTACGGGGAGTGAAGTGAAAGGATGTACCTGAGTCAATCAACCATGCCTCATGATCTAGATGTGTACTTGAAGAAGCCAAGTGCACATCCCCACCTTCGTCTAAGGTGGTTTTCTCCTCTGCAGAAGGAGAATCATCAAATCCCTTTCTTTTATCATGAGCTTTAGATTTACAATCCCTTTTGTAGTGCCCTTCCTTTCCGCATTTCTAGCACACCACCTTTACAGGTTTTCCTAGAGATTTAGATCTCCCACTCAAAGACTTATTTTTGTTTCTATTCTGGGACTTTCCTTGTACAGACAAGGCATTACCATTCTGGCTCTCCATATTTTTCCATCTCATCTCCTCCGTCAGCAAGGATGAGATTATTTCATCAAACTACAAGGCAGTTTCATTGCTACTTATTGCAATAACCAGACTATCCCACGAATCTAGTAGAGAACACAACAAACTGATGCAGTTATCTTCATCTGAAATTTTAATATCAATAAATAATAACTGACTTACCACAGTATTAAATGTGTTCAGATGCTCTATCACTGAGTCTCCATCTTTCATCCTCAGGTTATACATATTTTTTCGTAGGAACAGTTTATTCACCAGAGACTTAGATTTCTACAAAGTCACTAACTTGTCCCACAAAGCCTTCGCTGTAGCTTCCCCTGATACATTCAACAATACTGAATCTGAGACACACAATAGTATTGTGCTCTTTTCCTTCCGATCCAACTTCTTCCTTTCTTCATCGAACACTCCCATTGGTTTAGTAACTGGATCTACCACGATCCACTAATCTTTATCCACCAACAGATCCTCCATCTTGAGTTTCCATAACTCAAAACTCTGACCATTAAATTTCTCAATCTCTATCTTTCTGCTGCTCGCCATCTTCTTTCACCACCAGAATCGATCCCGTAGATCTTCCACTGAAAAGGGTCTACCACAGGCCCGAGAGAAACCTCTCAGCAATAAAGGCGTCCCATTGAAGCCAAAATATCTTCGATACCAAATGTAGATTTTAATCCCGTACAGAAATTACCTGAATACGAATTCTAAAACACAGAAAATAAACAATGCGAGAGCATAACACATAAAACACATATACACAAAGATTTTCCCTTGGATCCCAAAACTAGGACTACTAGCTTGATCTTTCAATATGTTTCTTTCAATGTTACAATACATATTTATACATGCTAAAGCATCCAATACCATGGACCGAAAACCATCGCATCCAAAACCATGGACTGAAAACCATCGCATCCAAAACCATGGACCGGAAACCATCCACAAAATCATAGGTAGGTCTCCCCAACCTAATATAGGGTCCAAAAAACAAAATTTTCTAGGGCGCTACCCCAGACCCCATAAAGGGGGGTTACCTGCAACCCTCAAACCCCCTATGACCCCCCCATTATGCAATCGACGCAACGAAGGGGGGGCTCTTCCCCCCCTCTAACCCTCTAGTTAACTACGTGGGCTAGTTGTGGAAAGAATATAACACAACCCAACAAAATGAGGTGTGTCATACTCTCATGGATGCTTCAGCGAAAATCTCCAAGTTATCTCTCTCATTTGTGGCTTTTAGGGTTTCCTTTAGCTTGCTTTTCATTTGCTTGAGCTTGATGTTGCAAATCATGTTTCTAGTCTGATAATGGTGGGCCATGTGCCTCAATATCTAATTGTCCTTGTTGTACTTGTCAATATGATGCTCTAGGTGTCCATTGACCTTACTTAACCAATACTGTTGGAGGGAATTGCTCCCCTAGGGCTTTTTGGGTTGAAACCCTAGCAGACTGAAAGTTGTCTATTCAAAGAAACATGCATTCATACAGCCATTATGCTATTATAAGCAAATTCTATGATAAGGGTACGTACCTTTGGTCCTACGTTTGAGAAGGCCCTTAGGGTCCAAACCCTTCTTGGAGTTCCCTTCTTCTCTTTTGTCCTGCAAAACAACCAATTCAAAGAACACAGCAGTATATGGACAAAAACTTATAAAGAAACCATCTTCATGTTATAAAGAAAGGTAGTTAGTTATGAAATCCAAACAACCATTTACATATGAATTCTAAACATGAGTATCATTAACATAAAGAAGATTCATTTCGAGAACCAAGACATGTGTTTCTTTTATTATAGACAAATAAAGTACATAAAAAAGGAATATTTTCACCTGAGTCACCTTCAGCAGGCTCCAAGCAAAGCTTCCTTCCGGATCCATTCCAGCCTCAAGCCTCTAACAAACTCCTTCCATGACTCTCTCCATGATGTCATAAATGGTGGATGAACATCAACACACAAGGAAACAAAGGTTTCCAGTACAAAATGGGGGAAGTGCAGAAGGCACAAGGGACTTCAGACCTGGTCAAGGGAAAAATCTCAGCATAATAACCTTTCTCTCTCTTCTCTCCTCCCTTTGGCCTTCCCTTTGAGGTCTTTTTATACCTCTCCCAAAGTAGTTTTTTAGTTGGGAGTTGGTTGGGAACAGTTGGGCCATGGGCACTAACAGGTGATCAGCAGGTAAAACCTGCGATCTCCGCCCGAAAATGAGGAATTTTATATTTTTTTAAGTGTTTTAATACATACACGCGAGTTGGGTATACACAGACCCACGTATACACGCGTTTAACTCAGGGCAATGTCGCGTATAAGGGATAAAACATTGTTTTTTAAATTTTAAGACCAGGTCTGGAAGGAGGGGTTGCCCTAGGCCATGAGTACAGCATCACAAACCATAAGAGTGAGATTTGGAGCTATAACAAATACTCTCTATATTCATTGATCTCCAAGGAAATTATGTCTTCAATGTCCAAGTCTTCATCTAGTAGGTTATGTTCTTTTTCTTTCTTCAATGCCCTTTTGAGTCCCTTGGTCCTTGGATTCTTCTTTCCAACTTGTTTTTCCTGTTCATCATGTTCACCAGCCTTGAACACTTCTTTACCTTTGCCTCCCTGCAGAAGCACCTTGGATTTCTCTTTCTCCATGATTAGTTGTTTGGCCTTAAGCTGACTGTTTTCTTGCTCAAGGAAGGAAATGATGAATCTTGCCCTTGCCATATTGTCCATGAGCTCTCTGATTTGAGAATCCTTCTCTTTGATAATTTGTTGCAAGTTTGAAGGTTCATCTGCTGCCTCCAAGTCAACTAATTCAAAATCATGTTCAATTAGCTCTTCATCTTGTACATGTGATCCCTATTGTGTTGATGTAGAAGGCTTGGCCCTTTTCTCAACTTGAGAAGTAAACACAAGCCTTTTTCCTCTCTAATATATTCTGGTCACCTCAGGTTTAGGTGCCTTGGGAACCTCCACTAACTTGCTTGATGATCCTACCTCCACCTATTGTTTTGATGTGTCTTGGTGATAACAATGTAAACTTTGAAACGGGAACTATAAACTCAAAACGGGAAATCTAGCTAAAAAACCCCAAAAAAACATGAAAAACAATGCTAAAAACGAAAAGTGTTGATGCTGGAATAACACTTCTTTTCTAGGGTAAATTTTCAACATGTTTTAAAAATGGTAGTGAAAACCAGTTTTTTGTGCAAAAATTGTGCAAAAAACACCCTCAACACGAAAAGTGTTGATGTTGGAATAACACTTTTTTTTCTAGGGTAAATTTTCAACATGTTTTAAAAATGACAATGAAAACAATTTTTTTGTGAAATTTTTTTGCAAAAAACACCCTCAAAATGAAAAGTGTTGATGCTGAAATAACACCTTTTTTCTAGGGTAAATTTTCATCATGTTTTAAAAATGGCAGTGAAAACCAATTTTTTGTGCAAAGATTGTGCAAAAACTCAAAACGAAAAGTGTTGATGTTGGAATAACACTTTTTTTCTAGGATAAATTTTAAACATTTTAAAATAATGGTGTAAAAGATTTTATCATGACTCCGAAAAACAGTAAAATTCATAAAAAATAATGAAAACATAAAATTTAAAATTAAAACAATGAAAAAAAAACAAAAAAAAAAGTAGAAAAAAATAGAAAAACATAAATAAAAATATATATTAAAAACAAAACATGAAAATAAATAAATTCAATCATAAAAATGTTAAAAAAACACAAAATTAACCTATAAAAGATAAGAATTAAAAAATATATATATATATAAAGAAATAAATAATAAGAAAAACATATTTTCAAAAAAAAAAAATTGGAAAAAAAATTTAAAAAACTATAAATAAAATAAGTAAAAAGTAGAAATTTTTTAAAAAGCATTAACAAAAACTAAAAAAAAATTAAAAACAACCTATATTAAAAACAAATAGAAAATTAACAAATAAAAGAATAAAAAACAAACTAGTAAAATTAATATTAAAAACATTAAAGAAAAACAAAAATATGTTAAAATTAAAAAAAAAAAACAAAAAACAAAAACAAAAACAAAAACAAAACAAAACAAAAAGCAAAAAACAAAAACCCGCCAAAAACAATTAAATTTTAAAAAGTATACATACATTCAAATTAAAAAATAATAATAATAATAAATAAAAAAATAATAAATAAATAAAAAACATTTAAAATTTTATATTAATAAATTTAAAATTTAAAACTTCGATTTAACATTGATTTAAAAAAAAAAATTAAAATTAAAAAAAGCTAAATATATTTTTTATTTAAAAAAAAACATTTAAAATATTTAAAAATATATATAAAATTTAAAAAAATACAAAAAGTTTAAATAAAAAAAAAAAAAATTTAAACATGCTAAATGTATTTAAAATAAAAAAATAAATGTTAAATGTTTTTTTTTAAATCTTTTAAATTTGAAAATATTTTAAATTTCTTTTTTTTTTTTAAATCAAAAAAAAAAAAAAAAAAAAATATATATATATATATATATATATATATATATATATATATATATATATACATTAAATCTATATATATACATTAAATAAAAAATATATATGTTTTTTATTTTTAAAAAATCGAAAATATATGATTTTTTAATTTTTAAATGGTTTTTTTTCAAAACATGTATATTTTTTAAAATTTGAAATGTTTTTCGGTTTTTTTTTAATTTTAATATATGATGATGATGATGATGATGATGGTTAACTTCCACTGAGACCAAACTTTGGTCTATCGGACCTAAAGAAACAAATTATTTAGTTTGATTTAAGATTTTATTCCTATGCTCATAAAGTTTGGAGAGAAGCCTCCCGAGCTCACTATAATTTTGACATCGTAAAAGGCTAGGAGGTCAGTATTGCAACAAAGATTATGAAACTGAGATCTAATGTGGTTGTACGCGGGGCACTCTAAGAGAAAGTGGTTTTCATCCTCGATGTTCCTATTTTCACAGAGATGGCAGATCCTTTCCATCCATGGTGTTTTAGGAACTGCCCAACGACCTGTTTCACTATGGAGCTCATGAGATTTCGTTTTAATCTTCGCCATATTAATTTTCTTCTTTGAGCTAGTTAAAACAGAGAAATACTTTTGATCTTCTAGGGTGGAGTTGATGACCTTCTTATAATAACTTAATTTTCTTTTAGCTATTAAATCTTTCTCACACCACATTTTTTCTTTGAACTTAGAAGTAACAATATTTTTAATGGTATTAATGTTTTGTAAAGCATCCTTCTCGTTGATCTCCCAAAGGTTTAACCGAGCCTTCATGTCTTTATACCACCCCTGCTTGAGCCGTAGGTGGTTTTGGCTGGAATTTAAAGCTAGCTTAGGAAGTCTATGATCTCCTATGTCATTGGGTTTGTGCTTATACAACAGAAGCCTAGTCATAGCTAGGCTCTCGATAGGGGAAAGACCTACTTATATAAGGAGAATAAGATAGGGTGTATTGCTTTTAATTTTCACGATATACGTTATAAAATGCTTCTGGATTTGCTCAACCTTTCTCCAGGATTCTCTAGAGATGCTGCAACCCTAGACCTCACATCCATATAAGATAACACAAGTGACTATAGTTTCAAAGTGGAACTTATTTTTATCCCACATTACGAGGTTTGTCATTTTACAATTATTTTCAAGACCAAAATAAGCTTTCCACCCCCCATTATTCCTTTTCTCAATGTTATAGTTCCAGTTGAGCTTGTGATGAATATCAATTCCTAGGTACTTGTAAGAATACACTTCCTCCAAGTTATTATTATCATACATAAAATTAGCATAAGTCTCCTTCTTGGATTTGATAATCATAACTTTTGTTTTGTTAGTGTTAACAGTCATACCCATGGTAGAGCAGAAATCCTTAAGAAGCCTAAGTTGCTTATCAAGATTAGATGGGCACCTTGCGAGAAGAACAATATCGTCAGCATAGAGAAGAAGGATGATGACTATCCCAGCTAAGATCGTGCCAGCACAACCTACTTCCTCTAAATAACCTTCAAGCTTGTCGATATATATATATATATATATATATATATATATATATATATATATATTAATTGTTTTTTTGTTCTTTTTAATGTGAGTATATTTTGGTCTTCTTAGGTTCTTTTTATGTTTTTATTCTTAATTTTAAATGTTTTTTTAATTTTTTTTTTGGTTTTTTTTTTATTATTTTTTGTTTTTTTAATCTAATTTGTTTTTAATTTTTAATTTTCTAGTTTTTTGTTAATGCTTTTTTAAATTTCTCTATTTTTAATTACTTAAATTTATAGTTTTTTAATTTTTTTGTTTTCTTTTTCTAAATTTTTTTTCTGGTTTACGAGATAATTTTTTTTAACATTTTTTATGTCTTTTTGTCTTTTTTATATATATTTTTATATTTTCTTTTTTAATGTCAAAAAAAATTGACATAAAAAATTTTAAAGTGTAAAAAATGTAACATTTAAAAAAAATATCCACACTTAATACATTAAAAAATTTGAAGTGTCAAAAATAAACCCTCTAAAAAAGGTTGATGCTACATCAACACGTTTCAAAATCAACATGAAAATCACTAACATTTGAAAAAAAATATTTATATTTGCTACATAAGAAAATTTAAAGTGTTAAAAATATGCTCCGAAAAAAAAGTGGATTCTGCATCGCCACTTTTCAAAATCGGGTCACTTTTTTACTACCTCTACAAAACAGGTAATCATATCAGTTCCTATTTCAAAGTTTACATTGTTTCATGACTTAATGAAGTAGTTTCATGCCACTGCAAAGTTGTTTCTATGAAGGTATCCCATGTCATGCTCCTTTTTGCCAACTGATGGAGGAAAACAATCTTTATTAAGTTGTGATGGAAAAGGCTAGGGTGATGCTCTTTGCCTTTCATTTGTACCTTCTCAAACATTTTGATAAGGCTTTTACACAAATAATTACACATGTTGAGAGGTTTTAGAGCTGTGAAATGCATTAGCAGCCTGATGTGGTACCCATACAATCTCGAAAATCTTCCCTCACAAGTGAAAAACTTCATTACAACCTTCATCAATGTCGCATACTTTTCCAACAGGTACTTGAATGGGATGATGTGTGAATGAGCCTCTCTGTAGGGTGATTTTAAGAAAGGTCGATATTGTTCAAGGTCTAAGCTTATGCCTTTGAACCAATACTCTCCATGATCAGGTATCCCCGTGGCAAGAGAGATGGAAGCTACTGAGAATGTAAATTCAATCCCTGCTATGATGGGATTTTCCCCTTTCAGATTGGTGGCAATCCAATCAGTGAGATACTCATGGAAACCTACTTCACCCACCCTTTGACAAAACCCTAGGTAGCTGACATCCTCAAATCATTGTTTAATGAATGGCGAGGAGTTGATTTCGTTGTTGTTTGTAGGCTCATACCTCATGATCCTCCCTCCTTTATGATGTTTTCTCTTTTCTGATGATGAAGAATCTCCCTTCATTTTAATAAAAACCCTAGATAATAGGAAAATGGAAAAACAGTGAGGAATGAGTGAAATGATGAAAGGATGGAGTTAGGGAAGGGAGATGATGATAGGGGAATTTTGGGAGATGGATAGAGGTTGTAGAAAACTTAGGAAGTTTGAAAGGAGTGAAATGAGAGAGAGAGATGAGCAAGAGAATTTATAAAACAGTCTTGCTAGGAAAACTGTCCAAAATGATAGGTATGAACTAGGGTTTGTGAAAAGGTGAGGTAAACTGAAAGTAAATAAGTTGATTAGTGAGTGATATGGTGATTTATATGAATACAGAGATATGAGATGGAAATTTTTAAGTTTGAAATGTCTTATCTAACAAAACAACCATTTGCACTAGTTTTGAAGCATGAAATTTCACATAAACCCTAGATGAACAAAACTCACCATTTGCACTTGCTTTTCCAAAGGAAAAGAGTGAGTAAGATGATGGTACTTGTTGAATAGCTTAGAAGAGAAAATAATAGGAATGCAAGCTTAATTTTGAAGTTTGAGTGAGTTTTGGCAAGTTTTAGGCCACTCTACCCCAAGCACAGTGTCGTTGGTAGAAGTGCGGCGCATTTCACAGAAGCACATTGCCACCTCCAAAAGCGCAACGCCGGGAGATTTTTGCCAATTTTAGCTAGAAAACTCATGTTTTTTCACCAAAGGAGGAGAGAGCTCAATGAAAAAAGGAGGTGAGGATGAAAATGAAATATGTTTGGGACTTTTTGGGCTTTTATAGGCATAGTATGATCTTCTTTTGAGTGAAAATGGGCCCCACATACCTTTTCAAAACATGACTTTCACCCTTTTAAACTTGGCCACTTTGGAGACTTGAAATTTGAATTTCTCTTACCTTTTTGAATAGTGAAACTTCTTCCTTTTGGAACCTTGAGATTGTAACCATGAAGCACTTATGAAACCTCATAAAAATTTATTGAAAAGAGCTGCTTATCACAACTCATCCTATGCCAGATTTTATGCATGAAATGAAGATGGACCTTGAAACCCTAATGACCTAATGAAGACATTAGACTGAGTGAAATGGTGATTATGATGAATGATATGATGAAGACATTCTCTTTATGATACACTCATCTATGTGATGTAAGTGATTGGCATGTGATAGTTTTTAAGAGAATAGAGACATTCCTATACAAACTAACGAGTGACCAACTTTTACTCTGAAAACCTAGTGACATGATAAAATTTGACCTTGAGACCCCTAAAAAACTTGGTAAAAGAATATTTGATCACTAGTGACAAGCAGAAAAGACTAACACTAACATTGGCTCTAGCTAGGGATGGCAACTCCTTGGAGGTGTCAAGAAAACTGTAGACCAAGTAGCCTTATTCATTGGGAAATGGAGTCAAAATTGAGAAAACTAAACTGAAACTGAAAATTGACTGACTATTTGACATGACATGACTGTAAAGGAAAAATAAAATCAGCATCTGATCAAAGAATCCTTATGGCCTTCTCCTCAGGCTTCAAACTCCTATGGTAGCCACTTGGACACTTGAGCATAAAAGTAAACAAGTATATACAATGGTGGTGAGAATTTGCAGAAATTTCTTCAAGTATGGTAGTGCTTGAGAAGTCTACCATTGATCGCTCCTCCTAAATAATATTCTCCATTCAATTCCTCCAATAGAAAAGAATTATTTCATCTGAACGCTGAAATTTTGTATGGTCCTTTCCATAAATTTTCAAACTTGCCATGTTTTCCTTTTTCTTCATTCCTCACATCCCAACGAAGAACCACATCTCCCAGATTGAAATTGTCTTCTTTTGTCTTGTGATCATAGATATTTTTTATTCTTTCTTGAAGTTTAGAAGTATTTTGAAAAACTTCCTCTCTAGTTTGATGTAAATAGATCATATGATTTATCCTTCGCTACATATCATTTGTTTTGATGTCCATTTCCTGTAGAATTTTCGTGACTGAGATAGCAAGAGATGAAGGGAAGACAATATCAACCCCATACACCAACTGAAAAGGAGACATACCTATGGATTTCTTAGTACTGACTATGTCTACCCATAAAGCATTAATGAGCTTTTTGTGCCAGTTCTTCTTATTGACTTCCAAAACTTTCTTTATGATGTTGATCAAAGATTTGCTGGATGATTCAGCCAGACCATTCCCTTGTGGATGATAAGCAGTGGAATGCCCCAATACAATATGATACTTTGCACAAAACTCCACCATCTTCTTTGATTTGAAAGCGGCTACATTTTCAATGATTATCTTCTGTGGGAAGCCCAATCTAGACAAGATATTAGATTCAATACACTAAATGATAACAGAATCAGTAGCTTGCCTGATAGGGATTGCCTCAATCCATTTTGTAAAATATTCTGTGGTTGTTAGGATCCATTTATGTTGTGTTGATGATGAAGGATGGATCTCACCAATAAATTCAAGACCCCATTGCTGGAAAGGAGTTGTGATTGAAATGGGTTGCAAGGGAAATGGAAAAAAAAAATCCCTAGAAAATTTGACATTCATGATAGCTCATCACTATTTTATATACATCAGAAAAAAGAGTAGGCCAATAAAAATTAGCTCTCAAAATTTTATTTGTTGTAGTCTTCCAAAAAAGGTGACCACCACAATCTCCTTTATGGAAATCTCTCATTACATCGTTTTCTTCATTTTCAACCAAACAATTCAGCAACACACCACCAAGGTCCTTCCAAAACAAAACACCATCAAGAATACAATATTTTGAATATTTCAACTTTAAAGATCTAGTTTTACCTTTGGGTACTTCCGGTGGAGGGTTTAAATGTTGTAATACATAAAAAATGTCGGAGTACCAAGGAGATGAAGTGAACATGTTGGACACCTGTAACTGTGATTTTTCTTCTTCTTCTTCAGAAAGTGCAACAATCAAATTGATATCTAATGCATGCAAATTAGATTCAGCCATGAGCTTGGCCAAACCTTGTCCCTTGATGAGTTTTGTGGGATTTATCTCCAAATCATACTCTAGCATTGTTGTGATCCATTTTCCCCGCCTACCTTCTGGATCTATCTGCATAAGAATTTCTTTTACAGCTGTTGTTGGAACATAAGCAATGGTATGAGAATGTAGAATGTAAACTTGGAAATCCTTGAGAGCTTTCACCAAAGCCAAATCTTGCTTCTCAATTATATTGTATGTTAGTGTTGCATCCCTTATTGTTTGACTAAAAAATGCTATAGGCTGTTCATTTTTCTGATCTTTCTTTTGCATTAGGACAACTGCTAAGGTATGCTCAGAGGCAAATGAAAATATGATGAAATCTGAAGTATAATCTGGACTAATCAGAGTAGGAGCAGTAGATAATGCAAATTTGACTACATGGAAAGATTTCTTAGCATCTAAAGACCATTTTACCTCGCCATCATTTTTTAGCATCACTTTCATATCTTTCAAATGTTCAGCAAGGTTGGGGATGAATCTTCTCAAAAAATTGATATTCTTATTAAAAGACAGAATTTTTTTTTTGTTCCTTGGGAAATCTAATTGTTGAATGGCTCGAACTCTTGCAGGGTCAATGTGAATGCCATCCTTGGAGAAAATATGTCCTAGAAGATTACCTTCTTCCATGGCAAATAATCTCTTCTTTGGATTAAGTGATATAGCAAATTTTTTGCATTACCGAAAGACAATTCTTAAATGATGTAAATGGTCATCATCAGGTTTAGAAAAAACTAAGAGATCATCTAAATAAATAACCAGAAATACATCATTTTCATTGGAGAAAGCTATGTCCATAGCCCACTGAAAATTAGCTCCTACATTCTTTAATCCAAATGGCATCTTGGTGTACATGAATGCACCCCATGGTGTTGTGAAGGTTGTTTTCAGCTGATCATATTTATGCACCAAAATTTTATTTTACCCAGAATATCCATCTAACAATGACATCATGGAATACCCAACCACCCTCTGAAGTATATGATCCATCTTTGGCAGAGGATAATTGTCCTTCAAGGATACTTTGTTTAAGTTTCTAAAATCAATGAAAAGACAAATATCTCTAGTCTTCTTTCTCACCGACACAATATTGAACATCCATTCAGAAAATCGAATAGGAACTATGATACCAGACTTATAAAGCCTATTTACCTCTTTTTCAATTAACGGCAGCATCTTAGGATTAATCCTCCTTAGTTTCTGGTGAAATGGATCTTGATCTGGCTTGATTGGAATAGTGTGTTGGCATTATGATTCAAGTGTTGTCCTTGATGGCAACTCACTCAGAGGTTGGTACAGGTGCTCAGAGGTTGGTACAGGTGATGGCAACTTAATCAAAAGACAGATCCTAGTACAACATGCCAAGGAAGTTCATATACGCAGGTTCGTTAAGCCCAAGTCGCGTGTACACGCTGGTTGGCTTCAGCAAAAGCGCGTGTATGTGGAAAAGTACCTTTGGTACATGGCGGTTAGTCCTTGGAAGTTGTGCCTATGGTTTCGGACCATTGTGTCTCGACGGGCGTGTCGATCCCTAGTTTTGAAGTTGATGGTATTGTGTTACTATGGTTTTGGCTCTTGGTATTGAGCAAGGCCTAAGGCTATATAAGGAGAAGAAGATCATTAGGCAAAATCATCTTTCGACAAGGCTTGAATATCTAAAAGAGAAAGAGATCTGATATGCAGGGTCTGGGTTGCTTGATCTGAGCTAAGGAGAAATCACATCGGTTGATGGAAGACTAGATCTAAGGATAAATCGGGATCTAATGGTTTGAAATGCACTATTATGATATGGTTGATTATGCGTATTTCTAGATCTGCATACTGTCGCAATATTATGTTCTGGGTCTAACTGATGTCTGGTACAGCTGCAAGTTGAGAGAATTTATTTTTAGATCTGTACGCAGGTTGGCTTAGGTAAAAGCGCGTGTATACGCGGGTTTCGCTCATTGAAGTAGCGTATATCTCTTGAAGCTTGATTTTTGGGTTTGCAGTTGGATCTGACTGTTATTGCAGAGTTCTGTAGACTGCTCTGTGTTCTGGTATCTGGTGATTGACAGGGTTCAGTGGTTCAGTGATTCAAAGTTTGATAATGCTAGTATTGGTTGTTTTATGCTTCAATGATCTGTTGTGAAAGTTGAATGAATTGGGGTCTACAGATTGTAATGTTGTGCTTCAGGAATATCCAGTCTGAAAATGTATGAAAGGTGGTACCTGAAAGAAAGAAGATTGTAGGTCAGCACCTACGTACTAGTATCTTAGCTAGTACAAGAGCAAAGGGGGTTGGAGCTCCCTTCCAAGGAAGTTTGGAGAACGAGAGAAGGTTGTAGCCTTCTGCAGGTTGTAGCCTGCGTACTGGTATAAGGCTGTACCAGTACAAAAAGATTGTAAACTGAAGTTTCATATTAAAGAAAGATAGAGACAACTTGCAGCAGGTGGTTTTCACCCACATTGGGTTTCCACCTTATATCTTGGTGTTCATGTGTGTGACTTTTGATCTGTTCTGTTATACTGCACCTGTTTACTGTTAATGTGGTGAATAATGTCCTGATGCACTTAACTGAAGAATAAGCTGACTAAATTATGAGTTTTCTTCTTATACGCTGTTTTATTTAGTCACAGTAGCGTGTACACGCTGGTTCACTTAACTGAAGTAGCGTATATGTTTCTGAGCATTGAAAAAGTTTGATTGATCTGATAATACTGATTCACCCCCCCCCCTCTCAGTATTATTTCCAACAATTGGTATCAGAGCAGGTCCTTCAGAGAAGCTTGATCGCTTGAAGGTAGATCATTCATCATGAGCAACTACGAGAAAGAAGCATCAATCAGGCCACCGATTTTTGATGGGACAAATTTCAATTATTGGAAGGTAAGAGTTACTGCATATCTTCAATCTCTTGGTACAGAAGTTTGGAACATTGTAGAAACAAGCTATGCTTTTCCTTCAGCTACTCCTACAGATCCAGCTGAGAAAAAGCAGTATGAAACAAATGCAAAAGCAGTCAGTACTCTATTAGGAAGTATATCCCAAACAGAATTCATGAAGGTCATGCACTTCAAATCAGCAAAAGAGATATGGGACAAAATGGTCACTAGCTATGAAGGAGATGAACAGGTAAAACAAGCTAAACTTCAAACTCTCAGGATTCAATATGAGACTCTCAAGATGTATAATGATGAAAGTGTGGCTAATTATTTTCTTCGGGTAGATGAGATTGTTAATTGTATGAAAAATTTGGGTGAAGAAATAAAAGAGACTATAGTAGTTCAAAAGATTCTAAGATCATTATCCCCCAAGTTTGAATCTAAAGTATCTGCAATAGAAGAAAAGGAAAATCTCCGTGTTCTCACTATGTCTCAGCTACATGGAATTCTAACTGCTTATGAAATGAGAAAGGGAGGTCCATCAGACAGAAGGGAAGCTGCTTTTAAGGCATCAGGAAAAGAAGATTACTATGAAGCAAGCCATGTTCCAGAAGAAGAGGAAGAAGAATCAAATTTTGTCAGAAATCTTCAAAGGGGTTCTGGAAGGTTCAGAGGTAAGCTACCTTTCAAATGCTTTGCTTGTGGAAGAGTAGGTCATTATGCTGCAAAATGTCCTTATAAGGATAAAGGAAAAGAACCTGCTAGATGGAACAAGAAACAAAGTGCAAATAAGAAAAGCTACTACACCCATGAAGATAGTGATGGCTTATCAAACAGTGATGAAGATGAACAAGGTAATAAATATAAGCTGTTAATGGCATTTGAAGATGATGATTATGAGGATGCTGTAGATGTGGATAATCTCTATGATGAAATTACTAGACTCAAGAGATGCATAGAAGAAAAGAATGTGATCATTGATACTTTGCAATTTCAAATTGATGAAAAGGAAAAACATCTTGAAAAACTAGAAGGTGAAATTGTTGGTCTCAGAAAAGAAATTGAGAAAACAAAAGCTATTAATCTTAAGTTTGTCAAAGGATCTGAAACTTTGGATGAGATTATCAATGTGCAGCGGTCTCCTCTAAACAAGACAGGTTTGGGCTATAATGGAGAAACCTCTCAAGCATCCACCTCAAAAAGTTATCTTGATGCGGCAAGAAGAAATGAGCAGAAGAACAATGAAGATAATCAGGTAAAGCAGGGACGAATTACAAACAGAAACTATCAGGGACAATCCATCTTAAGGGTGAACAAAAGCTACAACCAGCCACAGGTAAAATCTTCTCAGTTTGGTTCAAGAATAAATGAAAATAGAAATTACAATCAGTTGGCTGGTAGATTCAATAACCGCAGAAGCTTCTTCAATGGACAATGCTTTTCTTGCCATAACTTTGGTCACAAAGCAGCTCAATGTGTTGCATATAAAACAATCATGACTAGGGAAGCTCAAAAACAAAGAAGTATGACAGGGATTACAAAAAGGACCTATAACAACTTTTCGGTTCTTGAAAATGAAGTTGAATGTTCTATTTGCAATAATTTTGGTCATGAAGACTCTGAATGCAGGAGCAGGTTTCAGGAGAAAAAGGAACAAGCCACAAGCACCAAAACATGGAGAATAAAGGAACCTCAAACAGAAAGATGTGGGATAGCATTTTATGCAGAAGGACAGGAAAATCTATGGTACATTGACAGTGGATGTTCGAAACATATGACAGGTGATAAAGAAAAACTTGAATCTTATTCTACTTTAGAAAAGGGAAAGAAAGTTTCTTTTGGAAATGATACTCCTGCAACTATAAAAGGAAAAGGTATTGCTCCTTTGAAAGAAAAGGTCAAGGCTGGAAATGTTTTGTATGTTGATGGATTGAAGCATAATCTACTAAGTGTCAGCCAGATGTGTGATCAAAAAACCGAGGTTATTTTCAGATCGAATGGATGTCTTGTTCGTGATCTTGATACAGGTAAAACAGTTCTCAAAGGCAAAAGAACTCCAAATAATCTGTACATATTTGAAGAAGGACAACAACAATGCTATCTTAGCAAGGATGAAGAGCACTGGTTATGGCATCGAAGGTTGGGACATCTAAGCTTCTCACAAATAAGGAAAGCATGCAAATATCAGGCAGTTCGCGATCTTCCAGATATCAAAATTCCAGACAACACCATATGCAAATCTTGTCAGTTTGGAAAGCAAACCAGAACTAACTTTCCAGAGAAGGAAGGATCAGCTAGCTTGCCTCTTGAGCTAGTCCATACAGATGTATGTGGTCCATTTAGGAAAAGGACACCTCGAGGAGAAGAATATCTGATATTATTCATTGATGATTTCTCAAGGTTTGTTTGGTTAGGGCTTATGAAGCACAAAGATGAAGCATTCGAAAAATTCAAATCCTTCAAAGCATTGGTTGAAAATGAATCAGGACACAAAATTAAGTGCCTCAGATCTGACAGAGGTGGGGAGTTCACCTCAAATGAATTTTTCGATTTCTGCGATGAACATGGGATAAGAAGAGAATTCTCTACAGCTAGAACTCCTCAGCAAAATGGGGTTGTGGAAAGAATGAACAGAACTATCCAACAAATGGCTCGTGCTATGCTCGATGAATCAGGTACTCCTGCAACCTTCTGGGGTGAAGCTGCACATGCTGCTGTTATTATTCTTAACAAAACAAATGTCCGAGTAAACAGCACTCAAACACCTCATGAGCTTTGGAGTGGTAAAACTCCTTCCGTGAAGCACTTCAAAATCTTTGGGAGCAAATGTTATATTAAGAATACTGATGAGCAACTTGGCAAACTTGAACCAAGAGCAGATGAGGGCATTCTTCTTGGTTATTCTCCACATAGCAAAGCATACAAGTGCTACAATAAAAGACTTGGCAGAATTGTTGACAGTATTGATGTAGTGGTTGATGAGAAGGGATATATTCCTAGGCAAGTTCATCATGAAGACATTGAAGAAGATGAAGGCTACTCTCAAAGGCGGAATGATGAAGAAGAAGAACCTCAAGAAGAAGAAGAATCTCAAGAAGAACCAGAGGAGCAGACAAGAATAGAAGAGAAGACTCCATCCAGATATGTTCAAAAGAATCATCCAGAAACTCAGATTGTGGGGCAGAAAGAAGCAGGAGTACAAACAAGAAGGACACTTGCAGAAGCTTCAAGCTACTTGGCATTACTCTCCTCCACTGAACCACAAAATGTGAAAGAGGCATGCAAAGATGAATGTTGGGTCAAAGCAATGGATGAAGAACTTGAGCAAATCGAAAAGAACAACACTTGGGAATTAGTTCCTAGACCAAAAGATAAGAATGTAATAGGAACAAAATGGGTCTTCAAGAATAAATTGAATGAAAATGGAGAAGTAATTAGAAACAAGGCCAGACTTGTTTGTAAAGGGTATGCACAGCAAGAAGGAATAGATTTTGAAGAGACCTTTGCTCCTGTGGCAAGACTTGAGGCCATCCGAATGTTCCTTGCTCTCTCAAGCTTTCAAAACTTCAAGGTATTTCAAATGGATGTGAAATCAGCCTTTCTGAATGGAGACTTAGAAGAAGAAGTATATATTGAGCAGCCAGATGGTTTCATTCTTGGGAATGATCCAAACCTTGTATGCAGATTAAAAAGGCTCTCTATGGACTCAAACAAGCTCCAAGGGCTTGGTACTATCGGTTGGACAAATATCTTCACCAACAAGGCTTTTCAAAAGGATCAGCAGATAGCAATCTCTATATAAAAGTTGAAAATAACAAATTGCTAATTCTTGTTGTTTATGTAGATGATATTATCTTTGGCAGCAATGAAGAGACTATGAGTCAAAACTTTGCCTTGGTTATGCAGAAAGAATTCGAAATGTCACTTCTTGGAGAATTGACATATTTTCTTGGATTGCAAATCCAACAAAATGAAGGAGGTATCTTCTTGTCTCAAACCAAATACCTCAAGCAGATCTTGAAGAAGTATGGCATGGAAGAGTCAAAGCCAGTATGTACACCCATGGTTACAGGATGCAGCCTCAGTGCAAATGATGAATCAGCAGCAGTTCACCAACCCACTTATAGATCCATGATTGGGAGTTTGCTTTATTTGACAGGTACCCGACCAGATATTACACATGCAGTAGGAATTATTGGAAGATTTCAAGCCAACCCAAAGGAAACTCATCTTCAGGCAGTCAAAAGAATCTTCAAATATCTTCAAGGGACCCAAAACTATGGCTTATGGTATCCTAGAGATACAGATCTCACTCTTCATGCTTACACAGATGCAGATTGGGCTGGAAGTGTGGATGATAGGAAAAGCACAAGTGGTGATGCTTTCTTCATGGGTTCCAGATTAGTATCTTGGTTCAGCAAGAAACAGAGTTCGATTGCCTTATCTACAGCTGAAGCAGAATATGTGGCTGCGGCATCTTGTTGCACACAACTTCTTTGGATGATGCAGACCTTGCAGGAATTTCAAATCACTTGCACTCCACCAGTTTCTATCTTATGTGATAATACTAGTGCAATCAGCATTTCAAAGAATCCAGTCATGCACTCAAAGACCAAGCACATACCAATCAAGTACCATTTTCTCCGGGAACAAGTGCTTGAGCAGAAGGTCAAGTTGGAGTATGTTACTTCTAAGGAACAAGTTGCTGATATTCTCACAAAACCACTGCCCAGGGAAACTTTTGAATATCTCAGACAAAAGCTGGGAGTAGTTGATGCTTCATCCTGCTGTTGAAGCTTGTCTGTTCTACAGAAAAGTTGGTATACGCAAGTTACGAAAGGTATATACGCGTATACACGCGGATTTATGCTGGGAAAGTCGCGTGTATGGTGTACGCTTGTTGCAGAGAGTATATCCGCGTCCATACGCTGTTTCATGCAGGAGAAATCGCGTATATGAAGTTCTGAACAGCAAGGGCAAACTCTGGAGTTCTGAACAGCAATGGGTATGTCAGAATTCTTCAGGCACGGTTTCAGGGGGTGCAGCAGGCACAGGTTCAGGGGGAGCAGCTTAAAAGTCTCATAAAGCATTGTTGGCATTCAGATGTTTTGGTTGTTGATTTCAGGAAAAGGAGCTCAGAAAGAAATCCTGGTTGCTGATCTAAAAAGATGTTTATCATATGCTGCTGGTGACTTTCATAAGTCTTTGTCTAGATCTGTTGTCTCTATGTCATGTATCTCTCTTGTGATATCTCTTTTATGGTGTCAAGGTCATGTAACGGCCTATGTTGGTTTCCCCACTATGCCTGGGATGAATGCTGTAATATAATTGGTTGTTTCTGATATGTCCCCTCTTGGTAGGGAGTATGGATGTATGTATTGAGTCTTTTGGTGATAGGAAGGTCCCTTATGGTGTATAAGTCTTGGTTCTTGTTGAAGAACATCTTTTGCAGATCTGGCCTACTGTCAGGGGGAGCATGAGTCAGCACAGCCAAGCAGAGGTATCAGCATGTCCTCAGGGGGAGCACAGCCCTTTGCCCTTGATGTCAAAGGGGGAGAGTGACTTGGTGTGGTGGTTGCCATCAAGTCCAAAGGGGGAGATTGTTGGCATTATGATTCAAGTGTTGTCCTTGATGGCAACTCACTCAGAGGTTGGTACAGGTGCTCAGAGGTTGGTACAGGTGATGGCAACTTAATCAGAAGACAGATCCTAGTACAGCATGCCAAGGAAGTTCATATACGCAGGTTTGTTAAGCCCAAGTCGCGTGTACACACTGGTTGGCTTCAGCAAAAGCGCGTGTATGTGGAAAAGTACCTTTGGTCCATGGCGGTTAGTCCTTGGAAGTTGTGCCTATGGTTTCGGACCATTGTGTCTCGACGGGCGTGTCGATCCCTAGTTTTGAAGTTGATGGTATTGTGTTACTATGGTTTTGGCTCTTGGTATTGAGCAAGGCCTAAGGCTATATAAGGAGAAGAAGATCATTAGGCAAAATCATCTTTCGACAAGGCTTGAATATCTAAAAGAGAAAGAGATCTAATATGCAGGGTCTGGGTTGCTTGATCTGAGCTAAGGAGAAATCACATCGGTTGATGGAAGACTAGATCTAAGGATAAATCGGGATCTAATGGTTTGAAATGCACTATTATGATATGGTTGATTATGCGTATTTCTAGATCTGCATACTGTCGCAATATTATGTTCTGGGTCTAACTGATGTCTGGTACAGCTGCAAGTTGAGAGAATTTATTTTTAGATCTGTACACAGGTTGGCTTAGGTAAAAGCGCGTGTATACGCGGGTTTCGCTCATTGAAGTAGCGTATATCTCTTGAAGCTTGATTTTTGGGTTTGCAGTTGGATCTGACTGTTATTGCAGAGTTTTGTAGACTGCTCTGTGTTCTGGTATCTGGTGATTGACAGGGTTCAGTGGTTCAGTGATTCAAAGTTTGATAATGCTAGTATTGGTTGTTTTATGCTTCAATGATCTGTTGTGAAAGTTGAATGAATTGGGGTCTACAGATTGTAATGTTGTGCTTCAGGAATATCCAGTCTGAAAATGTATGAAAGGTGGTACCTAAAAGAAAGAAGATTGTAGGTCAGCACCTACGTACTAGTATCTTAGCTAGTACAAGAGCAAAGGGGGGTTGGAGCTCCCTTCCAAGGAAGTTTGGAGAACGAGAGAAGGTTGTAGCCTTCTGCAGGTTGTAGCCTGCGTACTGGTATAAGGCTGCACCAGTACAAAAAGATTGTAAACTGAAGTTTCATATTAAAGAAAGATAGAGACAACTTGCAGCAGGTGGTTTTCACCCACATTGGGTTTCCACCTTATATCTTGGTGTTCATGTGTGTGACTTTTGATCTGTTCTGTTATACTGCACCTGTTTACTGTTAATGTGGTGAATAATGTCCTGATGCACTTAACTGAAGAATAAGCTGACTAAATTATGAGTTTTCTTCTTATACGCTGTTTTATTTAGTCACAGTAGCGTGTACACGCTGGTTCACTTAACTGAAGTAGCGTATATGTTTCTGAGCATTGAAAAAGTTTGATTGATCTGATAATACTGATTCACCCCCCCCCTCTCAGTATTATTTCCAACATAGTGTGTTGAATAATGTTCTTGTCATACACCTTCAAATCTAAATAGTCCCAAGCAAATAAATCAGAAAATTATGCCATTAAAGTAATGTACTTACTTTTCATCTCAGGAGATAAGGACTTTGACAATTTGACCATCTTAGTCTTGTCTGCTGTACATGAGAAAGAAAAACATGTTAAGAGATATGATTCATCAATAAGAAACTGATATGAAAGGAAAACAACACCACAAACTCACTGAACAAGTATTCCTGAAAAATAGTTGCAACTGCTCCTTGATTAACTGTATGAAAGCATAAGGTACAAGTCTCTCCTCTGAAGTCCAACCCTTCTCTCTGAATGAGAAATGATACATATAGACTCAATCAAATAGCTTCCCCACCTTTAGGAGTCGAATCCCTAAGTGGTGGAACTGTTTCCAAGATTCTCTCAACCAACAAGTGAGAGTGAGAAGGTCAAAAACAAACTCTTCTCTTAGACTTTGATTTGAGTTTTGCTTCCTTTATGAGGCCTAATTAACCATAAAAACAACCTATCTACCTATTTATTTATGATTACATCATCTAAACTTTGAACTACCAAATTTACATCATGATTTTAACTTTCAACAAGTCAAACTAAAAACCTAAGAAATTACACGGTGAAATTTTTAATTAAAAACTCAGAAATTATCAGAAGCACGGCGCCCAATTTGAGGCCACTTTTAGGTGCATTCGTAAGGTAAAATTTGAAATCTGAGAGAACATTCAACTCACGTTTCTTATCTAGCTTCCAGAACATCTTGAATTTTTGAAAATTACCCATTGGAAGGCCTTCAAAAATTGATTCTCCCAAGGTGTCTCCAAAAGCGCAGCGCCTGTAAAAAAGAGTGGCAGAATGATGATTTTTTACCTCTTTTTCTCCTTTTTCTCAAAATATGAGCCTTGTCTGAGAAATATGATGAAATTGGTTTTGAGAGGAGGCCATAATATTTCCAATTAAGCCACTCATCATTTGGAGACCTGAAGAAAAAGCGCAGCTCCAAGGCGCTGTGTTTTTGCGACTAGTCCAATTTCTGTGTTTTGCACCAAAATTCACAAAAAACAAAAAATGCTTAGAAAACTCCCAAAATTGGTCATGAAGTGAAAAATGAGGTGTGTCATGCTCTCATGGATGCTTCAGCAAGCATCTCCAAGTTATATCTCTCATTTGTGTCTTTTAGGGTTTCCTTTAGCTTGCTTTTAATTTGCTTGAGCTTGATGTTGCAAATCGTGTTTCTGGTCTGATAGTGGTGGGCCATGTGCCTCAATAGCTAATTGTCCCTATTGGACTTATCAATAAGATGCTCTAGGTTTCCATTGACCTTACTTATCCAATACTCTCTATAGTCATTGATCTCCAAGGCAATTATTTCTTCAATGCCAAGTCTTCATTTAGCAGGTTATGTTCTTTTTCTTTCTTCAATGCCCTTTTGAGTCCCTTGGTCCTTGGATTCTTCTTTCCAAATTGTTTTTCCTATTCATCATGTTCACCAGCCTCCAACACTTATTTACCTTTGCCTCCCTGCTGTAGCACCTTGGATTTCTCTTTCTCCATGATTAGTTGTTTGGCCTTAAGCTGACAGTTTTCTTGCTCAAGGAAGGAAATGATGAATCTTGCCCTTGCCATATTATCCATGAGCTCTCTAATTTGAGAATCTTTCTCTTTGATAATTTTTTGCAAGTTTGAAGGTTCATCTACTGCCTACAATTCAACTAATTCAATATCATGTTCAATTAGCTCTTCATCTTGTACATGTGATCCATGTTGCGTTGATGTAGAAGGCTTGGCCCTTTTCTCAACTTGAGAAGTAAACACAATCCTTTTTCCTCTCTGATTTATTTTGGTCACCTCAATTTTAGGTGCCTTGGGAATCTCCATTAACTTGCTTGATGATCCTACCTCCACCTACTATTTTGATGTGTCTTGGTGATGACTTGATGAAGTGGTTTCATGCCACTGCAAATATGTTTCTATGAAGGTATCCCATGCCATGTTCCTTTCTGCCAACTGATGGAGGACTACAATATTTATTAATCTGTGATGCAAAAGTCTAGGGTGATGCTCTTTTCCTTTCATTTGTACCTTATCAAACATATTGATAAGGCTTCTACACAAATAATTACACATGTTGAGAGGTTTTAGAGATGTGAAATGCATTAGCAACCTGATATGGTACGCATACAATCTCGAAAATATTCTCTCATAGGTGAAACAATTCATTACAACCTTCAACAATAGTGCATAATTTTACAACAGGTACCTGAATGGGATGATGTGTGAATGAGCCTCTCTGTAGGGTGATTTTAAGAAAGGTTGGTATTGTTCAAGGTCTAAGCTCATGCCTTTGAAAAAATACTCCCCATGATCAGGCATCCTTGTGGTAATAGGGATGGTAGCTATTGAGTATGTAAATTCAATCCCTACTATGATGGTCTTTTCCCTTTTAGATTGGTGGAAATCCAATTAGTGAGCTACTCATGGAAACCTACTTCACCCACCCTTTGATAAAACCCTAGGCAACAAACATCTTCAAAGCATTGTTTAATGAATGGTGAGGAGTTGATTTCATTGTAGTTTGTAGGCTCATACCTCAGGATCTTACCTCCTTTATGATGTTTTCTCTTTTCTGATGGTGAAGAATCTCCGTCCATTTTGATAAAAACCTTAGATAACAGGAAAATGGAAAAATAATGAGGAATGAGTGAAATGATGAAATGAGGGAGTTAGGGAAGGGAGATGATGATAGGGGAATTTTGGGAGATGGATAGAGATTGTAGAAAACTTAGGAAGTTTGAAAAGAGTGAAATGAGAGAGAGAGATGAGTTAGAGAATTTAAAAAACAATCCCACTAGGAAAATTTTCCAAAATGATAGGTATGAACTAGGTTCTGTGAAAAGGTGAGGTAAACTGAAAGTAAATGAGTTGATTAGTGAGTGATATCATGATTTATATGTATACAGAGGTATGATATGGAAATTTTTAAAGTTTTAAATGTCCTATCTAACAAAACCACCATTTTCACTAGCTTCGAAGCATGAAATTTCACATAAATCTTACATGAACAAAACTCACCATTTACACTTGCTTTGTCCAAAGGAAAGGAGTGAGTAAGCTGATGGTACTTACTTGTTGAACACCTTAGAAGAGAAAAGAATAAGAATACAAGCTTGATTTTGAAGTTTGAGTGAGTTTTGGAAAGTTTCGTGCCAATCTGTTCCAAGCACAACACCGTTGGCAAAAGCACAACACCACCTCCAAAAGTGCAGTGCAGTTTACAGAAGCGCAACACCGAGAGATTTTTGCAAATTTTAGCTAGAAAACCCATGTTTTTTCACCAAAGGTGGAGAGAGCTCAATGAAAAAAGGAGGTGAGGGTGTAAATGAAATATGCTTGGGACGTTTTGGGCTTTTATAAGCATAGTATGGTCTTCTTTTGAGTGAAAATGGGCCCTGCATACCTTTTCAAAACATGACTTTCACCCTTTTAAACATGGCCACTTTGGAGACTTGAAATCTAAATTTTTTTTACCTTTTTGAACAGTAAAACTTCTTCTTTTTGGAATCTTGAGGTTGTAACCATGAAGCACTTATGAAACCTCATAAAAATTTACTAAAAAGAGCTGCTTATCACAACTCATCCTATGCCTAATTTTATGCATGAATCGAAGACGAACCTTGAAACTCTAATGACCTAATAAAGACATTAGACTGAGTCAAATGGTGATGATGATGGCTGATATGATGAATACATTCTCTTTAGTATGATACACTCATACGAGTGATGTAAGCGATTGGCATGTGATATTTTTTAAGAGAATAGAGACATTCCTAGACAAACTAACCAATCTACCAAATTCTACTCTAAAAACATGGGGACATGATAAAATTTGACCTCGGTGTAGGATTCTTCTTTCCCTGCAAGACTCTCTTTTCTCCATTGTCATCCAAGAATTCCATGACCTTGTCATAGAAATAAACCTTGGTCCTATGAATAAACAACCAATCCATACCCAAAATAATGATATATGAACTGAAATGATACAAATTTCCGTTAGTCTTCACGTTACCCTTCCAGTCACGCTTTAACTTAGGCTTTTACTTTGACTACTCATAGCAATGTTTCAACTTCCTAATGGTTTCCTCCAATGACCGAGGCTCATCAAACTCAATCTGATTTTTGAATGCTAATGGAAATCCACTGACGAACCTTTGGATCTTTTCTTTCTCATCCTTGAGATAGGGAATTTATCTCAATAGCTATAGAAATATGGTTTTATATTCTTCATTTGTCATGGAACCCATCCCGAGCTCATAAAATTACATGGCCTTTCCATCATAATATCTCTCAAGAAGGTACTTCTGCTTGAATACTCTTTCAAATTATTCCGAAATCAAATCCTCTTCCTTGATACCTATGAAATTCTTGACATATTCCCACAAGATATCTGCTTTTCCCTTGAGACTAAAGGTCTCTATATTGGCTTTCATATTCTCAGAGTAATCATGAAAACTGAATAATTTCCTCATTCCAAGAAGCCATGATTTTGCATCTTCTAACTTGGTCATATCACCATAAAAAGTAGGAGGTTTAGATTTCTTTAATTTTTCTAGAAAATATCCCTTCTCACTCCTCCTATAATGATGTTGGCAGTGATTTTGATGATGTCTCTCGAAAGAAATGATAGAATAAAATCCATGAGTACTATCCATCCTCTTAGGTGTATCTAAGGGTCTGTCACTCTTCATTATATCATCCTTGTCCAGCCTATGCCTTTTCTGAGACCCGCTTCTATATACACCATTATTCTTTTCTTCCTATCTATCTCCATGACTGATCCCCAGTTGTCCCTACTTCTGCAAATATGAAGGCCATTCGAGGATGACTATATTAACCTTGGCTTGATTTTCTTGAGCTTTTGAAAGCCTCTCCTATGCTTCAATCAACCTCTCATTATCTTCCTTGCAACTTATGATTTCTTCCATCAAACTTCTCAATATATCTACTAGATCAGGAGGGTCTCACTCTCCCTGCTATTTAATTGGCTTCTCCCATCCCACTAATGTCTCTTTTGGCCTGTACGGGGAATCATAACAACTATACTCAACGATTCTTCTCTTCATCTCTTGGCCTTGTGTTTCCTACAAGATACCATTGTTAGATAAAGTAAAATGCATAATCAAAAGAATTACCTCAACTTATTGTTGGTGAGGCTATTTCATCTGGAAACATCAATCCATATTAGCACGATAAAACATCACAAGCATATTGACTCATACATGGATATCATAACAATAACAATAAATAGCTAACATGCATGCATGGTAAGCATATAGACAACTAACATGCATGCATAACAATCTACATTTACCTCGAGGTCTAGTGTTGTGAACCTGCTCTAATACCACTTTGTAACACCCCACCAAATATTTACCCACTTTTGCAAGATCATCAAGGTAAACATGAGCTTATAGTTACTATACATGACCCAACCTCTAAGATTCAGTTATGGAAGTGGGGTCCATTACCAACTTACTGAAACCATCCAGACACCCATGATCACATTGTTATTAACCTAACTTGACCCAACACTATTTCCTTTTAGTTTCGTTTCCTTAAATTTAACACCAATTTTTATTTTTGGCACTTTTTCAGGTCCTAACATCTAAGGTTGTTTTGAGGTCCTAAACAAAATTTTCAAGGAAATAGGAGAGACCGAAAAAGTGCCAAAAACGGTTTCACAAAGTCTACTTTTTGCCTCCCCATGGAGATCTTCGAAACAAGGTATTATGATATCAAACATAAACTGCATGATAAAGTTACAACCATGGGAAGTTGACATCAAAATTATTCATCTATACAAACACTTTCTGACTATGGTACCTATAGGTCATGAATGCATATTTTGTTCACTATTTTCATTAGTTCATTATATATTCATTAAGAAGGATTTCTTCACTCTAGAACTAGCAGCACCAAAACACATATTAGCTCATGCATTCATATAAATCAACCATGATCCATCAAACCATGAATTAGATTTAGATCAATAGCACATCATATAATATTCTATACACCATGCATGTAACTAGAATTTAACAAAATGAATCCATGACAAACCAATCATATAAACAACAAATAAATCATCATGTATGCTCATTTATCTTCAATAAATAATAATACATATTAGCATATGCATAGTACCAACCAAGTCGGGGACTTCCACGTACCACCCAACCATATATTGGGTTGGATTGAATATCTCTTTCAACCAATCACCCCTGTGCCATATTCCAAGCCTGAATGTGGGATTACAAGGCATAAACCAAAACATAACCAAACAATGAATCCAGAGGTTAAACCACCTCCACCCTCAAGCCACAATGATCTCACCTAAACTAGTACAGAGATCACCAAAACCAACACAAGGATGCCTCTAAATTTCTTCACCATACCCAAAAGAAGTTTCCTATCTCCACCAAACTGTCAAGGACTTCCTAGAGAAAACCATCTCCACCACCAACCCTTAGGATTTTCCTGACACCACTTCAACCAGGATCCAAAATCTACCAAAAATCCAAAACAAAACTAATTAAGAAACCCACTACATCATGGATATACAACAAATGGCGTAGCCAAGGTTGGACATGGCTATCACTCTAGTCAAATCACCATGCCAGTGATATCAAAAAAACCTATAAACTAATGCATGTACCATGCATTCAAATCCCAACAAGATAAATCAAACATGCAACCTGTTACCTACAAAATCCTTTTGTTGGTTGTTATTTCCTTTCTTGATTTTTTCCCTTGATTATTGGTGTCAAATATTCTCCTTGAAATCTCTTGTTTTTCCTTACTTGTCGTTTTCTTGCTTTCTTATGTCCAAGTGCTCTCTCTTTGTTGTTGTAGTTGTTCTCTCCTCTTTCCTCCTAGTGAATGCTAGATTGTCCAAGAGTGCATTAGAATTTTCTCTCCCTTCCTTTATTTTCTTTTTCTTTTCATTTTTCTTCATTTTACCTTGCATGCATATTCATGTCTCTTCATATTCCTTTTCTCTTATTTTCCCTTATTTCTTGTATCAATTGCCATTTATTTCCCTTTTCATTTTGTAAATTCTGATGCCATTTCCTTAGCCAATAATTAACCACAAGTGATGTCTAATGTAATGTTTCCCTTCATTCAACTTGGAATATGTGTCCCATGACCTTGGTTTTATTTTTTCCTTTTATAAGTCCCATTTATTACATGGAACTTTAACCTGGGACTATTACAAACCCCTCCGCCTTGGGGGAACACTGTCCTCGGTGTTCTATGACATTTATGACCATCCAAAATAGGTGTACCTAAAAAACATACTTCTTATAGAGCTTTATAACCTATCTCTATGTAGTATTGACAATGACAAACCATTGAAAACATGATTAGAATGCTACTTATTATAGCTTTATAAACAAATATTGATACAGTATTTACAATGACACACACACACACACACACATATAGATACATACATACATACATACATACATACATACATACATACATACATACATACATACATACATATATATATATTAAAACTCATTTTCTTCAACCAAAAAATAAAGAAAAATATAATGCCCAAAGTGTTTCCACTCCACTTTAAGTTGCTCTATTTCTCAGTTTTGGAGCATGAGCTTCTTCCGTTGTAGTATTCATTGAGGCACTAGCTGGAACTATCCTTTTGGTTCCAACTACAATACAAACCAATAAATTATGTGATCAACATCCTGTATATATATTTTAAGAAATTAAACATGGAAAACATCATGGACTTTCATTGATGGATGAAAACCAAGTTTGTAGGCCACTAGTCCAAACCTCTTAAAGATCTCAAAAGACCCACAATATTGAAGCTCCAACTTGGTACATGATCTAGTCTTCAAGGATATCTTCTAGGGCTTGATATCTAAGTACACATTCTCTCCAACTTGAAACTCCTTGAATACCCTATGTTGATCCACATAGATGTTTTTCCTGTCTTGTGTTTCCTTCAAATTATTTTTGATAACCTGCATCTCTTTCTCCATCTCTCTCAACATATCTGGTCTAATCAACACCATGTTCACTGGATCACTCCAGTTGATAGGAGTATTGAAACTCCTCCCATAAAGAGCCTCAAGTGGAATCATCTTTAGGGATCCACGATACCCATTATTATAAGAAAACTCCACGAGTGGAGGATACTCCTCCCACTTCCTTTGTTGATGCATGACATGCATCCTCAACATATCTTCAAGGATCCTGTTGATTCTCTTTGTCTTTCCATATGTATGTGGATGATAAGTTGTACTGAAGGCTAAATCTATCCCCAAGTCTGCAAGAAAATCCTTCCAAAACAAGGAAGTGAAGTTGGAATCTATATTTGATATAATCCTCTTGGTAAATCCATGTAACCTCACTACCTCCTTAATGAATACCTAAGCTACTTCACTAGCTGAATTAGTAGAATTCACTACAATGAAGTGAGCTACCTTTCATATCCTGTCAACCACTACCATGATGGAGTTATGTTTCCTTAATGTCCTTCGTAATACTATAATAAATTCCATTGAAATGACCTCCCATTTCCATTTCAAAATTGTAATAGGCTACAACAAACCAACTGGGTGCTTGCATTCAACTTTCACCTTCTAATAGTCTAATCACTTTGCAAAAAAATCAACCACCTCTTTCTTCAAATTAGGCCAATAGTAGAATTTCTTGATAGTTTTCAATGTCTTCTGGTATCCTGGGCGGCCTGAATATGGTTTGACATGGAAATCTCTCAAAATAAGCTTCTTTAATTCACCACTGTCAGGCACATAGATCTTGCTCCTAAATCTAACCAAGCCATCTACTATGAGGTGATACTCCTCATCCTTATCACCTTGTTGTTGAAATCACTACTTCAGCTATTGGTACCTCTCATCATGCTACCTTGCATGTAAGATCCACTCTAGTAAATATATTCCGTAAGAGCTCACAGCTGAAACATGATTCACTTTCACTCTCCTGCTGAGGACATTCGCAACCTAGTTCTCTTTGCCTTTGATTAACCTGATCTCAAATTCAAACTCATTGAGAGTATCCAACCATCTATCTTGCTTACATTCAAGTTGGGTTAGTCAAACAAGTACCTCATTGCACTATGATTTCTCATAAAAAATAACCTCCTTCCAAGGAGATAATGTCTCCACATCTTCAGTGTATGAATGATTGTTGCCAACTCAAGATCATGAGTAACATAATTATGCTAATGATCATTCATATTTTGTGATTCATAGTAAACCACCTACCCTTCCTACATCAGGAATCCACCAATTCTTTCCTTTCAAGCATATGTACAAACCATATTCCTTATCATGATCTACAATCCTCAAAACCAGAGCATTGGTAAGCAATTGCTTCAACTAATCAAAACTAGTTTCACACTCATCAAACCATTCAAATTTATTTTCCTTTTTCTACAAAGATGTAATCGAGTAGCCAATCTTGGAGAAGTTCTTGATTAACCTCTTATAATATCCTACTAGTCCCATGAATGATATGACCTCATTCACATTCTTCTAATATAGCTACTCCATGATACCTTTAATATTTTATGGATCCACTGCTATCCCCTCCTTGGAAACAACATGTCCCAAGTAATGAACCTGAGACTGAAAGAAGATACACTTGTTGAGTTTGGCATACAACTTATGCTCTATTAACAATCTCAATATTGTTTCCAGGTGCTTTGCATGCTCCTCCTAATTCTTTGAATAGACCAATATATCATCAACAAAGACTATCAAAAACATATCCAACTAAGGGTGCAACACATTTTTCATCAAACACATGAAAGTGGTTGGAGAATTGGTAAGACCAAAAGGAACCACAACAAAATCATAGTTCCCATACCGTGTACAAAATGCAATATTGTAGATGTATTCTTCTTCGATGCATATATGATGATATCTTGATCTAAAGTCAATCTTCGAAAATAGTGAAGCTCCCTTCAGCTGATCAAAAAAATCATCAATATGAGGCAACAAATACATGTTCTTGATAGTCACCTTGTTCAACTACCTATAATAAATGCACAATCTGAGAGTATTTATTCCTTACAAACAACACTGGTGCACTCCAAGGAGATACACTTGGCCTTATGTATCCCTTATCAAGCATCTCTTTAAGACATGTTCATCCTGTAAGGTGTCTTAGATGTTCATGTTTCTCCCAACATCAAATCAATAGAGAAATCCACCTCTCTATGAGGAGGAAGCTCTGGAATCTCAATAGGAAACACATCCTCAAACTACTGCAAGATAGTATACCTCCCTAGTACATCATCCTCATCCTCCTTCCCTTTCTCGCTAGAAACATGTACTGCAAACAATAAACATCCTTTCCTATGGCTGCACTTAGCTTGCATAGTTGTAAATATCCTCATTGATGTAGGCTTCTTCTTTCTCTACAAGACTCTATTTTCTCCATCCTCATTGTTGCATAGTAATTTGTTACTCTGTTGTCACTCCCCTCTCTTGATCTTAGAGAACCATAGTAGTGACTACTATGTTATACTTTCACCATGAAACCTATGCTCTTGCATACCTTGAATTTTGAAGAAAGTAGTCCCCACTCCCTTCAGAACATTTCCAGAGAATCCTTCTTAAACCCAGTTTTTAAGATCAAAGCTCTTTCCCAGTGTCTCACCCGCACTGATGGTATAGTCTTACACTATGACCCACACCGATCGGTGCTACTGTTAGCCCAATACCCACGCCAATCTACTTCTGGACTGTTTTTATAAAAGGAAATGGAGTTTCACGTCTAGAAACTTCCAGTGGCGATGTGATGGAAGTTCATTTGGTTAGATAAGGGCCAAGAACTCCATATAAGGTTCTTTCCCCCTTAAAAGTGGACCTTCCCAAGGAGATAATACCTTCTTCCCCCTTGAGTTGATCTCATTCTTATCCTCCTCTCCCTATATAAACCACTTCATCTTACCCTTTTTGGTTACAATATAACACATAGTGAAAGTGATGGAGAGATAGAACCAGCTGCAAGTTTTGAATTCTTTAGATTTTGACAGAAGAAGATTAGTCTTAGATGCAAAATACTAGTCTTTGGTAGCTAAATCATGAGGAGAGAGGGTTAGAGCTTGGAAGCCATTTCATGTCAAGATAGAGGAGGAAACGAGTGCTGAAAAGGCGTGTAGTGGGACTTGGATACCACAAAGGAGATCTCCAATGTCAAGGGTTCGGTTATATTTATATTTGAAGTTTATTTTAATACAACTAATGGTTTATTTCCTATATCGGGTGTAATATTACATTTGATAGCTTAGAACTCCTTTACCTTTTAAGTATATTGGATTCAATTTTATGCTATCACATTTTCTATTGTTTCTTGCATGTTTGTTTCAGGTACTTGAATGAAAGGAACGAAAGGAAGCTAGAGCAAGGAAGCAATATCACCATCAGGTAGATTAGCGTTATAAGAGGTAGGCCCTCTTATTCGATTCTAATCTAAGGAAATTTACATTAGATTGTCTTGTTTGTGGCTATACCCACTCTCTTGGGCTAGAGGGATCGTCTCTATCCGTAGAGAGGATATTCCTACACCACAATTTGGCGACTCCGCTGGGGAAATACATCTCATTTTCATCACTCTGATTTTTCTACTTGTATGCCTAGTTTGTTTATTTATGGTCTTCTGGATTTGTATTGACCTGTTTGAAGTCATACAGACACTAGCCCACCCTCTGATGTGTTAAGTCTGGCCCTGTGTGAAGTTATTTTTTATTTTTTCTTTGAATCCATCGATCAACGCTATTTGTAGCCAAGCAGTCGTGCTAATCCCCGATCAATGCTAGTTTCAGCGAGACAGTCATGCCGATCAACACCAGTTTTAGCCTGACAATTGCACTGGACTCCTTTTCAGCACTAGTTTTAGCCAAAAAGTTGTGCTAGTTTCCGAGTTAAGAAAAATTAGAGTTTCTCCCATTCCAGTGCCAATGTGTCTTGACCCTCAGACTCTCTTCTTCTGCCCAGAAGTGACTAGGATGCTTTGTTTTCTGGGTTTGATTGATTGATTCACTTGAAGTTTCATTGCTTGATTTTTTGAGTCTTTTGGATGGTTTCTATGACCCTATGGCATCTAGGTCAATTACCATTCATTTTTTTGTTTACCCCTTGTGTCAAGATTCTGATTTATTGTTTCATTTAATCCATCTTTCAGTTGCAACATCTTCATTGCTTCATTTTCAATTGAATGAGTGAAAGAGTCTTGTTTGTTCTCTTATTTCAAGTGTCTCTTTTCTCTTTCCAATCATATATTACATTGCTTGGTTTTTCGATTGAAGCAATTATGTGTTTGGTTTGTTCGATTCAAGGAAGAAGTTACTTTTAGTTTCATTTATCATGCTTTGGATTTGATCAATGCTTGTCTATTCCGAATTGTGAAAATTTTCATTAAAGTGCTTTATGTGAAAGATTCATTTTTCATTTTATGAAAAGAAGAACAGCATTCTAGTCCATTTAAGAAAAAATATTGCATTAGTAGTGTTATTGAGAAGCTAGAATTGCATCATCATAGGCATGAGAAATGAAATAAACACTTTTTGTTGTTAAAGGAACATTAAGTGCATTTAGGACATGTATTAGTAAAATATTTCATTATTTGGTTGTTGCATTGATTGTGTGTTCTCTATCCCTCAATTAATGTAATCTTTCATCAAAAACAAATATTTCTTTTCTCATATAGCTAGATATAGAAGTTTTCAGATGACAACAGTAGGGCCTTGAAATTGAAACCTAATTCGAGATAAACCACTAAAATTTTATTGAATTAACCTAAGGAAGTATTGAAACTTAACACTCACATTTAGTGTTCTAAGCTAGAGACATGTTCCGGTGTCTTTAAACCTAGCCGCTGTCATTCGCAACGATCATGCATTAGATAGCACTAGCACAGATTTGTGCTCCCCGTACCATCGTGTATATAAATGGATACCCCTATAGGTTGCAACCCTTTATCCATAGGAATCTGATTCTTTCACCTTGTAAACGTGATACACCAAACACAACATTCAGGGAGATTGCCTGCTTGTAATTTTTTGTTCACCAGGAGGTATTCTGTAGTTCAAAGTTACCTGGTAATCCTTTATGCTTAGAGTAACCTAAGTAGTCATTTTTTATCTTTACTAACTCTTTAAATTTGAAAATATCATGGAGCACTTGTCCTTTCAAGCTCGTTAAATATGAAAGCGACTAGAGTCACCTTTCATCCTTTTCTCAACTCTTAAAACATGAAAAGGAAAAATTTTGTTTCAGAGTCTTAAAATTAACTGCCCACGAAATATTCCTTGTTAAAGTTATATTCCTTAATGATTCTTTAGGGTTGATTCCAATGGAAACATTTCCAGAGTTTACCAGTCAAGGATTCCCCTCTGATGGGAGTCCTGGTCCATTTCCTTCTTTTGGAAACATTGGCACTCCTTATATGGTAATGTTGTCCCTTCCTGGGTTAACTATTGGTTTATCTGTCTGGTTATTTTCGACCTCGGTGGTCCTGAGTGTCCCAACTTATGTCCAGCCATCTCCTTCACCTGAACAAAACCATGTTGATTCTAAGGTTGACCTCTCACCCTCTTCACCTATCTCTTCACCCTCCTCTTCTACTTCGCCTGGTGAAAATTTGAAATCCAACAACCACGAAGCTAAGAAGAAGAAGAAGAAGGCAAAGAAGAAGAAGTCAGATAAGTGAGAGGCCAACCATGCATCAATTTCTCCAAATGCACTTCCTGTCGACAAACCTTCCGATCCTTTGTGGAAGGTAAAATTCCCTTTTAGACTATGTAAGGGTGACCATCTCCTTCGAGGTTATCTTGGTATTCCCATAGTCTTAGAGGTATGGTCTCAAAATCTAGATTGACCATCCCCATCAACCTCTGGAGATCATGTCAACGCTACACCCTCATCTAGCGATGGTAAGAAGAAGGGAAAAATTAAATTCCCTATAGGTTATGTGAAGGAGAGCATCTTCTTCACCTTTGTCCTCTTATGGATAAAGCTTCCAAAGTTTTGGAAAACCTTAGAGCTCCTCAACCACAACTTCATGTTGGTTATCAGAGGCTTTCTTCTAACCCTCTCCTAGTTGGTAAAGAGATTGACTTGGATTCATCTCTTGTGTTTGTTCCTGACCAACCATTGGTTGAAAAGAGTGTCGAATTAGCTCCGCCTTTAGTTGTTCACTAGGTTCCCGAAAAGAGTAGTGATCATATTCCTCATGTTCTTCTCATCTCCTCATGTTCTCATGAATCGAAGAGTGGCCCTCCCATCCCTGTTGTTCAGGAGAGTCCTTCTCCTATTCTTTTACAGCATGGGGAAAATCCTATGATACCCCCACCAAGTAGTTATGTTGTTTCTTTTGATTGGATTCAATTGACTACATTCTCCCTCCCATCTTATGTGCCTTTCCAGATTATGGTACAAGCCTATAATATGGTAGTACATGGAACTCTAGTAGATGAAGGCTCGTTTGTTAACATCATGTCTTCTACTAATTGGCAAGCTTTGGGATCCCCATAGCTTATGCCTATCATCCAGAATATGTTGGCTCTCAATGGAGGAGCCAGTAAACCTTTAGGGATCCTTCCAAAGTTCCCTATTAATTTTGGAGGAAATACCATCTATATAGACATGATGGTAGTCCAAGGTCCCTTAGACTTTGATCTTCTCCTTGGGTGCGACTATGTTTATGTCATGGGAGCTCTTGTTTATTAGCTCTTCTGTGTGGTTTGTTTTCCACACGAAGGGAGAATGGTGACCATTGATCAATTATCATTCGTTGGTCACCAGATGGCTCCAATCCTTCTGTCATCCCCTACTAGTTCTCATTTGCAAGTAGTAAGCTCCCCGCCACAGGTCAACTATGTCGCTACCCATTCTGTCTCCACATTTGCTAATGATTACGCAAATCGCATGGTACATTATGTGTTGGGGGCATTGGAACTTGATATGTCATTTGTACCAGTCGACATGTGTTCTTTCCAGAGCGTAGTTCTCTCGTCCAGTGAGGACCTCTTGGGGGCCATGTTCTCGTATGGTTCATGATCCGCTGTCATGAGGATAGTTCTTTTTCTGTGTCAAACTCGTTAAAAAATGAAACAATGTGCGAGGATAGTTTGTTCCTGTATCAACCTCATTAAAAAATGAAACAAATTTCGAGGATAGTTTTTTCATGTATCAACCTCATTAAACAATCAAACAGATGTCACAAGGATAGTTCCTAGTCTTTTGTCAACCTCGTTAAAAAATGAAACAAGGTGTTGGAGCATGGTTCCTGGTCTTGTGTCAAGCTCCTTAAAAAATGAAACAAGGAGTCCTGTGGATAGTTCCTGGTCTTGTTTCAACCTCGTTAAAAAATGAAACAAAGTATCGGAGCATGGTTCTTGGTCTTGTGTCAAGCTCCTTAAAAAATGAAACAAGGAGTTTTGAGTATAGCTCTTTTACTATGTCAACTGCGTTAAAAAATGAAACAACTTCCTTTTCCAAATCGAGTATTTAATTAAGCTCTTGTCAAATTATAGTCGAGTCTTTCATTGATCTTGAAAGTGAAACTTAATTCTATCCACATTTTAGCAACTCGATGTCTACTTTAGTGAATGAAATGAAGTTTTGGGGGCATGTGCCTCGGCTCTCATCATGCTGGGGGCATGCGATTTTTTCATCCAAGCATAGTTTTTCGTTTCAAGCTTGTGTAAACATGAAACCAAATCCAAGCATAGTTTTTCGTTTCAAGCTTGTGTAAACATGAAACCGAATCGAAGCATAGTTCCCCATGGTTCAAGCTTGTATAAAATTGAATCCATCTCCATTTTAACCCTCATGATTGTCATTTTTATCAACCTCTCCCGTGAGATAAGCCTTGGTTTTTTTTCCATTCCATTGCCACCATCTTTTTGGCTAATCATTCGCTTTCACTTGGTTGTTTTACCCTTTCTTGAGGAACCACAGGGATGAGTGGTTTAACTATCCAGCCTCTTGACCTCTTAGTTTTTGAGTAGTACCACCATAACCAGAACTAGTTGCTACCCTTTATACCTTTCGTTCCTCCAGGACGAGTCACCTTTGAGCTCTTTTCTAACTCATAAAAAATGAAAAGATTGCCAAGTATTTTTCCCTTTTAGACTCGTTAAGGAAAATAAAAGCAAAGAGTTATATTTGAGCTCTTTTCTGACTCAAAATATGAAAATATTTCCAAGCTCTTGTCATTTTGAACTCATTAAAGGCTGTGAAACTTCATTTACCTAGTATATGTTTACCCCTTTTTCGGGCTAGGATAAAACTATTTACGAAAAAGGTATACCTTAGTCAAACATGACTAAGAGGTTCTCTTGAATAAAGTTTTCTACCTTTCTGGGTTCGTGAGACAACTTTATGAAAAGGGATCCTTGGAGTTTTCTTTTTTGTGTCTTTTTCAAACTCTCTAAACATGAAAAAGAGTTCGAGTTTCACCTTTGTCGGACTCATTAACAGATTAAATGAAATAGGACTTGTCATTATGATGAGACCGAGCTTATCCTTCCTAGGGCTTGTTAAAATTTACTAGGTAGGATCCATCTGAAGGATGGGCTTATATTACAAGAATATGCTATCCACTTCAAGCTTGTGTTTCAAAAATAACTAGGGTACTCGCCAGAAATGGTGGGGGAAAAATGGAAGTATTCATCAGTTGTATTCTTCACTCGAGGCAGCATTTCGCTCTTAAACATTGACACTCATTTTTTGTTTGTGTTGGGTTTTGGGACATCCTCACTCTGTCACTTTCCTTCTTGGGTTTGGGTTATCCATTTTAACCTATCATCTTATCTCTACCATGTCACCATCACCTTTGATCCTATGATGTAAAATGCTGCCAAACTTCGGAGTTGTGTCATCCACATGTTCAAGAGAAGTCTTCTTGCCTGTACATTGTCTGATCATCTATCACATTCTTGGATTACTCTCATTCATTGTGTTTCCAATTTCATGCTGATGATGAAGGATCCATTATGACCTTCCTTCGATAGATTGCTTCCTGTCGACTTCAGCTCATTATCCAAGAAGTTGATCTAGAAACTCCTTTCCAGTACCTTAGAGCTTGCATGCCTCAATGGAAAGTTCTTTGCACTTGACAATAGGTTCTCATCATTGGTCCTTGATAGAGTTATTTCATAGGTGTTCAACTTCAGTTCCTTATTCACACTTCGTGAATTGTACTGATAGTACCTTGAGAACCATTAACATTATGGGTGGTTTCTCTTGCGCTTATTAATGGTTCACATCATTGGCCAATAATCAACTTATTTTCTAGCATGTTCGACTTCGGCATGTCTATTCACATGTTATAATTTGCACTTTGATCAGGTCATGTTGGAGCGCAAGACCTTGGGCTTAGATCATAAAAGTCCAGGTTGTGAGGAGTGATGAGGCATTCATGATTATATACATAATTCTTTATATGGATGGTTGCGACCATGTCATAGGTATCATTTTGATCCTGCTCAGTCGAATGGATGCGACCATACCCTACGTCTTTTCATTTTGATCCTCTCTATGCAGATGGCTGCGCCCATGTCGTGGATCTATTTCATATGATCCCTTCATTCAAATGGCTACGTCCATGCCAAGGATCCATGCACATGATTCTTTTCTTGATGGATAGCTACACCTATACCATGGATTAATGTATTGTTATATGCCTCTCATGTTTATCAAGCATGACTATCAGATTTCAAATATGTACATGTATGTTTGAGTTGTAGGTCTTCTGATGCTGGTATTCCAAGTCCTCATTCTGTCTTAAAGCATTTCATCCATCACTCTCATCTCTGACTTCATGCTTTAGGGGGCATTTGTTACACAGTAATTTGTCACTCTCTTGTCACTCCCCGTTCCTGAACCCGGAGAACCCTAGTAGTGACTACTGTGTTATACTTTCACTATGAGACCTATGCTCTTGCATCCCTTGAAGTTTGAAGAAAGTAGTCCCCACTCCCTTCAGAACATTTCCATAGAATCCTTCTTAAAACCCAATTTTTAAGATCAGCGCTCTTTCCCAGTGTCTCACTCGCGCGGATGGCAGAATTTTACACTGTGACTCGCACCGATCGGTAATACTATTAGCCCAATACCCGCACTAGTCTACTTCTGGACTGTTTTTATAGAAGGAAACAGAGTTTGATGTCTAGAAACTTCTAGTGGCGATGCGGTCAATGTTCGTTGGGTTGGATAAGGGCCGAGAACTCCATATAAGGTTCTTTCCCCCTTAAAAGTGGACCTTACCAAGGAGATAAGACCTTCTTCCCCCTTGAGTGTATCTCATTCTTATCCTTGTATCCCTATATAAACCACTTCCTCTTACCCTTTTTGGTTGCAATATAACACATAGTGAAAGTGGTGGAGAGATAAAACCAGCTGCAAAATTATGAAATATTTAGCTTTTGATAGAAGAAGATTAGTCTTAGATGACAAAAGACTAGTATTTGGTATCTAAAGCATGACGAGATAGAGTTAGATCTTTGAAGCCATTTCATGTCAAGCTAGAGGAGGAAAAGAGTGTTGAAAAGGCGTGTAGTGGGACTTGGATACCACAAAGGAGATCTCCAATGTCAAGGCTTCAGTTGTATTTCTATTTGAAGTTTATCTTAATACAACTAATGGTTTATTTACTATATTGGGTGTGATATTACATTTGATATCTTGTAACTCCTTGACCTTTTAAGTAGATTGGATTCAATTTTATGCTATCACGTTTGTTGTTGTTTCTTGCATGTTTGTTTTAGGTACTTGAATGAAAGGAACAAAAGGAATCTGGAGCAAGGAAGCAAGATCACCATCAGGTGGATTAGCGTTATAAGAGGTAGGCCCTCTTATTTGATTCTAATCTAAGGAAATTTACATTAGATTGTCTTGTTTGTGGCTAGACCCACTCTCTTGGGCTAGGGGGATCATCTATGTCTGCAAAGAGGATATTCCTACACCACACTCATCCAGGCACTCAATGGCCTTATCATAACAATTTAATTTGGTATTATTAATAAATAGTCAATACATACCCAAAAGCATGCTATATGAACCCAAAGGAAGAAAATTCAGATTTGTTTTTGTGGGCATGCCATTAATCTCAAATGCACAAGAATTCACCCAATGATGAACACTTCTCTTGGTCCCTATAGCCAACTACCCCAGCCAAGATTCTACATGAACTTCCTTATTCAAATGGAACTGCTCCACTAGGTCAGGACTAATATAGCTATAATTCAATACAGGATCAATTAAAATAGAAACAACTTGATCACAAATCTTTCCTTCCATCTCGAAAATGGATACCTAGTGGTCTGCCTCCCTGATATGAACTATTGCATTCTTCTGGAGAATGCTTTGGCCTACATCCCCAACTATGTGTTCCTCCTGAGCATTATAGATCTAAGGCCTACCACCCTAGTGCAAGGTACAATCCTTCTTGTTATTTTCTCTACCACAAATCCAACACTTCAAGGGTTCTCTATGATTTCCTTTATTTTGCTACTCCATGGGCTAAGACCCATATCATTTCTCTACTACATTCAACTTCCTATTCAAAGAAAAAAAATTCTTGTCACTTGCATCCTGAGATCATCATCACTTCTTAGGATATTTTCCTTTATTCTTCTCATTACCCTTCCTGTCATGCTTGAACTCAGGCTTTTTCTTCGACTCCTCATAGTAATGCTTCAACTTCCTGATGGATTCCTCCAATGACCAAGGATTATCAAATTCAATATGGTCTTTGAATGCTAATGGAAATCCATTGATGAACTTTTGGATATTTTATTTCTCATCCTTGAGGTAGGGAACATATCTCAATAGCTCTAGAAATATGGTTGTATATTCTTCATCTATCATGGAACCCATCCTAAGCTCATAAATTCCTTACCTTTTCCATCATAATATCTCTCAGATAGGTACTTCTTATTAAATTTTCTTTAAAAAATTCCAATATCACCTCCTCTTCCCTGATACCTCTGACATTCTTGACATCTTCCCACTAGATATATGATTTTCCCTTGAGACCCAAGGTTCCTATCTTGGATTTCATATTCTTAGAGTAATCATGAAGTCTGAAGAATTTCCTCATCCAAGAAGCATGCTTCTGCATCTTATAACTTGGTCATATCACCATAAAAAGTAGGAGGCTTGGCTTTCTTTAATTATTTTGTAAAATATCCCTTCTCATTCCTCCTATAATGATGATAGTGGTGATGGCGATGATGCCTCCTGGAAGCAGAGCTAGAATAAAATCCATGAGTACTAGCTCTCCTCTTAGATGTATCGAAGGGTATGCCACTCTTCATTGTATCATCCCTATAAAAAATGTGCATTTTCTAAGACCTACTTATGTCTACACCATTAGTATTTTCTTCTGGACTATCTCCATAACTGATCCCTAGCTGTCCCTGCCTCTGTAAATCTGAAAGGCTTTGGAGGATGACTGCATTAACCTCAATTTTCTTTTCTTGAGCTTTCACAAGCCTTTCCTATGTTTCAATCAACTTATCATTTTCTTCCTTGGAACTTATGATTTATTCCTTCAAAATTCTCAATGTATCTGTTATATCAAGAGAGTCTCCCTCTCCCAGTTGTTCAACTGACTTCTCCCATCACACTAATGTCTCTCCTGGCTTGTACGGGAAGTCATATGAATTGTACTCAACTATTCTTCTCTTCATCTCTTAGCCTTCTATTTCCTACAACATGTCATTATTAGATAAATTAAAATGTATAATCAAAAGAATTACCTCAACTTACTCCTAAATAGATTATTGCATCAACACAGATCAATCTAGATTAGCGTGATACAACATCACAGGCATATCAACTCATACATGGATATCATAATAATAACAATAAATAGCTAGCATGCATTCATATTAAACATATAGAAAACTAACATGCATGCATAACAATTTTCATTTACCATGAGATATAGTGTTGTGAACCTGCTCTGGTACCACTTTGTAACACCCCACCCCACATTTACCCATTTTTACAATCTCACCAGGGTATACATGAGCTAAGAGTTACTATGCATGACCCAACCTCCAAGATTCAATTATGGAAATAGGGTCCGTTTCCAACTTAATGAAACCATCCAGAGACACATGATCACACTGTTATTAGCCTAACTTGACCCAACACTATTTCCTTTTAGTTTTTTTCCTTAAATTTAATACCACTTTCTATTTTTGGAAATTTTTCATGCCCTAACTTTTGAGGTTGTTTTGAGGGCCTAAACAAAATTTTCAAGGAAATCGGAGAGACTATAAAAGTGCCAAATCTATTTCACATATTTGTTTTTTTCCTCCTTTTGGAGATCTTCAAAAGGAGGTATTAAGATAGTCAAATGGAGATCATATGTCAAAGTTAGGATCCTGGCAAGTTGACGGTCCAAATTATTCATTTATACAAACACTTTGTGACTATGGTACATGTAGGTCATGAATGCATATTTTCTTCATTATTTTCATTAGTTCATCAAATATTCATCAAGAAGGCTTGCTTCCCTCTAGCACTACCTACACCAAAACACATATTAGCACATGCATAATATAAAGCAAACATGAGCCATCAAACCATGAATTAGATCTAGATCAAGAGAACATCATATAATAAGAAATATACAACGAATGTAACTAGCATTTAACCAAAATGAAACCATGAAAAAAAAATCATATAAACAATAGTAAATCAACACTTATTCTCATTGATCATGAATAAATAATAACACATATTAGCATATGCATAGTACCAACCAAGTTGAGGACTTCCACGTATAAATCGGCCATAGATTGGGCTGAACAAAATCTCTCTTTTAGACAATCAACCCCATATCGTATTCCAAGCATGAATGTGGTATTACAAGGGATAAACCAAAATATAACCAAACAAGGAATCCATAGGTAGGTTAAACCACATCCACCTTCAAGCCACAGTGATCTCACTTAATACAATGGAGAGATTGCCAAAACCAACACAAGCTTGGATGCCTTGGAATTTCGTCACCATACCCAAAAGAATTTTCCTATCTCCACCCACCTGTCAAGAGCTTCCCAAAGAAAACCATCTCCATCCCTAACCCTTGGGAGTTTCCTAAGACCACCTCAACCAGAACCCAAAATCTACTGATAATACAAATCTCAAACAGTTAAGAAACCCACTACATCATGGCTATCCATGACATGACATAGGAAAGTTTGTACATGATTGTCACTCCAGGAAAATCACCATGCCAATGATAGAAAAATGACCTGTAAACCAAGATCTCACAGATGAATAGCTTATTGAATTTTTAGGTAGGTGAAGGTATGTTGTTTTCTAATCTTTAATCATTAATTCCTTCAATGCTAAAAAATATTTATTCGAAAAATTTCCCATGTGGCCTTTCTTTCTCCATTTTAAAAGATAGAAAACACCTTCAGTTGGGGGGGGGGGGGGGGGGGTATTCATTACCACTTTTCAATTCCATATTATTATCGACCAACATGTTTCTCCCAATTGAATGATATTATTCTTTGGTTTAAAGATTAATATGTTTTGAAAATATTCAAATTATGAGCAAGGATGGATTGATATGTATATGAGTGGGTCTACATTTTGAATGCATTTTCAAGTATTGTTTGTTGCAACAAGAATAAAAGTAAATGGAAAGAGTTTCCACACAATAACAAACACTTACAATACTTGTGGTTGCTACAAAAGAACCACCCACAAGAGTTGTCACTTAAATATCTTCAGAGAAAGAAGACTCAACAATAGCAAGCTCTTGAGAAAATGAAATAATTGAAGAAGACTTTGCAAGTCTTGGATGTATCTCAAAGTCACAAAATGAGTTATTGAAAAATCTTGCACACGTGAAGGCTATAGAAAGGAAGCTACATAAAATAAGATGACTTCAATCCATGAAAATCAATGTAAAGTTGCATGAGGACATGCAACATCTTCAGTTGGGGGCAAATGTTGGGGCTCCAAAATGTCATCCATTTCACCCTCTTTAATTTCACTTTCCTTTAGTATTTACCATATTCTATAGCCCCATCATCCTACATTAAGACCATTTTCATGATCAGATATGGGTTTATGATTATTATTTTCCAAGGCATTAATTTATTATTTAACAGGTATTCACTGACATATAAAATTTGGATGAGTTTTTTTTTTTTTTTTAATGTTTGTAGGCATATTTGAAGATTATAGAAAAGTCATATTTGGCCTCTAAGTCTCAAATTTAAATTTCCTCTTCAAAATCTTGAATATTTGAGGAATATTTAAGATCATTGATCATGCACATTTCATGGATGAGAATCATGGAAGTTTTCATAAGTGTCTCCTATCAAATATTTAGAGATTTGTGAGAGGATATGAAGAGATGTTACTTGCTATGAGTTAACACATGGTTGTAACCACATGAGATAGTTGTGGATATATGGGAGATATGTGGATCTAGGAGAGATTTGTAAATCTACATTTATTAATTAGTTATCTTAGTTTTTGTACAAATATGAGTGTCTTCTCCATTCAAAAGGGTATTAAGTTTTGGAATGCTAAGGATTGACTATGCTTATACTTGATGTTATGTGTTGGCCCTCAATTTTGGTCTATTTTTGCTTGAGGAAACTTACTTAATCCTTATATTTTCCATCTATTTTCCATTATATCCATCCCATTTTGATGTATTTCATGCATATTCAGGTATTTAATTTTAATTTTGCAATTTCTAAAATTTTTATGAAAATTTGATTTCAAGTGCAAATTTTGACAGAATCAGAAATTCCCGTAATAGCTATGTGGATGACATGTTTGCAAGACACTTGGGCTCGATTTAGATGCATGGATGGAAATCTTGGGAACTAGGACTGAACTAATTCCACTTGGTTTGGTCAAAACAAGCTTTATTAGGCCCGGTCAAGGCTGGTCAAGCATGACTAGTCACCTAGAAAATCCCTAGGAAATAGGGCAGTTTTGTGATTTTATGAGATTGTCCATATTTCTTGGGATGGATTGAATGAATTCGACTTAGATAGATGGATATGAGTAGATATGATTGTTAGAGAGACTTTAGATCAGTTTTTTTCATAAACTTCTATTTAAGCCAAGACTTTGAAGGCTTATGATATGTAATTTTTGTATAATTTTATGCCAAGACATTTGGATTTTGGAGATTAATTTGAAGAAACCGTTCTACTTTCATTTTGTTGTTCATTGATGTGGATGAGTGACTGAAGTTTCAGCATTTGATATCAACCTCAAGTGTGCAAAGCAAGGGTGGAGGGCCCCCACTCCAAGCTAAGTACACTTCATTGTTAAATTAGCTTAATTTTCCATGAACTTGTTACTTTAGAATTTGTTTATTTGCTTTGTTTCAGATTTGCTTATGAATTGATGTGTGATGATTTACATTATTGAATTTTAGTTTGTTTATCTCTTTAGTAAGATGGGACAAAAAAGTGTTCAAGTTGAATTCTCCTTCTATTGAATTGATAGATTAAAGCTAGAATTCTCCTTTGTTACATGCAAGCAGTTTTCCTTATGTATTTTCAGTTTTCAAATGATAGCATAATGATGAATGAATTGTGATGAAAAATGCCCAAATATCTCTTAAGTTAAGAGTCTCCTTCATTGTTGATTTATGCATCTTAATCTATTGTTAATTCATGATTTCTGATTTCTATTCATTAAGTGATAATTGAGAGAGAAGGACACAAACGGATCTCTTAAGTTAGGAGCCAATTCATCTTTCCTTCATTGCAAAAGTGAGTTATAAATTGTTAGTATAGGCTTATATTTGTAATATGTACTTCTTTAGTTCTTTAAAATTCATCTTCTAAACTTGACTATACCTGATATCCATATACTGTGGACTTGCCTCCAAGTTTTACAAACCTGGATTGATAATGAATAGTTGTGTTAATTTGTGTGAATAAATTAGCTCAACATTTTGGCGCCATTGCCGGGGAGGAAATTATCAGTGTAGTCAAACAGAAAGATAAACAAAAACACTAAAAAATTGATAAAACAAAACAAATAAAAAAATTAGTTAAGATCAATTTCTTTTAGTTATGTTTCTTTATGCCTAGAAATAGAGATCCTCAAGGTATATTTATTAAACAAAACCCCCCATCAATAGAAGTAGGACCATCAAAGCTAACAACACCAGTTGCTGGTAAACCAACAATTGAGGATTTGGAAGAAAAAAAAAGAACAGGACAAAGATTAACTTTAATTGAAAGGCAAACTTTGTTAGCCTAGGAGGTAAAAAGAAAACAACCTTCAACAACATCACCTACTTCAGGAAAACAAAAAGAAATTGTTAAAGAAAAACAACCCATTTTTGAATCCATAGATCAACCTATTTTTGAACAAGTTGAGCCTCAAGTTGACATTGAAACAATTGAAGCTATAGTAGAAGAGGGACATGGATCTTACTCCTGAACAAAGACTTGAATATGAAAGAAAACAAAGAGAGTGGGGAAGACAAAGAGAGGAAGAGGAAAAACGATGAAATGATAGGAAAGGAGAAGAGGATAAGAAAAGACAAGAAGATGGTGGTGATCAGGAAACTACTTTTGGCTTTCCAATATTGGATACAAGTGTAGTGTTAGGAGAAGATGTGAAAATGAAAAGTATTCCACCTTCTGTATTGCCAAATTTTTATGGAATGTCAACAGAAGATCCTAATTCCTTTATGTTTGAATTTGATATCTTGTGTAGAACTTATGGATACACCGATGACATACACAAGCTTCGTCTCTTTCCTGCTACATTGAAAGTAGCAGCCTTAAAATGGTTCATGGGTTTAGGAGAGCAAACAATAGCTCCTTAGGATGAAATGAAATCAATCTTTCTTAAAAAATATCAAGCCTATTGTAGGCCTAGGGACTCCAAGGAAGATGTTTTCATAATGACACAACAAGAAGACGAGAATCAAGAAGAATACTTAGAAAGATTTGCATATAATCTACAAAATTCTAAACAACATTCTCTAAACCAAGACACCATTCGAACAATCTTTCTCAAAGGTATAAGAGATGAATACCTTGGCATTCTAAATGTAATGGGCAAGGGTGACATTTCAAACTTGTCATTCAATGAAATTGCAGATTTATGTCAAAAATATTCTAGAGGAAGATCAAAAACTGGAAGGAAAGCTGTTAGTTCAAAAGCAGCAAAATCAACAGTAGGAGGAGTAACAAGAGCAGAGATAGGAAGCTTGTTAGAAAACTTCAAAACTGATCTCTTAAGTACATTAGGGACACAAGTAGATGTTCTAAAAGCAAACAAAAAGAAAGAAGAACAAGAACAAATTTTAGCAATCTTTTGTCCCAAATGTAGAAAGAAATATGCATTAAGAGAATGTCCTTTGGATAGTGTTCAAGTGTGTGGTCTTTGTACAGAAAATCATTCAACAGAAAATTGTCTAAGGTTGAAGGAATTACAAATGAATCCAATAAAAGAAGTGCAAGGAACAGAAGGTTTCTACTATGTGGCACCAAGAATACCTTGGCAACCAAGGATTCCTCAACAAAATCTACAACAATTCCGTCAACAAAACTATCAGTATCCACCTCAAAATTCTTGGAATACTCCAATGCCATGGTAAGCTTGGCCTCCACAACAATATCAAAACCAACTTGCACAAGGTTGGAGGGGATATGGTTATGGAAATCAGCCACCTCAACAATACCAACAACAATACCGGCAACAATATCAATAGTCATTTCCATACCAACAATATCTGTAATCCATGCCATTTTTGCAACAAAATTCTCCACCACTACTAACACAACCATAGCAGTTATAGCTACCTTCAAACCAGCCTAGACCAACTCAATTACCAGCCCAGCCAGTGGCAAATCCAAGCAATAAAATGGATAAACCTGCATACAATGTTGAAGAAGCAGCATATTTTCCAACATATTCTATTCTTCCCATAAATGATGTCCATTTAAGGTCTGGAAAGGTGCTTAAAAAGGATTCTCCTCCGATCATAGAAGAACCAAATGAACAAGGAGAACAACCTGAAACATCACAGTCAGAAAAACAAATTCAGAAAGGAAAAACTATTATAACTCAAACACCCCCCTATCTTGAGAGGTTAGTAGAGCATCAAATTGAAATGAGCCTTCCTGAATTTGACATTTTGGATGAATTGAAAAATGCTTATGTAAAAATTCCTTTATTGAAAGCAATCAAAGAAATACCAATATATGCTAAAACAATAAAGTAATCATGCATCAAGAAAACTGGTAGAAAGAAGAAGGATCCTACTACAATCCAAGTTATTGGCAAATTAGCAAGCCTCATGTCTACAAAAACAATAGTAGAAAAATATATTGATCCTGGTATCCCTACAGTTACTATTTCAATAAATAATTTCTTAGTTCCAAACACATTGATAGATTTGGGAGCTTCTATAAATGTAATGACTATGGAGACAATGAAGTATCTGCATTTAAACAACATTAGATCTACTTCTACAATCCTAGAGTTAGCAGATAGATCTAAAGTTGTACCAGAAGGAATACTAGAAGAAATTATAGTCTCTTTGGATTCATGGGAGTATCCTGTTGACTTCCTCATCTTGTAGCCAAAAACAAATCTGGGAGGACATCCTCTAATCTTAGGCAAACCATGGTTAGCCACTACTAATGCCTTTATAGGATGTAGATTTGGAAGTATGATTATTGCACATGGAGATGAAAGGAAACACATTACACTTTATTCTCCTGCACAATCACCTTCCTTAGAATCAATGCTTGAAGAACAAGAACAACAGCAAACTAAATCAGTTCTAAGTATCAATCAAGTCTTTGACCTTAGAGAAGAAGAAGAAAATGAAGATTTAATGGATCTTTTCATCTCAGAACCAAATATTTCAGAGCAGCTTAGAGAGATTCAATATGAAGCTTCAAGGAATCTTTGAACCAGTGTTTTCAGGAAACTTGTACAATCCAATCCTTGCAAGAATCCTTTACAAACATTTTTCCTGTAAACACAATTACCAATTCAACAACAAAAACAATTGAGATATATCCGAGAAAACATTTGAACATTGGTAACCATTTGCAATTGTCACAAGAACAAGAGGTAATAGCATTATTACAAAAATATTCAAAAGCTTTTGGCTGGGATTATACAGACATCCAAGGAATTCATCCCAACACATGTATTCACCACATCTATACAGATGACCAGTTTAAACCAGTAAGACAACCTCAAAGACGAATGAATCCCATGATGAAAGAAATAGTGAAGGAAGAGCTGCAGAAACTACTCAAAGTTGGGTTCATCTATCCTATATCAGATATTCAATGGGTTTCTCCATTGGTAATTGTACCAAAGAAAAATAGGAAGTGGAGAATATGTGTAGATTACCAGGAATTGAACAAAGCAACATTAAAAGATCATTTTCTGCTACCATTCATTGACTAGGTTCTAGACTCATTAGCTGGGAAGAAATTTTTCTCTTTCCTAGATGGGTTTAGTGGGTATAATCAGATTAGAATAGCAACAAAAGACCAGGACAAAACAACATTTACCTGCCCATGGGGAACCTATGCATATAATGTTTTGCCATTTGGACTATGTAATGCACCTACAACTTTCCAAAGAGCAGTGCTTGCAATATTTGCTGATCTAATCCATGAATGTGTAGAAGTCTATATGGATGATTTCACAATATATGGAAACACATATGACAATTTCTTAAACAATCTTGAGAAAGTTTTAAAACGATGCATAGAAACAAATTTGTCCTTGAGTAATGAAAAATGCTACATGATGTTAACCGAAGGGATAGTTTTGGGACACCATATTTCCTCATCAAGAATTAAGGTGGATCCAGCTAAAATACAAGTCATTGTGAATTTAATGCCACCTACAACTCAAAAGGAGGTAAGGAGTTTCTTGGGTTATGCAGGTTACTATAGACGATTCATAGAAAACTTTAGTAAAATAGCCCAACCTCTATTCAAGTTGTTAGCAAAGGATGTCGAATTCCAATGGACAAATCATTGTCAAAATGCATTTCAGATATTGAAAGAAAAACTATCAATTGCACCCATCCTTCGAGGACCAAACTGGTCTTTGCCATTTCATATTTCAACGGATGCATCTGATACTGCTATAGGTGCATCGCTTGGACAGAAGGAAAACCTATTCAATTATGCTATATACTTCATAAGCAAAAACTTAACACCTGCAAAATTGAACTACACAGTCACAGAAAAAGAAATGTTAGCTGTAGTACATGCAATGAACAAATTCAGGCATTACATAACAGGATACCAAGTATTCATTCATACAGACCATTCAACAATCAAATACTTAATGAACAAATCAATCACAAATGGAAGAATAACAAGATGGTTATTGTTAATGAAAGAATTTAACATTACAATTAAAGATCGACCAAGGAAACACAATCAAGTGGCCGATTTTATTTCAAGATTACATACACCCAATGATCCAAATCCTGTTGTAGATAACTTTCCAGATGAACATTTTTTTGCAATAACAGTGAAAACACCATGGTTTGCAGACATAGCAAACTATCTATCTTCTGGACAATTTCCAACTCAGCTTTCAAAGAAACAAAAACAAAAGATCATTAGAGAAAGCTCTAGATATAGTTGGGTAAATGGTGATCTGTTTTATACTAGTTCAGATTTAATAATAAGAAAATGTGTGAGAGAATATGAGATATTAGAAATCTTGAAAGCATGTCATGATGAATCGTGTGGTGGTCATTTTGCAGACAAGCGAATAACCTATAAGCTGCTGCAATTGGGCTACTACTGGCCAATAATCTTCAAAGACTCCAAGGCTTATGTCAAGAGATGTGACAGTTGTTTCTGTGAAAACTAGTGTCTTGTCGAATGACTAGCCCTCTAGGTTTGGCAGCTACCCTAGAAACAATAGTTTAAAGAAATTCAATTATTTCTTCTATGTGTAACAGATAAGAGAAAGATAATGGAACCAACCTGGAACTTCCGATTAATCCCTCGCTTGATCTCTCCCCCCTTGACAAAGCTTGCAACTCCTCCCTGTACTTAACCCACTTGGAGAGTACCTGTACAAGTACAGCAACAAAGAACCGTCAAAGCATCATGATCTATTACAACATAAACATTACAGAATCAGATATATAGTGAACAAATGATGGCATTTACAAATGATAACATTCACAGTTACACAATCATATGGAAGAAAACTTGAAGAACTTTATTAATAGAAGGGAGAATTACAACCCAGTTGTCTGATCCGGCATCATCCTCCAAAATTCAATCCCTCTTCACCTCATGAAATAGCAAGATCACTCCAACAATACAATGCTCTTTCCTCATTACAAACTATCAGCACTTCCTTGCAATTCACAATATTCTAGCCTCCAGATCTATTAGATGAGGGATCCATTTATAGATGTGTGCAAGGGTGTGAGTCATCCATGCGGTTTGATTAGTGTCATTCCACTTGTTATAATTGGTTCCACTTGGAGATTTCTTGGATCACTTACTCATCCTTGGGCGAATTTAGAGAGGTAAGTGGCACAGGAGAAGTTTCTAGAAGATTCCATGAGCAACCACCTAGCAAACTGTCTCAGACATTTGTCCATCCTCACCCATTGCACCCTATAGAAGGCCTCATTAGTATGCATCGCACCTTGGCAGTGTACCACTCAGTGTGCATCGCACTTTGCCAGTGGAGCAGTTAGTATGGTTCAGTTTAGGCAATTTCAGGATGGTTTCTCAGATAGAACTTTTGGGGAATGATGTAATTAGATGACTATGTTCTTTTATGGTATGAAACAACTATTTTAGGGGTTGATGAGCCCTATTTTATCAACATATAAGTTTGGGGTTGATGTGCCCAAATATGTCTATAAAAGTTGCCCCCTAAAGCATGAAGTTGTAAATATTGATGTCGAGTGAAATGCTTTATCATGAGGATCCGAAGTTTCGAACTGGAAGGTGACCTGCATAAGTTACAATACAATACATCATCATAATCTAATTTCATGATCTAGCTGAGGCAGGCATTCACATGCTCAACTTTATATATTCATTTCATGTACATAGATCAAATAGTCGTCTATAGATACAGACTGGTGATTCTTCAGAAGTAGAGTCATCATCCATGGGTAGGATGACCATCTGTGTAGAGTCTTTGTACATTTGATGTTTTTATATCCCTAAATATATCACAGCCCGGATGGATGAAACTAGATCTGGGGTCTTCAAACTCATTCAATCTTCGCCAAATGTACAAGTCAATCCATGTGAAGAGATGATATGAAGTCGAACATGGGAAGACATCGTCTGACTACCATCCAATGATGTAAGCTGCTAACAGACGCGAGAGGAATCACCAATAATGATAATGACCCTCAAGGTACTACAGTACAATTCATGTGGTGTGAATATATGATCTGATGTCAAACACCACGCAAAATATTTCAGTCGAAGGCCATTGATGTCAACCTATTGCTGGAAGTGAGAAACTTGCCATTGATGTATGCAAGCTTCAAAGCACTGGAAGGGTTGTTCTAAGTCAACTTCTTGGATAATGAGCTGATGTCGACAAGAAGTGACTCATCGTAGGAGGGCCTTAATGTATCCCACATCTACGACATGAAATGAAGCAATTGATTTCTGTAGGTGAAAATGAACTGACGACACAAGGTTCAGGAATGGCGGTCATGAAAAAAATGAAGGTTGGAGGTATTGCAGTGGATGAGACATTAACTGGATGGTGAATTCTTGACTGAATGACTTCTCTTGAACATGTCGGTGACACTAAGATGAATTGGTAGCGTTAACCCCTAAAGATGGATGGTATGAAAGACCAATGGCGAGATGATCGGTGAACGAAATAACCCAACCCAACTCAATCATGATGATGAAATGAAAGTGTCATGTTCAATAGCGACCTGCTACCATAAATTCTTCAAGTTTTTTTCCCTTTTTCCCCAGTCATTTCTAAACAGTACCTCTTTATTTTTTTCAAGCTTGAGGAGGATAACATATGCTTATTCTATAATTTTTCCTTTGGGCAAACCCGTCGCTATGTTTTAACGAGTCTAGCGACAGTGAAACTCGGTCTCATCTAGAGGACAAGTTTGTTGCTATTGTTTTAACGAGTTTAAAGACAAGGATAATTTGGTCCTTTTCATGTTTAGAGAGTTCGAAAAGGGACGAAAAGAAAACTCCATAAGTTATTTTTTGTAAAATAATCCCTCAGGTTTGAAAAAGGATAAAATAATACAAAAGGGATGACTTTTCCAATCACTTTAACGAGTTTAAAAAGACAAGTTCTAGACTTTTTCATAAGATAATCCCTTGGGTCTGAAAAAGTATAAAATCATACAGGAGGGATGACATTTCCAATCACTTTAATGAGCTAGAAAGGCCGATGCTCGATAATCTTTTCATATTTAACGAGTTTGAAAAGGGTTTAAAGGAGACTCGAATTTGAGGAACGAGTGGTGTCTAGGGTAGCAACTGGTTCTGGTGAATTTGGAACTTCTCAAAACATGTTGAATTCTGTGAAGAGGCTGGCTAATAAGACCACTCATCGCAACTGTTCCTCAAAAGGGGTAAAACAACCAAGTGAGAGCGTATGATCGGCCAAAGGGATGGTGGTGATGGGATGTACACAACCAAGGTTCAAAAGGTTGATAGAATGGCAATCACAAGGGTTATTTAGTTGTAAATGGGTTCATTTTTTGACAAGCATGAACCATGGGGGAACTATGCTTATATTCATCTCATTTTTACACAAGCTTGAAATGAAAAACTATGCTTGACTTCAGTTTCATTTTTACACAAGCTTGAAACAAAAAAACTATGCTTGAAAAATGGTTGGTTTGCATTCCCCTAGCATGATGAAAGGGAGAGTCTCTTGTAACCAAATGGAAATCATTGTGGTGAGGTAGGATGGTTTCATCCAGAATAGAAAAAACACATCCTTGGCTTCGTCCAGAATAGACAAAGGTGAATGGTGTGTCAAACCAATCACATAACCTACAGGAAAACTTATCTTTACAACTAGGTGCATCCAGAATAGACAAGGGTGCATGCCCCTAAGCTTCGTTACATTCACCAGACTACTCATGGTTATCAGGTGGATGGAATGAAGGTTCAAGTGATACCGTTGATGTAAATGGACCATTTAGGGATGATGATTGACTCGGAGCTATGTTTGTACCTGGAAATGAAATTTGGTCAATGGTGACTATCTTGCCTTCATGCCGGAAACACATCACTTGGAAGAGTGTTGAAACAATAGCTTCTATGTTATAAACATAGTCACGCCCAAGAAGTAAATTGTAATCTAATGGTCCTGGGACTATCATCATGTTCAGATGAACGGTTTTCCCTCCCAAAGTAATTGGTAACTTAGGAAGGATCTCTAATGGCCGACTAGTTCCTTTGTTAAAGCCTAACAGATTCTGTGTAACAGGCATAAGCGATGGCGAACCAAGCACTTTCCAAGTAGTTGAGGAAAGGATACTCACTGATGCACCTTCATCTATAATAGTGTCGGACATGATCATTTTACAAACTTGTACTATGATCCAGAAAGGTACATAAGAAGGAAGGCGGGATCTTGCTAGTCGATTCCAATCAAAGGAAGTGACTAGACTGCTTGGAGGGGGTACCGAAGGAACGGGAGAATTGACCCCTTGAGTTACAAGAATTGGAGGGTTTTCTTCCTGTCTAGATGGAACAGGTGGGTTGCCCCCAAGTTTGTTAGAATCTGAAGTAACAAAAAGAACTTGAATGGTATCATTTTCACTCTCTTCAAGAAAGGTACGATTAGCTGAAGGTGAAATTGGGTCAACTGTTACCTCGACCTATTGACTTTGGTCGGGTATAGACTCATAAGATTCACTTTCAGAGAGAGTGGTTTCAACCGACGGTTGATTTAAGTCAGTCGGGTTTTCAACTAGTGAAGGAGTTAGGGAGAGTTTCTTGTATCCAGATGGAAGTCGCTGCGGTGAAGCAGGACGGTTATCCAACACTCTTTTGGCTTCATCCAAAAAGGGACAAAGGTGAAGGGAATGGTTACCTTCACATAACTTACATGGAAACTTAACCTTCCTCCTTTGTCCATGAACTTTACTATCACTAGTTGAAGGTGTGTTACCAACATGATCTCCAGAAGTTGATGACACGGGATGGTGTGAATGGGGAGACCATTCTTTCAAGATCCGAGGAAAGTGAGGACAATCTCGATGAAAATGGTCTCCCACACAAATTATGCATGGAAATTTGGGTTTGGGAAGTTTAATGGGCGGATTTTCTCCAGATGATGTTTTCAAAGCTATGGTTGCTTGGTTGCCCCCTTGCTGAATTGGCTTCTTCTTCTTCTTCTTCCCTTTCTTCTTCTTCTCAACCACCTGGTTACTAGTATCACTACTTTCACCAAGCGAAGAGGAAGAAGGGGAGGGAGAAACAAACGAGGAAGAAGGCGAAGGGTCAACTTCAGGATCAACTGGAGATGTATTTGATTACGGAGAAATCATGGCATTTTGAACCATAGAGGTTGAAAACAGCCATACTGGCAGGCCAATAGTAATTCCTGGAAGGGACAATGTAGCCATATAAGGAGCACCAATATTTCCCCAAGAAGGAAAAGGACTAGGATTCCCTTCGAAAGGGATTCCTTGATTGGTGGACTCCAAATTTGTCGCCATATGTCTCAACCTAATATCAACTAAAGAATAGGGATGTTATTCGTAGTCAATTAATTTTAATGACGCTTTGACACAACTTTGCTTTTTTAGTTTTTAAGAGTTGAGAAAAAACTAAAGATGACTCTAGTCTCCTTCGATTTTTAATGAGCCTGAAAGTACAAGTGCTCAGATGGACCTTTTCTTTTAAAGAGTTGAAAAGGAACAAAAGTCACTACTCTGGAAAATCTAGACAGAGGGATTACCAAACCAATTGCAAAACTACAATATACAACTTGGTGATAAATTAAAGAGAAATTACCAAGGACTTATGTACGGCAGTCAATCTTCCCGAATGTTGTGTTCAGTGCATTGCAATAAGGCGGCAGACTTAGATTCCTATGGATAAAGGATATAAGCCTATTATGGTCTCCCAATATATACGCGACGGTACGGGGAGCACAAGTCCATGCTAGTACTTGTTGTATCAAGGAGGAGGAATCACCCAACCTTCAATGAAAGCGATATCCACTAGTTTTAACGATGCTGGAACACATCTTTAGCCTAGACCTCTAGATATGTTGCATTAAGTTACAAAGCATTGTTAGATTCATTGGAATTTATTTTAAGGTTGATATTGTTTAGATTTTTCCTTTCGAAGGTTCACCGTGTGATGATGATTTGAAATTCCTAATATGCAATCTACAATGATAAACAATCTTTGTTTATTTTGAGCAATGAAAACCCTAGCTACTAGGGAAAGAAGATTACAATTCTTTCAAACAAAGAGCAAAGAGCACACACTAGTGCATTTTCCTAAATCATTTTTTCACACACAAACCAAAAAAAAAGCTAAATTCAAATGCATGTATTTGTTTTTTTTCTCCTTAATGTGAAAAATGCCAAAAAGGAAAACTAAATGCAGCAAAGATTTGAAATATTTTACTCAAAATGACATTTTCGACAATTTCTTCTTCAAAAGAGAAAGGAAGACTCCACGACACTTTTCAATTTTGAATAAAATTGCTTTCAACACTTCGAATATAAACAAATCAAACCAAATACATGAAGAAAAGTTCAATCGACTATCAAGGGAAGGAAGAATTCACGACACTTCTCTTTTCGACAAAAAACGACAATTACGACACTTTTTGTACCAAAGCGACAAATCGATTTAAACAACTTTTCGACAAAGGATTGTAAATGATGAACAAATACAAAAAAACATTCACTAATCCTAATCTAATTGAGGCTGATCTATGTGATGCAAGTAGGCTTCAGTAAGGAGGCATTGTTCATAAGCAGCAAAATAACTAAACAAAACTAAAGACAAGGTCAAAAACCCTCAATTTCTAGATGCAAAAAGAGTTCACTCAATCATCGCACCTGGGCTTCACAGAAATTGAGATGCATCACACTTACTGCACTTGGGAGGTGCTATGCATACTAAGTCACAGTGGGAGATAGTGCGATGGTCCAGGAAGCGCAACTGAAATGGGTTTTTGCTCAAATGTGCAGCTGTTTTCAATGAGTTAAGCTGACCGTTGATGAACAGTAAAGAGCAAAGTATGAAGGAATGTCTTGAGAGGTTACTGAGCTACGAAAAGGGCATCTAGATGTGCTTGTAAGTCAAATTTTTAATTCCTAAACTAAACTAGAGTTTGACTGAAGTAGAATTCATCTACTATGAAATTGCAGAGCAAGAGCAGTTCGAAGAGCAGTTACAACCCAATTGTCAGATCCAGCATCATCCTCCCAGCTCCAATCCCTCTTCACCTCATGAAATAGCAAGATCACTCCAACAATACAATGCTCTTTCCTCAATTACAAACTATCAGCACTTCCTTGCAATTCACAATATTCTAACCTCCAGATCTCTTAGATGAGGGATCCATTTATAGATGTGTGCAAGGGTGTGTGTCATCCATGCGGTTTGATTAGTGTCATTCCACTTGTTACAATTGGTTCCACTTGGAGATTTCTTGGATCTCTTACTCATCCTTGGGCGAATTCAGAGAGGCAAGTGGCACAGGAGAAGTTTCTAGAAGATTCCATGAGCAACCACCTAGCAAACTATCTCGGACATTTGTCCATCCTCGCCCATCTCACCCTATAGAAGGCCTAATTAGTATGCATCGTACCCTAGCAGTGTACCACTCAGTATGCATCGCACTTTGCCAGTGGAGCAGTTAGTATGGTTCAGTTTAGGCAATTTCAGGATGGTTTCTCAGATGGAACTTTTGGGGAATGATGTAATCATATGACTATGTTCTTTTAGGGTATGAAACAACTCTTTCAGGGGTTGATGAGCCCTAGTTTATCGACAAATATTTCTATAACAACAGTTGCCAAAGAATAGGGAGACCAATAGTATCAGATGAGATGCCACTTAAACCACAAGTTCTCATAGAACCATTTGAGCAATGGGCTCTAGATTTTGTGGGACCAATAAATCCACCATCAAATGGGAAGAAATAAATCTTGGTATGTACAGATTATGTAACCAAATGGGTGGAATCAAAATTAGTCACGAAGGCAACATAAAATACAGTGGTCACCTTCCTCTTTGAGGAAATATTTGTGAGATTTGGCATGCCTAGACAGATTGTAACTAATCAGGGAGCATAGTTGGTGAGCACCAGTATTGCAACAATAATTCTGCAACTCTTGGGGCTCCCTACTTTACTTTTATCAACCCAGTAGTTCATAACAAACTTGGAAGCAACGGTGTTGCATGCACAAGTACTAGCTCTTACTAAAGGCTGTCACCTGATCGGCTAGCGCAAGTTCACTAGGAGCTTAAGCCAACTTCTATGAATTCTCAGAAGAAGCTTTTAACTATGATGAAAGAAAGCTAACTCTAAAGAGACTATTCTACTTGCAGAAAGAGAAGGAAAACTGAAAATGTAACGCAAACCCTAGCAAACCCTAATTTACCCATTAACCCTACTGTTGCAAGAAAAGAGATCAAAACTGATGAAATGAGTGCCATTGACCACTGAAAAGGTAAATTTCATTTATTCAAGCTACTGCTGAAAAGAAATGAGAAGGAAACATCTTTTTGTGCTTTTGAGTATTTTTATGTGGAATTATTATGCTTGTGATTTATCAGGATGTGAGTGTGCAGAGGGTTGGTGGAGAAGGAAGCTGGAATTGGCTTTTGCAGAGGTGGAGGAAGGTGTGGAGAGGTCCTAAGAAGCCCCTAATACCATTCTGAACACTTCCATTGCGATCAGACTTCAAAAAATCACCCACAGGAAATTCTACAAGAGGCTGCAGGGGATCTACAAGAGGAGGCCGAGAGCTATTTTTGGAGTTTTGTAGGTGGAAAAATGATGGGAAAGGGGAACTGAAGGCTAGATGAAGGTCTTGAGATGTTTAGAACTTGTCAAGGAAGATCAAGAACGAACGTGATGGTTGGATTTGTTCAAAGGGAAAGTAAGAAGCTTATGGAGAAAACATAGAAATTAGGGCAGATTGGCGAATTGTTGTGAATGACTTGGGAAATCTATGAGAAGTGAGCTGGTGCTAGCTGTTGTGTGGAGGGATGGTGAGTTGGAAGGTCTTTCAAGATATCTGCACAAAAACCGATTAAAGAAAGAACTAACTATACCATGAAAACAGAGCTTTTTCTAGCTTGACCTAATTTCTGACCTACAAACAGAAAACGCTGAACAAGAACTTGTGAACAGAAAAGCATGTGGAGAGAACTATGGTAAAAGAATAGAAATTATCTAAGCAACTAAATCTGAATTAATATATCAATCTTTCCCAAATCAAGTTATCACACTAGCAGTTGCATGGGAGAGCAAAAACTGTGTTTTTGGTGGCAGCAGTAGTGCCTTGACCTCAAATCATAGTCCCAGGAAGGGAGAAAGGAGATCAGGGCCTACTGTTGGCATTTTTAAATCTTATTCTATCACTGCAATAACCTACTTGAGCAATCGAAACGAAAACAACTATACTAACCATCAAAAGCAACCTAATCTAACAAAGTAAAGTGAATCTATGCAACAGAAATTAACTAATGAACTGAAGCAAAAACATCTAAGTACACAGTAGGAGGTGTTGGGCAACTTGGGTTGGGCCCTAACCCAAGAGCTTCAGCCCTCTGAAAGAGATCAGTGCTGGCTCAAAAACTTTTTCATCTTCATTATCAAAAATAGCAGTTACATTACATAAACTATTCTCAAAGGGAACTCGAAAATGAGTTGAACACAATGTTGCACAAAAGTGAGAAAATCAATTAATAACTGGCTAACATCCAACTAAAAAAACTGAGCACCTAAGCCCTACTATTTATACAACTCGAGCCTCCAACAGCTCTTCTAAAATCAAGGAGCTTAGCTTCCCAAAACTACAAATAAAAAGCAATCTTTCTTTACTTGTTCGGCTACCCCTTGGATGCACTAATGTGGTTTCTTGTGCTCTGAGTTTCTCATGGAGAATTCGAGGTAAGGGTTCATAAATGAAGGGGACACCCTCCTACAAATCCTCTCCCTTTTTCTTCCTCGAATTTGGCTACCAAATGCTCATTAAACCTTTGATTTTGTCTCAAAATTGACCAAAAATCTGCATAAAGCACACATTAGACTTTTTGGCATAATGACTAACCCAATTCACTCTATTAGCATAAATATATTAAAAAACATGCAATAAACTAATGAGAATGGTGGATTAAGTCAAAATAAGAGGCAAAATGAGCCCATATAATTACCCATTTTTGGGGCTCATCATCACCCCCCTACTGAATGGGTTGCTCATCCTTTGAGCAACTAATCTATCTCTTCATCCTTGATGGCTTTGACAGATTCCCTGACATCCCATGCTTCTGATGTAATAACTTCCTCTTTATCATGGAAACCTACCTTTCTATCCACCTCCTCCCACTGTTGTCTTTCTTTTTCCTCTTCTTTTGTTTTTTCTGCCTCTGTTAGCTTTACTTCCTCAAGCTCTATTTTGGTTTCCTTCTCATCTTGTTTAGTTTCTACCTTCTCTCCTTTAGTCTTTTTGTTCTCTGGTTTAGTCTTTTTCTTTTCTATTTTAGTATTTTCCTTTTCTGTTCTGGGTTTCCTCCTCTCTGCTCTGGTCTTTTTCTTCTCTATTTCAAGTTCTTCCTTCTCATCTTCTGTTATGATTTCCTCCTCTGTTTCAAGTTCTTCTTTCTCTATTTTGGTCTTTTCCTCTTTTTCTATTTCCTCCTCATCTTCCCCTGTCATATTTCTAAAAATATCCCAAGCTATGAGTATTGTGAAGGTGTGGAGGGCCTCTTCCACCAGCAGTTTAATTAGCACATGGTGAGCCAATTGGTCTGGAACTCCCGCCTTCAATTTACTGCTAGAATCTATTAGGGATTGGAGGAGAAAATAAGGAATACTGAGTTTTTCTGGATGCAGGAAGGTCCATGCCATATCTTAGTTCATGTAACAGTCTGAAATGATACCCATAAACTATTCTATACCTTCCTTCACAAGAGATGTACTTGATAATATAATAGCTGACCTCATTAATCCCCCTGTCATGATGTTCCTAGTCTTCTGGAATATCTCAAGTGAAGAGGGAGACAACAATTTTCAAAAACTAGGAAACAGAGAAAAAACTATGTTTTTCTTTAAGAAACAGGTAGACTTTTTTTTTTTTTTTAATGCAATTACTCTTCTCTTCAGGCTTAATTCTTCCCTAAAATTGCATCATTCACTGTATATGTGAAAACCAGGGTGAAGAAGAGACAATACTTCAGAGTCAGAGAATAGATGAAAACTGTGTTTTGCTTAAGAAGTAGGCAGATTCTTTGAATGCAATTCCTTTCCCTTTTCAGGCTCCATTCTATCTTACAACCACATCACCCCTTGTATATATGAAAATGCAAAGTGATTTTTCACTGAGCCTACCTCTTCGAGCCAAAATTTGGATGAGAATCCCATTTTTTTCTTCTACAAGACTGCTCACTAGTCCTCCTGTAGAACTGTTACAGCCTCCTGTAGAATGTCGATAGCAGAAAAATGGCTGAAAACAATAGGGAATGATGATTTCAAGGTTATGGTGGTGGTATAGAGCTTACTGCAGCTAAGTGGATAAGGATGAAATGGAAGAAAAGGTGGTGAAGGAGTTTCGAGGAGGCATACTTATGTTTTCTTTGAGATATTTCCGCTGATGGTGAGCTGGCAAAAATGTGCGTTGGCATTATTTGGACTGTTGGTCCCTACTGCAGTGTCATCATGAAACCTTATGCTTTCTATCTACAATCACCTCCCATCAATTGCGTTGGAGTTTAAACAGCCACCACTACTTGTTTTCAGATTCTCATGAGTTGACTGGACACACATGCAGTGTGAACTCCGGCTGAGCGCTGTTTGAACTGGACGAGGGTGGCTAGTTAGCTGGCCACCGATCTAGTTTAATCGCAACCATCTCATTTGTCCATGCAGTTTTTAAACTATACCCATGCAACAAAGGAACGAGTTTAGTCACTTACTTGTTAGTCGAGAATTACGTGTTGTCGTGTTGTTGTATGTTTAGGCTTTGGCATTCTATCCATGGATTTCTGCTGCTAGAGCCTATGGCTTTTGGATTGGTGGCTCAGCTTCCTTGTACAGGTGATCTTCAATTAGGATCCTGCTCCTTGCGCGTTCTACACATCTATGGCTGCACCGATTCTGCTTCTGGAGCTTGATTTTTAAGGGTATCAGCTACTATGCTTTGTTTTTGTTTGATGTGTGACTGTTTTTCTTCTGCAGGCATCCTCTGGCTAGATCTGAGCTGCAGGAGTCTGCTTCAACCTTTAGATTTACACCCTCATGCTGCTGCTACTAGATTTTAATGGGACAGTGACTTGTTTTGTCCATATCTCCCAAACGATAGACTGGATTGACCTGAAATTTTCTGAGCATGTTTCCATCATCATTATGCACCTCCCATAGAAAAATTGTGGTCAATGGATGCACAAATTTCGAGAAAAATTGAAAATGGCTGAAGGTGATGGAGGGAGATTTCTTGGAAACCATGCACTGGAATTGGCTGAAATTTCTTGGCATATTACTATCACCCATATGCATCTCCCCATGAAACAAGTTTTTAAATGGATGCACGAATATGGATAAAATGTAAAAATGGCTGAAGGTGATGGAGGATGATTTCTTGGAAACCATCCACTGGAATTGACTGAAATTGCTTGGGCATGTTGCCATCATCCCTATATAACTCTCCATGAAACAATTTTTTAAATGGATGCATGGTTTTCAAGTTAAAGAAAAAAACAAATTTCTGCTCTATGTATTTTTGTATCAGAGCATTCTGCAGTTTTTTTGACAATAAGAAAAAATGAGCTTGGGCTATAATGCAGACTTGGAAATGATGGAAGAGAGGTTTGAAGATTACAGGGGGATTTATAAACCCTTTATGAATCTTCTCTGCTCCTCAAATTTCTTTTAAAATCCATTTCTAGCTCTCTGTAATTTCTACAGGAGCCTCCTGTAGAAAACACAATTTTCAGAAAAGAAGCACAGAGAGGTGAAAAGAATGTCAAGGATGATGGAGAAAGGTGAGGGAAGGTAGGATAGGTGCTATTATTGGTTTCAGATCTTTCTTGGCACCTGCTGCTGCTTCCTGAAGTTCTCCTACAGACCTACAATACAACTAGAAATTCATTTTTCTTTTTCTTTTTCTTTTTTTCTTTTTTTTCTTTTTTTAGGAAACAACTAGAGAGCCTCAAGGAGGTTTTCACCCTAATTACCTGCCCTGGGTGCCTCCAAGGGAGATTTTCACCCAGGGATCTTATTCTCTTTTTCTTTTCTCTTCTTTCCAAACCATTGACCACCTCATAGAGGTTTTCAATCAATGAACCAATATGAGGCGCCTCCGAGGAGGTTTTCACATTAGATTTTTATTTTTTCTCTTATTTTTCATTTTTTTCTTTTTCCTTTTTTTTCTCTACCCTACCCTACTTGAAAAAAAAAATCATTTTCAAGTATAAGAATACTTCCAATGGAGCCATGTGCACATCGAGATGATAGACAAAATGATGTGGAGGCTTGAAATGCATGCTTTGACAGGTATCCAGATTTCAGAGACTAAATGATTTGACTTTTAAGGGATCAAGCATAGTTGAGGAAGAGAGTGATGCTGCAACTTAGTGACTATATGGAACCATATTTGAATATAGTTGTGATGTCATTGGTCCTTTTGTTGATCTATATCATTCTTCATGTCTTCTTCTATCATGACCTTCACATCTTCCTCTTTTTGCTGATTTTTCTCTTGAATACATGGAGGATTTGATGGTAACCATGAGGAAGCTCTCTCTATCTCTGATTCTGATGTTTTCTTTTCATCAAGTGTAGCCCATGGTTATTTGATCTTCTCTTTTGCATCTTCTTCTGCTGGATGTAGTCCTTCAATGATATCAATATAATCTATTTTTTGCAATACTCTTTCTGAGCTATGGTGAATATCATTGAGCTCAAGAGGAGTTGTTTGGAAGTGTTATACCTCAACTTTGCAATTGGGTTGAGCTACTCCAATGTGTGGGTTTGGAAATGGTGGTTCCCCACTATATACTTGTTGGGCCTCTCTATTATTCGGGTTCGGGTTCAGTTGAGTAGGCATTTGGGGTTGCCTTGGTGGAGCAGGAGGCAACCGTTGTGGTTGAGTAGGTGGTGGAGGCAAAAGAGTGGGAGGAGAGTTGTACTGGGGCCTCCACCCCTAATGAGGTGCATTCCACTGAGGCTGTGGCTGAGCATAGGGGTGAAATGGATGAGCAGCTGGTTGGGCATAATATGGAGATGTGAAAGACCAAGGAGGAGGCATGGACCAAGAAGGATGAGCAAGGGGGCCTCAAGAAGGTATAGAAGTGACTTGGTTGGGGTTGTAGTATGCCTGAGATGTCCCTTGCATCCCCTGTTGATATGGCTTAGGTCCATGCAGCCTCCTTTGGTCTATGTAATAGGTCTGTTCAATGACTACTTCAGCCCCTTGGTACATAGCTTTAATTCTAGGCAAGGACGAGCACTTGTCTGTGGAATGATTTTCTTCCCAAATTGAACAAACCTCTATAGAGTTCAATTGGCATTCATTCCTGGGATGCCTCCTGGTGCATCTAGGGAAAAAATTGGCCAAAGCCCTCTCTGCTTCCTCTTGTTTTCTTTTGATATACATGACAAGAATATGTTGCATCTCACTCTTGAATTCTTCCCACATGTTTCCAATTTCACCTTCAATGGATGAGTTGGAAGAAAAGGTACTACTCCCAACATTTCTGTTTTTAGCCATTGGCTCCAAAGGAATGTTTTCTTCTTCTTCTTCCCCTATAAGTTCTTCAAATATGTATGGTTGTTACCTAAGGGTGTTTCTTGATTGTAGCCACCAAAGAAGAGAGAAGGTTGGCTGTGTGAAGCAGTGGGGGTGTTGGGCAAACATTTTTCTGAATTATCTCTACTCCTACGAGGCATGAAAGGAAATCTTTTTGGGTGGTTTTTGTTTTTTCTACTTGTCCATGCAAAACTAAAATTGAATGAACAAACAAATTGCAACTAATATGAAATGAACTTGCTGAAACGAAATTGCAGAATTGAAATGAGAGCAAGGAAATGACTAATCTACTTTTGCTAGAATGGAAATTGTAGAATTGAAATGAAAGTAAGGAAATGACTAATCTACTTTTGTTGAAATGGAAATTGTAGAATTGAAATGAAAGCAAGAAATGCCTAATCTACGGTTGTTGAAATGGAAATTGCAGAATTGAAATGAAAGCAGGAAATACCTAATCTACTTTGCTGAAATGGAAATTGCAGAATTGAAATGAAAGCAGGAAATGCCTAATCTACTTTGCTGAAATGGAAATTGCAAAATTGAAATGAAAGCAAGAAATAAAATGAAACAACTACTCTACTTTTGTTGAAATAAACTACTTAGCAGAATGTTGTAGTAGAAAATATAAGAAAAGCAGTAATCACAAAATACTCGGACGCTTCCCCGGCAACGGCACCAAAAAGATTGGTGAGCACCAGTATTGCAGCAATAATATTGCAACTCTTGGGGCTCCCTACTTTACTTTTATCAACCCGGTAGTTCGTAACAAACTTGGAAGCGATGATGCTGTATGCACACGTACTAGCTCTTACTGTAGGTTGTCACTTGATCGGCTAGCGCAAGTTCGCTAGGAGCTTAAGCCAACTTCTATGAATTCTCGGAAGAATATTTTAACTGTGATGAAAGAAATATAACTCTAAAGAGGCTATTCTATTTGCAGAAAGAGAAGGAAAATTGAAATGTAACGCAAACCCTAGCAAACCCTAATTTACCCACTAACCCTATTGTTGCAGGAAAAGAGATAAAAATTGATGAAATGAGTGCCATTGACTATTGAAAAGGTTAATTTCATTTATTCAGCTACTTCTGAAAAGAAATGAGAAGGAAACATCTTTTTGCGCTTTTGAATATTTTTATGTGGAATTATTATGCTTATGATTTATCAGGTTATGAGTGTGCAGAGGGTTGGTGGCGAAGGAAGGTGGAGTTGGCTTTTGCAAACCTGGAAGAAGGTGTGGAGAGGTCCTAAGAAGCCCCTAATACCCTTCTGAAGACTTCCATTACGATCGGACTTCGAAAAATCACTCACAGGAAATTCTACAGGAGGCTGCAGGGGATCTACAGGAGGATCTACAGGAGGAGGCCGAGAGCTATTTTTGGAGTTTTGAAGGTGGAAAAATGATGGGAAAGGGGAACTGAAGGCTAGATGAAGGTGTTGAGGTGTCTATAACTTGTCAAGGAAGATCAAGAATGAACGTGATAGTTGGATTTGTTCAAAGGGCAAGTAAGAAGCTTATGAAGAAAACACAAAAATTAGGGCAGATAGGCAAACTGTTGCGAATGACCTAGGAAATCTATGAGAAGTGAGCTATTAATATCTATTGTGTGGAAGGATGGTGAGTTGGAATGTCCTGCAAGAGATCTACACAAAAACGGATTAAAGAAAGAACTAACTATACCATGAAAACAGAGCTTTTTCTAGCTTGACCTAATTTCTGACCTACAAACAGAAAATGTTGAACAAGAACCTGTGAACGGAAAATCATGAAAAGAGAACTATGGTAAAAGAATAGAAATGATCTAAGCAATTGAATCTGAATAAATATATCAATCTTTCCCAAATCAAGTTATCACACTAGCAGTTGCATGGAAGAGAAAAAATTGTGTTTTTGGTGGCAGCAATAGTGCCTTGACCTCAAATCATAGTCTCGGGAAGGGAGAAAGGAGATCAGGGCCTGTTTTTGGCCTTTTTGAATCTTATTCTATCATTGCAATAACCTACTTGAGCAACTGAAACAAAAACAACTATACTAACCATCAAAATCAGCCTAATCTAACAAAGTAAAGTGAATCTATGCAACATAAATTAACTGATGAACTGAAGCAAAAACATATAAGTAAAAAGTAGGAGGTGCTAGGTAACTTGGGTTAGGCCCTAACCCAAGAGCTTCAGCCCTTTGAAAGAGATCAGTGCGGGCTCAAAAACTCTTTCATCATCATTATCAAAAATAGCAGTTACATTACATAAATTGTTCTCAAAAGGAACTCGAAAATGAGTTGAACACAATGCTGCACAAAAGTGCAAAAAACAACTAATAACTGGCTAACATCCAACTAAAAAAACTGAGCACCTAAGCCCTGCTATTTATACAACTCGAGCCACCAACATCTCTCCTAAAATCAAGGAGCTCGACGTCCAAAAACTACAGATAAATAGCAGTCCTTCTTTACTTGCTCGGTTTCCCCTTGGATGCACTAATGTGGTTTCTTGTGCTCCAAGTTTCTGATGGAGAATTCGAGGTAAGGGTTCATAAATGAAGGGGACACCCTCCTACACATCTTCTCCCTTATTCTTCCTCAAATTTGGCTGCCAAATGCTCATTAAACCTTTGATTTTGTCTCAAAATTGACCAAAAATCTGCATAAAGCACACATTAGACTTTTTGGCATAATAACTAACCCAATTCACTCTATTAGCATAAACATATTCAAAAACATTCAATAAACTAATCAGAATTGGTGGATTAAGTCAAAATAAGAGGAAAAATAAGCCCATATAATTACCCATTTCTAGGGCTCATCAACAATTTACTTCAAAACTTGTTCGGGATCTTACGGAAAAGTATAAGATAAAGCACCGGAAATCAACACCGTATCATCCTCAAGCAAATGGACAAGTCGAAGCAAAAAATAAAGTCCTAGAAAACATAATGACAAAAACAGTACAGCTGAATAGGAAGGACTGGTTAGAAAAGTTAAGAGATGCACTATGGGCATACAGAATAACATGGAAAAACACAACTGGGTTTATTCCATACCAGTTAGTATATGGAAAAGAAGTCTTACTTCCCATAGAATTTAAAATAGACACATTTAACTTGGCAGCAAAAGTAGGACTAGAACTGTCTGAAGCACAACAACAATGGATAATGGAATTAAATCAACTGGATGAATATTGACAACAGGCAATAGAAGACACAACATTGGTACAACAACAAAGAATGAAATGGCATGACCGATTCATCAAGAACAAAATATTCAACAAAGGAGACTGGGCATTACTGTTTGACTCCAAATTCAAAGATTTCAAGGCCAAGTTCACAACACATTGGTTAGGGCCATATGAGATAGAGGAAATCTTTGACAACGGATCTGTTCAAATCAAAAAAATTGATCAGGAATCTACATCATTTTTGGTAAATGGACATAGGCTCAAAGTTTACAACAAGGCTATCAACAAAGAAGAATTCATGAAACAATTGATACAAGAGACAGAACTGGAAGTAATGGAATAACATAGCCATGTATCTTCCAGTACTCCAGAAGAATAAAATAAAAATAAATAATAATAATAATAATAACAAAAAATATAATAATAATAATAAACAAAACAAAAATAAAAATTTTGCTAGTGAAAACGAGGAAACTGGCACCAAGCAAACAAGAATTCATAGAGGAAAACCAACTCGTTTTGGACTGTATGAATTCACAACTTCTTGTTCTACTTTTATAATAGCTTTGTTTTGCAGAAAATCCTCCAAAGAAACATGACTTAAGGACAAGTCTACAAATAAGCAAGGGGAAGGTCGCACAAGAAACTTAATTGTGCAGCTGAATTGACGACGAAACTTGTATTGTTCGCCGTTGAGACTTGAAATATTTTTTGAAACCAATGTCAGTTTGGACCTAAAATATTTTTGAAACCAATGTCAGTTGGGACCTGAAATATTTTTGAAATTGATGACAGTTGGGGACCTGAAATGTTAGAAAACAACATGTATATATTGCATGAACCTGAAATGTTAAAAAAACATGTATACATTGCATGATAGTAGGGACCTGAGTTATTATGAATTAATTGCAGAGGGACCTGAAATGTTAGCAAAAACATGTACATGTTGCATAAAAATGTGCATGACAGTTGGGACTTGAGTTATTATGAAACAATTGCAGAGGGACCTGAATGACATTGACAATCCAAGAACTAGAATCAATGAAGAATGCTAGAACAGAAGACAGAAATAAACTCTATGTTTCAATCTATCTAAGACATTTGATTAGAAGACCTCATCCAATATTGTCAAGGAGTAGAAGACATCATCCAATATTGTCAGGGAAGTACAAGTATTGTGAGTACAACATTTTGCTCTTGTAAATTCGAATTTTTTTTAGAAATTTTTAGAGTTTGTTAAAATTGAGATTAGTACCTGAATGCATATTCATTACATTACCTTCATCCTATAACCATTATTTTATACCCATTATCCTATGTATATCCTACATTTACATTCTACATTTACCCTATACCTAATCCTATGTACATCTTATATTTCATTCCATGAACCTAACATTCCATAACCCTAAGTATTTTTCCTCAAAGCAAAAGGGATTAAAATGGATGCAATAAGTTGAAACCTGCACAAACAAATCAAACATTATTACTATGGAGATAATTTTAAACATGACCTAGGTGGTCATTTTAAAGTTAAAGAGATATATTGTAAAACATAAGGGATATGCACATCATGAAATATATTGCAAGAAAATACAAAATCGAAATGATTTATGTATTAACCTTATCATAGCACATAAAAAGAAATGTTATTGGTAATATATGGATGGTGTAAAGTTATAATGGCAAATGGAATACGATATGATGGCAAGCAATATGGTAATACGACAGGGTAAGGATATTATCATAGCAAACCTTATGGAAATACAACGTGATGGTGCAAGGTTCTCATACCAAGCTTTATGATAATACAATGGAGTATGGTCATCATAGCAGCCCGGTGGTAATGCATTGCGAACCCAACGAAAAACATAATGAATGACTGACAGTCATGCAATCGACGTGGTAATGAGGTAATGTACATATGACAGTCATAGCATAGTGAGTTGGTATGCAGGAGGACAACCACGACTGGATTGAAGGATGGCTTCAAATGAATCAAACATAACTTGAGCTAAAATCATAATAAAAAAATTTGAATGCAAACAATAAACCAGATGGTGTCGACAGCACGGTGCAAATAATTACAAACGGTTCCATTTATCAGTTCGATGGTATATGCATGGTATCTAGTCAAAGGGGTGGCCACGAGGGCATTGTCCAATGAAGATTATACATGGCATACCAGTTAAAAGGACAACAACCAAATAAGTGAAACGATCAAAACGTTTTGAAAGAACAAAGAAATAAACCCTGTGCATTCAAACAGAGAAGAGATCCACCATTGTTAAAGCTCATAACCATAAATTTGTTGCCATCACAGCCATTGAGAGGGTCATGAATATGATAGATGCCATTGGCCAGCAGTTGAGGGAAGTAAAAACGTTTTGACATAGGAAGTGAAGGTAGAAATAGAGCACTGAGGACTTTGAGAGATAAGAAGGGTAAGTCAACCGAGGAAGTGGAGTCAGTTACCAAGAATCTCGTAGAGAACTGAGGTAAGTAAAATCTAATTCATTTATTTGATATGATGTGGATTGCAGACGAAATATCGGGATCCATTTCGTCAAAATATTTCAATATGATTGTCTGTCATTTACGAAGTTTTTTTGTTTATGCCACCAGTCACCAAACAGGGGCATGTAAAATGCAGTTAATTGGGCAAAGGAAATGATAAGGAACTCAGCTAAGTGGGCCACAAATCAAGGGATTACAACACTTCAACAGCAGTCAGGTATACTCTATAAAATCGCCAAGTTGCAACTAAAACGAAGTGTTTATAAGTGAAGTTTAATGCACAGGCAGTGAGTTTAATGGGACTGTGACATAGCTTCAAGATTATGAACGTTTTGTTAACTATAGGAAGGAGGAAAATGAAACAAAACTCGATAGAGAGAGAGACAAATCTTCCACGAAATTCTGAAACAGAGTCTCTTAATAAATTTTGATTGCATGAAATGAGGAATTTTGTGTAGTTTTGAGATGTGTAGCCTTTGTAAAATGTATAACCAGTCAGGTTTACAACTACACTTGTTCATTCTTATTTATGATCAGAGAGTGTGATAAAAAAACCGAGTTTTAGTTCAATTTCATGAAGGAATGAGTCAATAAAAACAGATTACTGGGCTTAAATTTGAAGATTTGGGCTTATATTTGAGTGCGCAAAGCCAAATTTACATTAATTGTCATATGATGATTGTATAAACAATGCAGTGTTGTATATTGGTTATTGAGCAGTGAAGTGTCATATGTTGATTGTATAAACAATGAAGTGTTGAATATTGGTTATTGAGTAGTGTTGTATATTGGTTATTAGGCAGTGAAGTGTTGCATGTCGATTTATACATAGTGCCTCAATTTAAACTCAGGAAAAAAAAACTAGTCTAAGATTATATTAAGAAAAACAAAAGTTGTAACATGATTTTTGTTTTCTTTATAAATTTCTATTTCAAAGCAGAGTTCAATTTTTTTACAGAGGTGTATAAAGGAGAATGTTTGATTGCATGAATAGAACAGGGTATTGAAACAGAGACAGTTTTGCTGCAAAGAAAGAGATAGAGGCCGAAATAGATTGATTTAATTATTTAAGAGAGTAGGTAAAATTCTGTGAACTAAACCATAAAAGATTTTTATACATCAATACTTGTTATTTGTCATTATTAAAGATGAAATTAATGACAGCAGAAGCTTATATTCAATGGTTTACAGAGACTATGACAACCAGGATAGAGCCAAGATTCCAAATAGAAAACTGGAGGAAGGAAACAATAAAGAAGTTATATCAGGCAGGGCTCACAGGTTTCTTGCAAAGATTTAGTGGCCACAGTGAAGGAATAACAAGAGAATTTGTAAAAAATTACACTCAGGAGCAAACAAGAGTAGGAAACATAATAATTCCCGTGACTCAGGAATTCATTTCACAAGCATTAGACCTTCCAATGATAGGAGAGAATTATCATAAGGGTTTGCATTTCAAGGAGAAAGCGTGGACTTTCTCCCTCGAGAAAAGTAGAAAGGGAACCTTTGACAGGGCCAAAGGTATACCGAAGGAGTGGTTCAATGAACCATGGGGAGAACTAGTTTTGATTATCCAAAAATTCATCACTTGTGATAGGGGATACAACATGGCACATCTATATCATATTAGATTCCTTCAACACATTAAAGGAGAGGTTAAGATAAACCTACCATATTTCCTCTTTAGAAGCCTCCTAAAGATGATAGAATAAGTCAAAAACAAAAAGAAGCCAAAAGAAGCACAAGTTTATCATCAGGGGTTGATAAAAATTTGATAGAATATCAAGTAAAAAGTCAGGGGATGATTTGGAGGGAGTTTTTGAACCAAAACCAGTATAAGGAATAGGTCATTAAGGAACAAAACAAAATAGAGCAAGGAACCAGGGGGATGATGAGTTCACCTTTTTATCCCAAAACTAGAGGTAAAAATCAAACCAACACAGTCATGAATGAAAATGAAACATCCATCATATCCATTCCTAGCAGGTTTAGGAAGAAGAGTCCAGTGGAAACAGATAGCAGGGACAAAGAAGTGAAAATTGTGGACACATGTTCAATAGAGAAATAGGCAGAGGATATTATTGAGAAAGAAGCATTAGAGAAAGATTCCTATTTTGATGATGTGGCAGCAACATCATTTGTGAAAAACATACAGGAGCTTGAAAAGGAATTACACTTGAGAAAAATTAGAGAATTAACAGACCAACTTGAAATAAACAAGATTTTGGAAAAGCATTTGAAAGAAGAAAACAAAGAAAGTAAAAAGAATAATGCCAAGTTGGTTAAAGAGAACGAAAAGTTAACTGAAGAAATAGGAAAATTAAAAACGAAGAATGATCTAATTTGCAAGCAAGCATTCAAATGTCTCAAGAAAAAGAACATGTGGAAAGGTAAATATGAAAAACAGAAAGTTAAGGCCACTTTGTATAGAGAAGAACATGACACAGGGATGGATTATTTTTTAGAAGCAACACAACAAGAGGCATCAAGGTCTGAAACAACATGCACAATAGGGGTAAGAAGATCCAAAAGGAAGCAGCAAGCATGAGGACATGCTTGATGATCAGCAAGGGGGAGATGTTGGCCCTCAATTTTGGTCTATTTTTGCTTGAGGAAACTTAATTAATCCTTATATTTTCCATTATATCCATCCAATTTTGATGTATTTCATGCATATTCAGGTATTTAATTTTAATTTTTCATTTTCTAAATTTTTTATGAAAATTTCATTTCAAGTGCAAATTTTGACAGAATCAAAAATTCCCGTAATAGCTATGTGGATGACATGTTTGCGAACACTTGGGCTCGAGTTAGATGCATGGATGGAAATATTGGGAACTAGGACTGAACCAATTCCACTTGGTTCAGTAAAAACAAGCTTTATTAGGCCCGGTCAAGATTGTTCAAGCATGACTAGTCACCCAGAAAATCCTTAGGAAATAGGGTAGTTTTGTGATTTTATGGGATTGTCCATATTTCTTGGCATGGATTGAATGAATTCAACTTAGATAGATGGATATGAGTAGATATGATTTTTAGAGAGACTTTAGATCAGTTTGTTTCATAAAATTCTATTCAAGTCAAGACTTTGAAGGCTTATGATATGTAATTTTTGTATAATTTTATGCTGAGACATTTGGATTTTGGAGATTAATTTGAAGAACCTGTTCTACTTTCATTTTGTTGTTCATTGATGTGGATGACTGACTGAAGTTTCAACATTTGATATCAACCTCAAGTGTGCAAAGCAAAGGTGGAGGGCCCCTACTCCAAGCTAAGTACACTTCATTGTTAGATTAGCTTAATTTTCCATGAACTGGTTACTTTAGAATTTGTTTATTTGCTTTGTTTCAAATTTGCTTATGAATCGATTTGTGATGATTTATATTATTGAATTTTAGTTTTTTTATCTCTTTAGTAAGATAGGACAACACAGTGTTCAAGTTGAATTCTCCTTCTATTGAATTAATAGATTAAAGCTAGAATTCTCCTTTGTTACATGCATGCAGTTTTCCTTATGTATTTTCAGTTTTCAAATGATAGCATAATGATGAATGAATTGTGATGAAAAATGCCCAAAGATATCTTAAGTTAAGAGTCTCCTTCATTTTTTATTTATGCATCTTAAGCTATTGTTAATTCATGATTTTTGATTTCTATTCATTAAGTGATAATTGAGAGAGAAGGACACAAATGGATCTCTTAAGTTAGGAGCCACTTCATCTTTCCTTCATTGCAAAAGTGAGTTAGAAATTGTTAGTATAGGCTTATATTTGTAATAAGTACTTCTTTATTTCTTTAAAATTCATCTTCTAAACTTGGCTATACCTGATAACCATATATTGTGGACTTGCCTCCAAGTTTTACAAACCTAGATTGATAATGAATACTTGTGTTAATTTGTATGAATAAATTAGCTCAACATTATGCATACTATTAAAATTCACTCTAGTTAATAAAATCCGTTAATATAGTTGTGTCTTAATGATGATATCTAGGTTTATAATTCTTTAATATGGTTGTTACTATTGGAACATGGTGTTAGGGCCTAAATCTGCCTTAGGCTGAAGGAAGGAAGAATTCAGTATAGCCACAAACCACGCTCAGTCTGGTAGCTAACCCTACCAGAATAGGAGAGGGCTCTCTCCGGGTCACGCTCAGTAAAAAATAAACAATATGGTCTGAGATGACTCAAAATGAATATTGATTTTATGCTAGTAAATAAATATGAAAGAGATAATTAATTGAATGAATGAATTTTCTGCGCTCTATGGGACCAAAGGACTGCCTGAGCTAGGAAATTAAATCAAAGACACAGAATATTTCATGAGGCAAGATAGGCAGGAGGTTTAGCAATCAGATTGAAGTAATATGGAGTGGAAAGACTGTTGAGAGGTTGAAAAGGGCATAACTGATGAATCCTTTTCAAACAAAAGAAGTCACACAAAGGTTGAACGCTTTTCCAAGGCAGAGCAATAAAATGGATTCTACCTTTCTTACTTAAAAACATTCAACTGGAAATGATCATGAATGAAATGTAAATATAATAGGATACACATGAAACATAGAAAAAACACATTTGCTAAACTCACACCACAGGGATCTCATGAATCAGAGCTGCATCATTTTTATTAATCTCCTGGCCAAACTGTATAATGAATAGCTGAGTTTTTCCTCCCACTGTTCCCATAAATTCCAACTCTTTACAAATACTTTACAATACAATAAATAAGCTCCACTACGAGAAAACAAATCGATCCAAATAGGGAGCTGTTAAAACTGAAATTTTAAAAATAGAGAAAGAGTCATCCATCTGTTCTAAAGACAGAACAACATTACATTATTTCAGCTGAAAATTTCTGATGGCCAATAAAAAGGTGTAGCGTGGATCCCATTAAATCGTGGCTAAAGACAAAAATAGGCTTCCGTTCCTATTTCTCTGCATAGTAAATGTCTTTTTTATAATTTTAGGTTTGATTGTCCGCTTTCCATTTTACCTTTTCAATAAAAACTAATCTTTAATAAAAAACATTGTTGGCATTATGATTCTGGTATGGCTCTATGTTACAGGTGTTGTACTTGATGGCAACTCTCTTAAAGTGGCAATGCTCTGTTCAGGCTCTCAAAATGTTGGAAAATAAGAGGTACGCAGGTACACCGTACAAAAGCTGCGGACCCACAAGAATATCATAGATAAAGTGCGTAAATACCCGCAGGTTACCCGTTCATGAGGTGCGGACCCCCAGTTCACTCACTTCAAGGCAGAGAAGCGCGCTCACGTGGGGTTTCTTATATTTGGCCCGTGGTATTTAGCCCGCCGTTCTTAATTCTATGGTTTTGGCCCATGGTATAGGATCTAATTTAGCCCCTGTTTGGATCCCTTGTCTTGGTTATTGATGGTTTTGTCCCATGGTGTGAATAAGGGCTTGACTATAAATAGGGAAGGAGATCACTTGGCTAATGTATCTTTTGCAAATTGAATATCTTAATATTGGGTTATCGGTTTAAAAGCTTGATCTATATAAAAGTGAAGCTGAAAGTGAATCTATGAAGTGTGATCTCTCGAGCGCATGATCAGATCTGGGCATCTGACTATCTATGGTACACTGGTGGACTGCCAATTTGGCCCTAATCAGAGGTTCGCAGGTAATTAACTGTGCAAGTGCAGGGGTACGCACAGCAGAGGAAGGCGCAGTGCGTGGGTACGCACAACAGAGGAAGGTGCAGTGCGTGGGTACGCACAACAGAAGAAGGCGCAATGCGTGGGTACGCAGCGCGATAGAAGGTTCAGGTGCGGAGGCACAGTAAAGATACGCGGCGCGACAGAAGTCGCAGGTGCGGAGCTACAGTAGAGGTACGCAGCACGATAGAAGCCGTAGGTGCGGAGCTACAGTATATGTACGCGGCGCGACAGAAGGTGCAGGTGCGTAGATACGCAGTGCAGTAGAAGGCTCTCTGCGGGTATACGCAGGGGAGCAGAAGGTGAAGTGCGGAGCCACGCAGGCCAAATAAAGAAAAATTGCGGATCTGTCTTAACAACATTTGTTGATTATCTTTTATCTATTGCTACAGAGTTCTGGGTTTATATTTCTGGTACTGTCTTTCTGTTTACAGCATTCTGAGAAGTTGGGTGACTCTTGGTTGATTGTATAAGGAGTTTGGGTAATTTGCATGTACTCGATGATTATTTGATATTCTTGGATCTGGTTTGAAAATTTATGAAAGTGGTCCTTGAAAGAAAAGAAGTAGGGGGTTGTAGCTCCCTTCCAGGAGAGACTGGAAAACGAGAGAGAGTTGTAGCTCTCTGCAGGTTGCAGCCTGCGTACTGGTAAAGGACTGCACCAGTACAAAACCATTGTAAAAGGATTTTCTAATTTGAAAGAAGATAGAGACATATTGCAGCAGGTGGTTTTCACCCACATTGGGTTTCCACCTTATATCTGGTGTTCTTTGGTGTGACTATCTGTTTTTCTTGTTCATGCTCATTATTTTATGGTACTGACATGCAAAAATAATTCAAAGTATAAATAAGGAATATTTATTAAAAGAACTTGATAATACTGATTCACCCCCCCCCCCTCTCAGTATTATTTCCAACAATTGGTATCGGAGCGGGTCCTTCAGAGAAGATTGATCGCTTGAAGGAAGACCATTCATCATGAGCAACTACGAGAGGGAAGCATCAATCAGGCCACCAATTTTTGATGGGACAAACTTCAATTATTGGAAGGTAAGAGTTACTGCCTATCTTCAATCTCTTGGTACAGAAGTTTGGGATATCATAGATACAGGCTACACTTTTCCTTCAGCTACTCCTACAGATACGGCCGAAAAGAAGAAATATGAAACAAATTCTAAAGCAGTCAATACTCTGCTGGGATGCTTATCTCAAACAGAATTTGTGAAGGTTATGCAATATAAATCCGCAAAAGAAATATGGGACAAGATTGTCTTGAGCTACGAAGGAGATGAACAGGTAAAGCATGCTAAACTTCAAACCCTCAGGATTCAGTATGAGAATCTAAGAATGTATAATGATGAAAGTGTGGCTAACTATTTCCTTCGGGTAGACGAGATTGTTAAATGCATGAAAAAATTAGGTGAAGAAATAAAAGAGGCTATTGTGGTTGAAAAAGTTCTAAGATCATTGTCCCCCAAGTTTGAATCTAAAGTGTCTGCAATAGAAGAAAAGGAAAATCTACGAACTCTTACTATGTCTCAGCTACACGAAATTCTAACTGCTTATGAAATGAGAAAGGGAGGTCCATCAGACAGGAGAGAAGCTGCCTTCAAGGCTTCAGACAAAGGAGACTACTATGAAGCAAGTCACGTGCCAGAAGAAGAAGAAGAATCAAATTTTGTCAGAAATCTTCAACGGGGTATTGGAAGGTTCAGAGGTAAGTTACCTTTTAAATGTTTTGCTTGTGGAAGAGTAGGTCATTATGCTGCGAAATGTCCTCATAAGGATAAGATTGACAAAGGAAAGGAACTTGCTAGATGGAACAAGAAACAGAATGCAAATAAGAAAAGCTACTACACTCATGAAGATAGTGATGGTCTATCAAATAGTGATGAAGATGAACGAGGTAATGACTATAAACTTTTAATGGCATTTGAAGATGATGATTACATGGATGCTATAGATGTGGATAGCTTTTATGAAGAAATTTCTAGACTCAAGACATGTATAGAAGAAAAGAATAGGATCATTGATACTCTACAACTTCAAATTGATGAAAAAGAAAAATATCTTGAAAATTTAGAAGGTGAAATTGTTGGTCTTAGAAAAGAGATTGAGAAAACAAAGGCTATTAATCTTAAGTTTGTCAAAGGATCTGAAACTCTGGATGAGATCATCAATGTACAACGTTCTCCTCGAAACAAGACAGGTCTGGGCTATAATGGAGAAACTTCTCAAGCATCCACCTCAAGAAGTTATCTTGATGCAGCAAGAAGGAATGAGCAAAAGCACAATGGATATCACCAGGTAAAGCAGGGACAAATTGCAAACAAAGACTATCAGGGGCAATCCGTCTTAAGGGTGAACAAAAGCTACAACCAGCCACAGGTAAAATCTTCTCAATTTGCTTCAAGAATGGATAACAATAGAGATTACAATCAATTGGCCGGTAGATTTGATAACCGCAGAAGTTTCTTCAATGGACAATGTTTCTCTTGCCATAACTTTGGTCACAAAGCAGCTCAATGTGTTGCATATAAAACAATCATGACTAGAGAAGCTCAAAAACAAAGAAGTATGACCGGGATTACAAAAAGGACCTATAACAACTTTTCGGCTCTTGAAAATGAACTTGAATGTTCTATTTGCAATAACTTTGGTCATGAAGATTCTGAATGCAGGAGCAGGTTTCAGCAGACAAACGAACAAGCCTCAAGCACCAAAACATGGAGAATAAAGGAACCACAAACAGAAAGATGTGGGATAGCATTTTATGCAGAGGGACAGGAAAATCTATGGTACATTGACAGTGGATGTTCGAAACATATGACAGGTGATAAAGAAAAACTTGACTCATATTCTGCTTTAGAAAAGGGAAAGAAAGTTTCTTTTGGAAATGATACTCCTGCAGCTATAAAAGGAAAAGGCACTGCTCAGTTAAAAGAAAAGGTCAAAGCTGGAAATGTTTTGTATGTTGATGGATTGAAGCATAATCTTCTGAGTGTCAGCCATATGTGTTATCAAGGAACCGAGGTGATATTTAGATCAAATGGATGTCTTGTTCGTGATCTTGATACAGGTAAAACATTGATCAAAGGTGAAAGAACTCCAATTAATCTATACATATTTGAAGAAGGACAACAACAATGCTATCTAAGCAAGGATGATGAACACTGGTTATGGCACTGGAGGTTGGGGCATCTAAGCTTTTCACAAATAAGGAAAGCATGCAAATATCAGGCAGTTCGCGGTCTTCCAGATATCAAAATTCCAGACAACACCATATGCAAATCATGTCAGTTTGGAAAGAAAACCATAACTAACTTTCTGGAGAAGGAAGGATCAGCTAGCATGCCTCTTGAGCTAGTACATACAGATGTATGTGGTCCATTCAGGAAAAGGACACCTCGAGGAGAAGAATACTTGATATTATTCATTGACGATTTCTCCAGGTTTGTCTGGTTAGGAATTATGAAGCACAAAGATGAAGCATTCGAAAAATTCAAATCCTTTAAAGCCTTGGTTGAAAATGAATCAGGATATAAAATTAAGTGCCTCAGATCCGACAGAGGTGGGGAGTTTACCTCAAATGAATTTTTCGATTTCTGTGAAGAACATGGGATAAGAAGAGAATTCTCTACAGCTAGAACTCCTCAGCAAAATGGAGTGGTGGAAAGAATGAACAGAACAGTCCAACAAATGGCTCGTGCTATGCTTGATGAGTTTGGAACTCCCGCAACTTTCTGGGGTGAAGCAGCATATGCTGCGGTTGTTATTCTCAACAAAACAAATGTCCGGGTGAACAGCACTCAAACCCCTCATGAGCTCTAGTATGGTGAGACTCCTTCGGTAAAGCACTTCAAAATCTTTGGGAGCAAATGCTATATTAAGAATACTGATGAGCAACTTGGCAAACTTGAACCTAGAGCAGATGAAGGCATTCTTCTTGGTTATTCTCCACACAGCAAAGCATACAAGTGCTACAATAAAAGACTTGGAAGAATTGTTGACAGCATTGATGTAGTGGTTGATGAGAAGGGATACATTCCTAGGCAAGTAAATCATGAAGATATCGAAGAATATGAAGACTACCCTCAAAGACAGAATGATGAAGAAGAAGAACCTCAAGAAGAACCAGAGGAGCAGATAAGGATAGTAGAGAAGACTCCATCCAGATATGTTCAGAAGAATCATCCAGAATCTCAGATTTTGGGGCAGAAAGAAGCAGGTGTACAAACAAGAAGAACAATTGCAGAAGCTTCAAGCTATTTGGCATTACTCTCTTCGACTGAACCACAAAATGTGAAAGAGGCATGCAAAGATGAATGTTGGGTCAAAGAAATGGATGAAGAACTTGAGCAGATCGAAAAGAACAACACTTGGGAGTTAGTTCCTAGACCAAAGGATAAGAATGTTATAGGGACAAAATGGGTCTTCAAAAATAAATTGAATGAAAATGGAGAAGTAATTAGAAACAAGGCCAGACTTGTTTGTAAAGGGTATGCGCAGCAAGAAGGAATAGATTTTGAAGAAACTTTTGCTCCTGTTGCAAGACTTGAGGCCATCCGAATGTTCCTTGCTCTCTCAAGCTTTCAAAACTTCAAAGTATTTCAAATGGACGTGAAATCAGCCTTTCTGAATGGAGACTTGGAAGAAGAAGTATACATTGAGCAGCCAGATGGTTTCATTCTTGGAAATGATCCAAATCTTGTATGCAGATTGAAAAAGGCTCTCTATGGTCTCAAACAAGCTCCAAGGGCTTGGTACTATCGTTTGGACAAATATCTTCATCAACAAGGTTTTTCAAAAGGATCAGCAGATAGCAATCTTTATATAAAAGTTGAAAACGACAAATTGCTAATACTTGTTGTGTATGTAGATGACATTATCTTTGGCAGCAATGAAGAAGTTATGAGTCAAAGCTTTGCCTTGGTAATGTAGAAAGAATTCGAAATGTCCTTGCTGGGAGAACTGACATATTTTCTTGGTTTGCAAATCCAACAAAAAGAAGGAGGGATCTTTTTGTCTCAAACCAAGTATCTCAAGCAGATTTTGAAGAAATATGGCATGGAAGATGCAAAACCAGTATGTACACCCATGGTCACAGAATGTAGCCTCAGTGCAAATGATGAATCAGCAGCAGTGCATCAACCAACCTACAAATCTATGATTGGAAGTCTACTTTATTTGACAGGTACCCGACCAGACATAATGCATGCAGTAGGAATAGTTGGAAGATTTCAGGCAAATCCAAAGGAAACTCATCTTCAGGCAGTAAAGAGAATCTTCAAATATCTTCAAGGAACTTAAAACTATGGCTTATGGTATCCTAGAGATACAGATCTCACACTTCATGCTTATACAGATGTAGATTGGGCCAGAAGCGTGGATGACAGGAAGAGCACAAGTGGTGGTGCATTCTTTATGGGTTCTTGTTATAGACATTTTTGTGCCTTACAGCTATAAACATGACATGTCCATAATTCAAGGGATCCAAAGTCCCTAAAGATGTTGTTAGAGCTCCTAAAGGAACAAGGTCAACCAATGACAGCTTCTCCCAGAAGTTCTCCACCAAAAACCACTCAGAAACAGTGAATTCAGGATCAATTCAGAGGCTCCACTAGCTGCCTGCGTTGAAATGCAGAGACTACACTGGGTAGGTGCACTGCAACGCAGTTAGAAGCACTACTAGGGTGCGCTGAGCTGGAAATGACAAATGGAAAGCTCATTCAACGAGGTGGAAAGACCCTGGAAGCTTCCAGAATCTTCTCCAATGACACTTGCCTCAATGGATTCGACTAGTGATGAGTAAGAGGTTCTCAACCTCCAAGTGGAAGTAAGAACTGACAGAGAGAAGCTACAAGTCAAAACATAAGCTGACTCATCCTCTCTGCTTACATCTATATATGGATCTCTCACCCAAAGGTTCAAGGAGGCTGGAATTTGGTACTTTGCAGAGAATTGTTATTGGTTTGAGATTGAGATTAGTACATTGGGTGATTTATGCTTTGTTGGAGGAGAGGAAGGGATTCCTTTGCTGGGAGGTAGATGCTGGATCGAAACTCACTTGGTTGTATCTCCTCTTGGACTTTATTATCATATCAATAAACTATTTGAGTTTCTCCTACATGTTGTGTACCAATGATGTTTTGTTATGCTTACATGTTTAGCTTAATCTGATCTTGAGCTTTTTATGAATGTATATCTGTATCTTTGTGTAGTTTCTCTCTCTTGTGATCTTGCAGGAATTCGGTGAAGCTGGGCCGGTGAAGGAGAAAGGAGCTGGGAGCTACTAAAGAGAGGAGTGATTTGGATTGACAAACTAGCGCAAGACACAAGTTAGTTAGATCCTTCTTCCTCATTTACATTTCATAAAGAAGAATACTCAATTAGTTTACCTTGTTTGTTGCTAAGGCACTATCACACCTTAGAGTGGGATAGGGGCATTCCAAATTGGATACTTTTCCCAACAACAAATTGGCGACTCCGCTGGGGAGAGTATCTTGTTAGTTTATTTGTGTTTCTATTGTTGTTCTTCTCATAAACTCAGGAGTGCCGAATCGAAATGCATTTGCCATTTTCAAATGCAAAGTAGAGATCTGCCACTCTAGTCCACTCACTAGGCCTGTTTTTATGATCTGAACAAACTGATCCACAAGTGCTCTAACAGCCCTTTGTGATAGATCTTAGTCCTCCTTTAAATCATCCTCCTAATTGTACCTAATTGATAGCTTTGATCCGGCCAAAAACTGTAGATTTAACTGCAAACCGTGACCCAGAACCCAAAAACAATTCTCGTTTCTGCTTCAGCGCAGACTCTGTGAAGAGGTTCTGCATTTCAACGCAGGTCCCGTGAAGGATACCTGCGTTGAATTTCAGTTTCTCTGTGCTGAGGGTGCGCTGATCAGCCTTTGCCTTGTGCAGTTGTGGTTCCCTGCTTCCTTTTGCTCAGTTTTATCTCTGTTTTTTGCAGCCTGTTATCAGTCAGTGTACCTATCTGAAAACCCCTTTTCTTTGCCTCAATTCTGCCTCAGTTGTATAAAGAAACTGTATTTGTTCTTTGTGTATTTGTTACATCATTTGCAGTTTCCCATTACAAAAGTAAACTAGTCATACTGTCGCCCTTAGATCTAGACCTGTCGTAAGTGTCGTTTTGATCTTAGGAGTGAGTTTGTTTGCTGTTCACAGTTGATTGAGCTTTTACTTTTGTCGTTTGGTTTGAATTTATGCATTTCTAGTGTCGAAACAAGTAAATCATAAAGTGTCATAATCGTCTTTTTGATTTCGAAAAAGGAACTTGTTTATGTTTTCACTTGAAATCGAATTCAAATTTGTACAACAGCTTTCTTTTTAGGCATCAATATTAAGAAAGCGAAAACAAATACATGCATTTGTGCATTTGCATATTGATAGTTTGTATGTTGATTTAGGAAAAGTGCATTTACAGTGTGCTCTATGCTCTTTGAGAAAAGTTTGTGTCTTCCTTTTCCCCTTGTAGCTAGGATTTTCATTGTTGAAAAGATATAAAAGCTTGCTTATCATCTTTAGACTGCATTTAGGAATTGTATCATACATCTCGTGGTGATCCAAAAAGGCAAACTTCTAAGAAAGATCAACCTAAAATAAATTGAATGAACTTAACAACGCTTTGTAACTTAACACACAACATAGAGGTCTAGGCTAGAGACGTGTTCCGGCGTCGTAAAACCTGGTGACTATCGATCTCGCTGATGGTTGGGTGATTCCTCCTGAGGGACGATAGTGCCAGTACGGATTATGCTCCCACATACCATCGAGTATATATTGGGAGACCCCTATAGGAATAAAACCTTTATCCTTAGGAAGCCGTGTCGGCCGCCCTACTGATCGCAATGCACTGAACACAGCATTCGGGAAAATTGACCGCCCATACCTTAAAAAGTATTCTGCGGTTTTGCAAAAAGTTTGGCACACCCTCTACCTAGAACTCCAGAGCAGTTCCTTTTGGCCTTTTTCAGACTCTATAACGGAAAAAGTCCATCCAAGCATTTGTCACTTCGGGCTCGTTAAAACATCGAAGGAGACTAGAGTCATCTTTAGCTTTTTCTCGACTCTTTAAAATTGAAAAATCAAGTTGTGTCTAAGCGTCGTTAAAATTTATTTTAAACGGAACAATCACCCCTTTTTTCCTGCGTTGATCTTTAGGTTGAGAAATGGAGCCCACCAACCAAGGAATTCCCCTTGATGGAAATCCTAGTCCCTTCTCCTCTTGGGGAGATGTTGGTGCGCCCCATATGGCCACATTTTCGCTTCCAGGATTGACAATTGGCTTACCGGTCTGGCTCTTCTCAACCAATGTCGTTCAGAACACCACTATTCCTGAACAGTCGAATCGACAGTTAGACCAGTCCAGAATTGCCCACCAGCCTTCTACTTCCTCTAATTCTTCCTCTCCTCCTTCCTCTTCGCTTGACGGAACTGGTAAAACAAAAAACCAAGTTCCTAAGGAGAAGAAGGAAAAGAAGAAGAAAGAGAAGAAGAAGAAGGAGCCAAAAGCGACTGGGGGCAAACAAGTGTCGTCTGACAAAAATCCGCACACAACACTGACTAGGCCTAAATCGCCATGTGTCATATGCAAGGGAGACCACTTCCACAGAGATTCTCCCTGCATCCCTCGGATACTAAGGGACTGGTCTCCCCATTTGCACAATCCGGTGGCATCAACCTCTGATAGCCATGTTGAATGCATACCGTCAACTAGCGAAAGTGAAGTCCTTGGACAAAAAGGCAGAGCTAGATCCCCCTGTAGACTGTGAGAAGGCAATCATGCCATCCACCGTTGTCCCTTCTTAGACGAAGCGAAAAGAGTTTTGGATGATCGTCCGGTTTCACCGTTACGACTTCCTCCTGGATATAAAAAACTCTTGCCGAGTCCTTCGTTAGTTGAAAATCCAGCTGGCCCGCTCAAGTGGTCAGCTGAAGCGCTGGTCATTGAAGATGAACCAGCTGAATCCATACCTGATGAAAGTCAAAAGGTCGAGGCGGCAGTTGACCCGGTCTTGCCTTCAGAGGATTTATCTTCGAATGATACAGTCACTGAAGAGGATAAAGATGACACCATCCAAATTCTCTTCATCAACACAGACTCTGACGAGCACGGGGGCACTCTCCCCATTCCTTTATCGCAGGAAGGAAGTTCGTCAGAGCGATACCCGGCCGTCTACTCGGTCCCACCACCAAGCAACCTAGTTGTCTCCTTCGACTGGAACCAACTAGGCAGACCTCGTTTGCCAGCAAGCATACCATTCAGAATTATCGTCCAAATATACAGAATGGTCATGGCTGGCACCATCATTGATGAGGGGGCATCTGTGAGTATCCTTTCCTCTATTGCTTGGAAAGCGCTTGGTTCGCTAGCGCTTTTGCCTGAAATGAGAAATCTGACAGGCTTTGATAAAGGAACCAGTCGACCTTTAGGGATCCTCCCCAATGTGCCCATAACATTGAAAGGGAAGACCATTCAAATGAACGTGATGGTCATTCAAGGGCCCTTGGATTATAACCTACTCCTTGGACGAGACTATATATATTGCATGGGAGCCATCGTCTCCTCACTCTTTAGAGTAATGTGTTTTCCGCACGAAGGAAGAGTGGTCAAGCTCGTGGACCAACTTTCATTTCCCGGATCACGCATTGCAAATAGTCATAAACCATCCCTAAATGGTCTCTTCACGCAAGAAATGTCTCAACCCACGGTCCGTCCTCCCGATGAGCGCGAGTAATTCAGAGGGATATGACTAGAACCCAGGGGGCATTCGTCCTGGTCTGCTTCGGCAGGAAAACTTTGGGTATAGGGTAGGTTTCCGCGGGAGAATATGACTAGTCTGTACCCCGTCCGTCTTGGAAGAGGGGTTATTCTAGAATAAGATTCTTTTGTCAAAGTTATGTGTTTGGCGCTCGTTGTCACTCACCTTTGTCTATCTCGGTATACACCGCCGAAGAAGTGTTTTGTTTGAAAGATTAATAGAACAATCTTTGGGTAACCTGAAAAAGGTAGGCCTTTCCTGGTAGAACAAATGTTTTATCTACAAATTGAGGGGTAACCTTGAAACTCTGTTTTATACCTGGGGGCATGCAAACCTTTTGGAGTGCAAGCAAAGAGCGGTTATTTATCTGTTTTTTGGGTTAATCGTTTCCTAACTTGCATAAAGAAAGGATCCGGAGCAAAGCTTTGTAAGGCGCAAGCTCCATAAAAAATGGCATCTTACATGAGACATTCTTATCATATGACTGGATTAATCGAGCAGTTTTAGCACATAGTTCATGCTCGTTAAAAAATAAACATAAGATCGAGCAGTTTTAGCACATAGTTCATGCTCGTTAAAAAATAAACATAAGACTGAGCAGTGTTTTTCCGCGTTTAAGCTCGTTAAAAAATGAACTACCCTCCGGTAAATAACCACCGTGAATGTAACATTATCAGCCATTAAAGCCTTGGTCGTGTTTGCACCGTCACCTCCACTTTTCCATTGGCCGATCGTTCACCTCCATATGATTGTTTACCCATTTTGAGGAACAGCTGCGAAGAGTGATTTCACTAGCCATCCTTGTGACACTGCCGTGATTGGAAAATTCCAACCCTTACCTGGAATCAGCTGCTAACCCGTTTTATCACTTGTTCCTCAAAAGACGAGTCTTCTTTAAGCTCTTTTCATCTGACTCGTAAAATATGAAAAGATTGCCAAGTTTTGGCCTTCCAGCTCGTTAAAGCGACCGGAAGTGCTATCCCTCCTCTAGATTTTAATCTTTTTGGACCTGAGGGATTATTGCACAAAAAGATCGAGCGCTTGTTTTGTTCGGCTCGTTAAAACTATCGAAAACTCATCCCTTCTATATTGTTTTATACTTTTTCGGACTTAAGGGATTAGCTGACGAAAAAGGACTTTCGGAGTTGACTTTACGTACCTTTTCAGACTCTCTAAAAATGAAAAGGACCGATTTATCTTTGTCGTTAGACTCATTAAAAACATTAAATAGCGACAAACTTGTCTTTAGACGAGAACGAGTCTCACTATCGCTAGGCTCGTTAAAACATAGCGATGGGTTTGCCCGAAGGGAAAATTATAGAACAAGCATATGTTATCCTCCTCAAGCTTGACAAAAATAAAGAGGTACTGGTCAGAAATGACTGGGGAAAAATTGGGAAGAAACTCAAAGAACTTTATTGGTAGCAAGTCGCTCTTGAACATGACACTTCCACTCCGTGCCAGAGTCGGGTTGGGTTGTTTCATTCACCGGTCACATCACCATGGTCTCGCCATACCATCCATCTTTGGGGTAAATGCTACCAATCCATCACATAAGTGTCGCCGATATGTTCAAGAGAAGTCATCCAGAGAAGTCAACCGTGTCCCATCCACTACCATACATTATCCTTCATTCTTTCATGACCACCACCCTGAACCATATATCATCAGATCGTTTTCACCTCCATAAAAATCATTTGCTCCATTCCGTGTCACTGATGTGGGATACATTAAGGCCCTCCTTTGACGGATCGCTTCTTGTCGACATCAGCTCATTATCCAAGAAGTTGATGTAGGAACAACCCTTTCAGTACTTTGAAGCTTGCATGCCTCAATGGCAAGTTTCTCACTTCCGGCGACAGGTATACATCAATGACCTTCGACCGAAAGATTTTGCGTGGTGTTCGATGCCAAGTCCTTTATTCACACCACGTGAATTTTACTGCAGTACCTTGAGGGTCATTATCATTATCGGTGATTCCTCTCGCGCTTGTTAACGGTTTACATCATTGACCGGTAATCAAGCGATGTCTTTCCATGTTCGACTTCAGAACATTCCTCACATGGATCGACTTGTACTTAGAGTGAAGATCGAACGAGATTGAATACCCCGGATCTAGTTTCATCCATCCGGGCTGCGATATATATTCAGGAAAAATAAAGACATTGACATGTACAGCATTGCAGCACAGACAGTCATCCTACCAAAGGATGATGATTTCAGCAGGATCATCAGTCTATCATCAGACAATTGTCTGTCCTATGTACACAGAAATGAATTTATAAAGCTGAGCATGGGAATGCCCGCCTCAGCTAGATCATGAAAACAGTATGAAAAATAATGTATTGTATTGTATCTTATTACAGGTCTCCTCCTAGCATTGAATGAACTTCGGATCCTCCTAATAAAGCATTTCACCTGATAAATGGCCTCATACTTTAGGGGGCAACTGTTATAGACATTTTTGTGCCTTACAGCTATAAACATGAAATGTCCATAATTCAAGGGATCCAAAGTCCCTAAAGATGTTGTTACAGCTCCTAAAGGAACAAGGTCAACCAATGACAGCTTCTCCCAGAAGTTCTCCACCAAAAACCACTCAGAAACAGTCAATTCAGGATCAGTTCAGAGGCTCCACTAGCTACCTGCGTTGAAATGCAGAGACTACACTGGCTAGGTGCACTGCAACGCAGGTAGAAGCACTACTAGGGTGCGCTGAGCTAGAAATGACAAATGGCAAGCTCATTCAACGAGGTGGAAAGACCCTGGAAGCTTCCAGAATCTTCTCCAATGACACTTGCCTCAATGGATTCGACTAGTGATGAGTAAGAGGTTCTCAACCTCCAAGTGGAAGCAAGAACTGACAGAGAGAAGCCACAAGTCAAAACATAAGCTGACTCATCCTCTCTGCTTACATCTATATATGGATCTCTCACCCAGAGGTTCAAGGAGGCTGGAATTTGGTACTTTGCAGAGAATTGCTGTTGGTTTGAGATTGAGATTAGTACATTGGGTGATTTATGCTTTGTTGGAGGAGAGGAAGGGATTCCTTTGCTGGGAGGTAGATGCTGGATCGGAACTCACTTGGTTGTATCTCCTCTTGGACTTTATTATCATATCAATAAACTATTTGAGTTTCTCCTACATGTTGTGTACCAATGATGTTTTGTTATGCTTACATGTTTAGCTTAATCTGATCTTGAGCTTTTTATGAATGTATATCTGTATCTTTGTGTAGTTTCTCTCTCTTGTGATCTTGCAGGAATTTGGTGAAGCTGGGCCGGTGAAGGAGCAAGGAGCTGGGAGCTACTAAAGAGAGGAGTGATTTGGATTGACAAACTAGCGCAAGACACAGGTTAGTTAGATCCTTCTTCCTCATTTACATTTCATAAAGAAGAATACTCAATTAGTTTACCTTGTTTGTTGCTAAGGCACTATCACACCTTAGGGTGGGATAGGGGAATTCTGAATTGGATACTTTTCCCAACAACAGTTCCAGATTAGTATCTTGGTTCAGCAAGAAACAGAGTTCGATTGCCTTGTCTACAGCTGAAGCGGAATATGTTGCTGTTGCATCTTGCTGCACTCAACTCCTTTGGATGATGCAGACCTTACAGGATTTTCAAATCACTTGTATACCACCCATCTCCATCTTATGTGATAATACAAGTGCAATCAGCATTTCAAAGAACCCAGTCATGCATTCAAAGACCAAGCACATACCGATCAAGTATCATTTTCTCCGGGAACAAGTACTTGAACAAAAGGTCAAGTTGGAGTATGTTCCTTCTAAGGAACAAGTTGCTGATATACTCACCAAACCATTGCCCAGGGAGAACCTTGAATACCTCAGGCAAAAGCTGGGGGTTGTTGATGCATCATCTTGTTGTTGAACCTCTTCTGATGGTTGGTTGTACGCAAGGCTCATCTGGGGTATATGCGTACAGGTGCTGGGTTGCGGATTGATCGAAGATCGAATGGCACAGGTTCAGGGGGAGCATATAATGCATTGTTGGCATTATGGAGGAAGTGCAGAAGGAGATCATGGATGCTGGTCTGAATATTGCTGCAATATGTCTCTATCTCTTTCATGGTCATTTATGGTGTTTGGTGGATTATAGTTCTTCTTTGCAGATCTGAGCATGTTCTTAGGGGGAGCATAACCCTTTGCCCTTGGTGTCAAAGGGGGAGATTGTGAAGATCTTGAGGTTTCCATCAAGTCCAAAGGGGGAGATTGTTGGCATTATGATTCTGGTATGGCTCTATGTTACAGGTGTTGTACTTGATGGCAACTCTCTTAAAGTGGCAATGCTCTATTCAGGCTCTCAAAATGTTGGAAAATAAGAGGTACGCAGGTACACTGTACAAAAGCTGCGGACCCGCAAGAATATCATAGATAAAGTGTGTACATACCCGCAAGTTACCCGTTCATGAGGTGCGGACCCCCAGTTCACTCACTTCAAGGCAGAGAAGCGCGCTCACGTGGGGTTTCTTATATTTGGCCCGTGGTATTTAGCCCGCCGTTCTTAATTCTATGGTTTTGGCACGTGGTATAGGATCTAATTTAGCCCCGGTTTGGATCCCTTGTATTGGTTATTGATGGTTTTGTCCTATGGTGTGAATAAGGGCTTGACTATAAATAGGGAAGGAGATCACTTGGCTAATGTATCTTTTGCAAATTGAATATCTTAATATTGGGTTATCGGTTTAAAAGCTTGATCTATATAAAAGTGAAGTTGAAAGTGAATCTATGAAGTGTGATCTCTCGGGCGCATGATCAGATCTGGGCATCTGACTATCTGTGGTACACTAGTGGACTGCCAATTTGGCCCTAATCAGACGTTCGTAGGTAATTAACTGTGCAAGTGCGGGGGTACGCACAGCAGAGGAAGGCGCAATGTGTGGGTACGCACAGCAGAGGAAGGCGCAGTGCGTGGGTATGCACAGCAGAAGAAGGCGCAGTGCGTGGGTACGCAGCGTGATAGAAGGTTCAAGTGCGGAGGCATAGTAAAGATACGTGGTGCGACAGAAGCCGCAGGTGCGGAGCTACAGTAGAGGTACGCGGCGCGATAGAAGCCGCAGGTGCGGAGCTACAGTATATGTACACGGCACGACAGAAGGTGCAGGTGCGTAGATATGCAGTGCAGCAGAAGGCTCTTTGCGGGTATACGCAGGGGAGCAGAAGGTGAAGTGCGGAGCCACGCAGGCCAGATAAAGAAAAACTGCGGATCTGTCTTAAAAACATTTGTTGATTATCTTTTATCTATTGCTGCAGAGTTCTGGGTTTATATTTCTGGTACTGTCTTTCTGTTTACAGCATTCTGAGAAGTTGGGTGACTCTTGGTTGATTGTATAAGGAGTTTGGGTAATTTGCATGTACTTGATGATTATTTGATATTCTTGGATCCAGTTTGAAAATTTATGAAAAGTGGTCCTTGAAAGAAAAGAAGTAGGGGGTTGTAGCTCCCTTCCAGGAGAGACTGGAAAACGAGAGAGAGTTGTAGCTCTCTGCAGGTTGTAGCCTGCGTACTGGTAAAGGACTGCACCAGTAAAAAACCATTGTAAAAGGAGTTTCTAATTTGAAAGAAGATAGAGACATATTGCAGCAGGTGGTTTTCACCCACATTGGGTTTCCACCTTATATCTGGTGTTCTTTGGTGTGACTATCTGTTTTTCTTGTTCATGCTCATTATTTTATGGTACTGACATGCAAAAATAATTCAAAGTATAAATAAGGAAGATTTATTAAAAGAACTTGATAATACTGATTCACCCCCCCCTCTCAGTATTATTTCCAACAAACATAGTTTTGAATTTGCCATTGATGACATGAAAGAGAGTTCCGCCCTTCCCAGCCCATAAAAAATTGACACTTCTCGGAGACAGTTGTAATTTTTAGTTTCTTGCACAAATTTGCCCGTTTCAGGAAATTGGACAGTGGTTCATCCTCATCGGAGTCAAACTTTCATATTTTTCCCACCCAATCAACACCAAATGGTGCTCAATGGCGCTTACAAGACAACTAGAACCTACTTGGAGAAGAGAAGATCGTTTCGTTTGATTCCAGAGTGACATAGCAAAAGATTCAGTGTTCTGGCTCTGTGCGCCGCGCAGGTTGCCCAGTGTGTTGCGCCATGTGGGTGCGCCGCGCCAGTGTAAAATTACACTGCGTAAAGGCACCCAATGTGCCGCGCTTGTTCAGTGCATCGCGCCATTGCCCAACACACCGCGCATGTAAACGTGTATATATATATACGACGGTGATCTCCTTCATATCATATTTGTTGTTCCTCTTCATTCATTTTGAACATAGGATCATTGCACATTCATACAGTTCGGTGTTGTGCTTGGTACTTAGGAAATTCGTCCCTTCTTCTTGTAAACAATTTGGATTTCCTCCAAACAGAGATAAAGCTCTCTTTGGCACCTAGTTCAATTTTAATATTCTAAAAAATGCACGGAACAACCTTCGGTACAATGAGAAATTTGAATTCAATGTGCTGGCTGCTTAATCTCTATGGTTCTCTCATCAATGCAGCCATAATACCTTGAAATTCTAAGCATAAATAAATTTGGAACAGGTTCCTTATTTAGATGTCCTTGGAGCTGAAAATCACAACCACCATATATTTAATCTCAACTACTGCAAGCCCTCAACTCTGGACATTATGACTTCGATATCAGCTGGAGGTGGTAGCAAATCTTCTTGGAACTGGTACTCTGAATGATAAATAACTCGACTCTCCTAGTGTTGGTGAAAAAAAATATATTCGGCCCTCCTATAGGCTGATTAGACTCCTTCCCTTAGCAATGTCACAACAAAATTGGATCTGGAACTACAGTGCAAGATTCTTATGCAAATAGAGAAAATTATACTACAGATGTGTTTTAATTTCCATTCTAATTTTGGCTTGAAATGATGACTTTTCTTGGTTGATTTTCTGCAAGGATAGGAGCTGCTGAAACCTGGCAAGATGACCAGGGCTGCTTGAAGAACTGCAGAACTTGAAAAACCTTAACAATCGTGTATTAAACAAACTTGATGATTTATTCTTCAAAACAGAGTTTTGAAGAAGAAATATCCTTCAGCATTATTAATGATGAAAATCTTGAACTGAAAACTTATTGAAAACATCCTCATGGCCTACGGGCATTATTCAACATTTTGAAGACAAACCCTAGACCTAGAAAGTGAAATGACTCTTTTCTGGACCAAAATAGCATCTATGACTGCAAATGACGTGAAATGAACTTTGAGAAATTTTTGACCAACCCAGCAGGTACAAACATGAGGGAAACAAGTGAAGAGACCCTTCTGTCAGATAATGGCATGCCCCTAGTGAAATGCAACTGGGTGAATTGAGCGAGACACCTAAAAATGAAATGCAAAAAGAGTTTTGATCTCTGATGGAGGACTGACAAGACCGACTCTAACATTGGCTCCAATGGGGATGGTAGCTCCTTGGAGGTGCCAAGAACGACAGATCTCTGGAAGAGCTAGACAGTGCCTTCATCCATTGGGCTATGGAGTCCATTATTTCGACAAACCAACCTGACTCAGTTTATTAACTGAAACTTGACTGAAACCGACTCAACTTTAAACTGAAATGACTGCTAAAATGACTAAAAAAAACTTGACTTTAACAAACTAACTCAAAATGATAAAGACCTAAACCTAAAACTTAAAGTTTGGTGGAAGTACATGGCCACCTGTGTTTCTTACAAGGCAATATACGATCAAACTATATCAAAATGCCAATGTAACCAATCAAGCAAATGCCTTCTTGATTGATTCTCCTGATCAGATCTCCTAGTCAATAGTAGATGCTTGTAACTGGGCATCCAAAAAGCTAATTGACCATGATCTCCTTCATCACTGAATACTACAATAATCACCTTCACTACTGACTGCAACAAATCTGCCATTGGATCCTGAAAAACATGAAGATTGACCTCCTACTGGAAAAACAAGGTATATTTTTCTCTTGATTCTGGTCTTTCTTCATAAGGTACTTCAATAAGAGTATGTTCCTGGTCCTCACAAAATTCTGAACAAGTAGATGAGCAGATTTCCTCTTCAAAGAACATTTCAAAACATGAAACATATGAGGAAGAATCTGAAAGGCAGTCCTGAATGGTCTGATCGGCTATAGTCTGAATATATTTTTGATCATCTTGATATGATATGACAGCCAGATTCTCATTACATTCATCACATTCATCAATCATGAGAAAAGAAACTCAACACTAACATTTCTATCATCTACCATAAATTCATCCAGAGGAACTTTTTCACTTACTTGAGCAAAGACCTTATCTTGCTGTTCATGAGCTGACTAGATTACCTCTTCATGAAGGCTTTGTTCTGATGACATGAGAACATTTGGATCCATAACTTTGTTTTCTTTATTCCAGATGATTTCAGCAGCAGAGTTCTCCTTCATGAGATTCATCACACTGTATTCTTGGTCATCACAATCTGAATCTAGATCTGAAATAGCTGTCTTGACATTATCACATTCTAAAATTGAAACTTGACCTCCTTGCATGCTGTCTTCTTCTATGGACAGATTTGAAACGACACTTTCTCTTTCCTCACTTTCAGCCATATGGAATTCTTCAACCTGCTGATCTATAAAGCTACTTACAGGACTGTCATCCTTTTCAGAAGAGGAAGAAGTTCCACCATCACCTTCTTGACCATGTGCACACTGCAGATCTGCGTTAAGTTGAGCTGGAACATGACCGTTCAAGAGTTGATCTATCTCATCTTCAGACATAGGAGATAATAATTTTTGTTTTCTTTTGCTCAAACAGTGATTATCTTCATTAATTTCAAGTAAAGGAGTATACAAAGTTTCCTCATACTGCTGATCCATTTCATGTAATTCTTGTTGACTGTCAAGATGCAAGATTCCTTCAACTTCCACCGTACTAAGATCTTGATCCTGCTGCAAAGTTTCCTGAGCATCTTGATGGGAATCTCTAGGTTCTCTTCATGTTGCTGAAATGGATTCTTGTACAAGGCTTCCATGATCTCATCATCCATGAAGTTATCATCTTCATAATATTTCTCAAGGCTTTCAATAAAAGTAGAAGCATGTTTGCAATAGTCATGAACTAAATTTAAGGATGGATAAGAGTCTTTATACCTTTCAAAGAACATGGTATGAAAATCTTTCAAATAGTAAATACAAGTAGGTGGCAAACTTTCATACCAAGATTGGGCTTCACCTTCCAGAGTGGCCATGAATATCTTCATCAAGCAATCTTCAGGAAAATCAACCTTCAACTTGCGAATATGCATGTGAAATCTAACTAGATGTAAAGCAGCATCCTTCCTACCATCATCTTTAAGCATAGGAAAATTCCTTGACCAATCTACCTTCAGAATTTTATTTGGAAAGCATGGAATGTGATCTCGGCTCATGGGAGCGTATCTTCTTACAACCCGTTCCATCTTGAAAATCTTAAAGCTACTGATGTTCCTGCAGTGGAGTCACCATGAAGCATTGATTTCTAGATTTTTTAGTGAATGAAGTTGCCAGGTGAATGATTTCAGCCTATCGAATTCTAGACTCATCACCCAAAGTCTAGAATGATCTGATGTACTAGGGGGTAATTCACAAGTCAAGTGCCACGATTACAAGCTAGACCGAAGATTGACTGAAGTAGTGTTTATCTACTTCCGCTAATGCAAAGCAAAAGCGTTTCGAAGGCTACCTGGCATAACTTCAAGCTTCATCTGTAGCTTATAAAAAAAATGACATTAACAAGCAAACCATTTTCTTCCTCGGTGGAGTCGCCACTATGTTAGGGCCTAAATCTGCCTTAGGCTGAAGGAAGGTAGAATTCAGGATAAGCACAAACCATGCTCAGTCTGGTAGCTAGCCCTACCAGAATAGGAGAGGGCTCTCTCCGGGTCATGCTCAGTAAAAAATAAACAATATGGTCTGAGATGACTCAAAATGAATACTGATTTTAGGCTAGTAAATAAATATGAAAGAGATAATTGATTGAATGACTGAATTTTCTGGGTTGTATGGGACCAAAGGACCGCTTGAGCTAGGAAATCAAATCAAAGACACAGAATATTTCGTGAGGCAAGATAGGTAGGAGTTTTAGCAATTATATTGAAGTAATATGGAGACGAAAGACTATTGAGAGGTTGAAAAGGGCGTAACTGATGAATCCTTTTCAAACAGAAGAAGTCACACAGAGGTTGAACGCTTTTCCAAGGTAGAGCAATAAAATGGATTCTACCTTTCTTACTTAAAAACATTCAACTGGAAATGATCATGAATGAAATGTAAACATAACAGGATACATATGAAACAGAGAAAAAACACATTTGCTAAACTCACACCACAGGGATCTCATGAATCAGAGCTGCATCATTTTTATTAATCTCCTGGCCAAACTGTACAATGAATAGCTGAGTTTTTCCTCCCACTATTCCCAGAAATTCCAACCCTTTACAAATACTTTACAATACAATAAATAAGCTCCACTATGAGAAAATAAATCGATCCAAATAGGGAGCTGTTACAACTAAAATTATAAAAATAGAGAAAGAGTCATCCACACGTTCTAAAGACATAATAGCGTTACATTATTTTAGCTGAAAATTTCTGATGGCCAATAAAAAGGTGTACCGTGGATCCCATTAAATCGTGGCTAAAGACAAAAATAGGCTTCCGTTCCTATTTCTCTGCATGGTAAATGTCTTTGTTTTAATTTTAGGTTTGACTGTCCGCTTTCCCTTTTACCTTTTCAATAAAAACTAATTTTTAATAATAAAAAAATAGTTTTGAATTTGCCTTTGATGACGTGAAAGAGAGTTCCGCCAGTCCCAGCCCATAAAAAATTGACACTTCTCGGAGACAGCTGTAATTTTTAGTTTCTTGCACAACTTTTCCCGTTTCAGGAAATTGGACAGTGGTTCATCCTCATTGGAGTCAAACTTTCATATTTTTCCCACCCAATCAACACCAAATGGTGCTCAATGGCGCTTACAAGACAACTAGAACCTACTTGGAGAAGAGAAGATCGTTTCATTTGATTCCAGAGTGACATAGCAAAAGATTCAGTGTTCTGGCTCTGTGCACTGCGCAGGCTGCCCAGTGCGCCGCACCATGTGGGTGTGCCGTGACATTGCCCAACACGCCGCGCATGTGAACGTATATATATATATATATATATATATATATATATATATATATATATATATATATATATATATATATATATATATATATGTATGTATACATATATATATATGTATATATATATATATGTATATATATATATATGTATATATATATATATATATATATATATGTATATATATATATATGTATATATATATATATATATATATATATATATATATATATATATATATATATATATATATATATATATATATATATATATATATATATATATAGGACGGTGATCTCCTTCATATCAGATTTGTTGTTCCTCTTCATTCATTTTGAACATAGGATCACTGCACATTCATACAGTTCGGTCTTGTGCTTGGTACTTAGGAAATTCGTCCCTTCTTCTTGTAAACAATTTGGATTTCCTCCAAACAGAGATAAATCTCTCTTTGGCAACTAGTTCAGTTTTAATATTCTGAAAAATGCATGGAACAACCTTCGGTACAATGAGAAATCGGAATTCAATGTGCTGGCTGCTTGATCTCTATGGTTCTCTCATCAATGCGGCCATAATACCTTGAAATTCTGAGCATAAATAAATCTAGAACAGGTTCCTTATTTACATGTCCTTGGAGCTAAAAATGACAACCACCATATATTTAACCTCAACTACTGCAAGCCCTCAACTCTGGACATTATGACTTCGATATCAGCTGGAGGTGGTAGCAAATCTTCTTGGAACTGGTCCTCTGAATGATAAATAACTCGACTCTCTTAGTGTTGTTGAAAAACAATATATTCGGCCCTCCTATAGGCTGATTAGACTCCTTCCCTTGGCAATGTCACAACAAAATTGGATCTGGAAACTACAGTGCAAGATTCTTATGCAAATAGAGCAAATTATACTACAGATGTGTTTTAATTTCCATTTTGATTTTGGCTTGAAATGATGACTTTTCTTGGTTGATTTTCTGCAGGGATAAGAGCTGCTGAAACCTGGCAAGATGACCAAGGCTGCCTGAAGAACTGTATAACTTGAAAAACCTTAACAATCATGTATTAGACAAACTTGATGATTTCTTCTTCAAAACTGAGTTTTGAAGAAGAAATATCCTTCAACATTATTAATTATGAAATTCTTGAACTGAAAACTTATTGAAAACATCCTCATGGACTACGGGCATTATTCAACATTCTGAAGACAAACCCTAGACCTAGAAAGTGAAATGACTCTTTTCTGGACCAAAATAGCATCTATGACTGCAAATGACGTGAAATGAACTTTGATGAACTTTGAGAAATTTTTGACCAACCCAGCAGGTACAAACATGAGAGAAACAAGTGAAGAGACCCTTCCGTCAGATAATGGCATGCCCCTAGCGAAATGCAACTGGGTGAATTGAGGGAGACACCTAAAAATGAAATGCAGAAAGAGTTTTGATCTCTGACGGAGGACTGAAAAAGACCGACTCTAACACATGGAATGTGAAGTGAGAGAATTGAATATGCTTCTTCATCTCTTATTTGTATGAATAGTGGATGAAATCTAAAAGTCGAATATGTTAGTTTTTTCAACTGCGGTAAAATTCCACATTAGATAGCTCAAATGACCAATATTATGCTTGCATTAAATTCCTCTTTTCGAGAGGACCAAAATGGAACTAAATATAACTTGATTTGGTCAAGCAAAAGTTAAGTTTTGAATTATTTTATTAATTCATTCATTATGGATTGCATCGGCCCTAACCACTTGGGTAACTTCTTGGGTCATTCTTAACCCCAACTAAACGCTCAAGACAACCTATAAAAGGAAGCAACCTCAAGCTCATTTGGACACACTCAAGTTATGTTTTTATTCTTCTACTTTGTCTTGGCTCGCACAGGTTCATTGGCAGAAGTCTTTTGTTGTAGCGCCACAACCACCCTCCAAAATTTTGGCCTGCACCAATTTTGAATCCCCCCTTGAAGAGTTTCACTTGATGACTGTAAACACCCAAGTTCACTCCATGAACCCGTGTGAGTCTTTAAGTTCACCTTACTCGTTTATTGCACTCAAGTCTCTACATGTTTATGTCTAAGTCATGCTTGCGACCGTAATATGGTTATGCTCAAAGTCTTTGCTTTGTATGTGTTTGTTGTGTTCACCATGAAGCATCTGTCACACTCACACACAGAGTCACATTCACTATCACACAAGCTTCGTCTCAATCATGAACGATCAATCATGAGTGTCGCTCTTGTTGCTTGTACAGTCGGTCAATCATGTTGAACATGTGTGTATGGATGGTTCAGTCATTTTTTCATCAAGTCATGCGAGTGTGTTCGTATGAGCACCTATGCATCTTTCTGTTGTTCACACACTTAGTCATTTTTTTTGAAGTTATGATGACCACACTCCTCACTGACAGTCAGACCATCACCCTGCTTTCACCTTGATCGACTATCAGCCAAAACAATGCTAAGCACCAAGCTAGCTATTTCAAGCTACGATGTCCGCAAGAAACTCAAACAGCACTCATGTTGGCCACCCGGAAAGTCGACCAGCTGTTCATCTCAAAAATTGCATAGTACTCATGAGCAGGTGTTGGCTTGAGGAGGCCTAACCCAGGTTCAGTGTTAATTAGCCAAACAAATCCCTACACTACTAGCCCTTTCGGCATCAGCCCGCAGAGTGCAAACCAAAGTCTCACCCGAAGCAATATGGGGGAATGCTAGAACCAAGTTTTTCCACCCTGATATGGTTGTGATATTGTTTAATTCCCTCTATCCCTGCCTTCGTGCCAATTTCTTTTCTCCAAGGCTTACAAGACAAGCCCTCTATTCCATCCTTCAATACCTCTGCGAAAGGGTACAATCAACCTTCGCGCAACCCTAGCCTGCTGCTTAGGTACTTTCGTGCTACTATGGAAGTGTGTCATGTGGATTCCCCAATTAATCTAAGTGACTTTCTTATATTAACAAACAAGTATAGTTAACACCGTGTAAACATATATTCATAAATGCGTTTAGTTATTCCATGTAATTGCATTCATTCGCACATCACATAAGGATAATAAAGGAAATTCATACATAACATATCAAGATGCATCAACAGAACAAAGACACAGAAATTGCAAAATATCTCTCTTTATTAATGTCTTTCAAGTGTTTACAACCTTTGTCCACCCTGCGCACACAGCTGCAGGGGTTCATGCACTCAGCTGCGGACTTCTTCCCTAGGCCTCTACGCACTCAACTGCCGAGCCTCTACCTACGCTATGACCCAAGACTTATATTTCTTCAGAGCTACCACTCTCTTACATAATTCATCCTTGTCTTCATCAAACTACTTAGAGCTTGGTTCTTTTTATACAATCTCATGGTCTACCGACCATGGGTAGATCTCTTACAGCCGACTTTACTTTACAAAACTAAGGGTGGACTACCCTTTATCAAACATGACACCTTCACGCTCTGCAACCACCAAATAGGGAGTCTTTACAGTTTTATTACAAAATTTAACTCAAACATGGGCTTCTAGCCCCAAAACTGCCCTTGGGGGGGATCCCGCTCCCAACAGGCCCCTAACACAAACTTCTTGACTCGCCCTTGAGTCACATGGTAGGCATGGAGATATTTGCGTGAAGCCCATCCAGCTCAACCCGTATGACCACTACCTCGGTCGTGTATTGAGTTGTTGCTTGCTTCACATATTCCATTGTCTGCTCAGTCACTACTCCCGTGGTGTCATCCTAAAGCTTTTGTTGCATCTCTTGTAGAATTGCAAGATTTCCTTCAATATTTCCTATGACTGCATAAGCTTCCTCCATCCAGGGCTTTAGTCTCGCCTTCAGCACCACTTCCTTGTGCAGTGCTGCGTCCACCTGTTCCTTCAACTACTTGGCCTCCTGCAGCTTGGCTAATCTCTGTGTCAATGTGATGATTCGCGCTATGCCCTTAACCTCATCGTAGCGTTGTTGTAGCTCGCACGATTCTGTCTCTAGCCTCTGTATATTATTGTCCTCCTACGAGCTTTTCAGGACCTCAAATGATTGCTCAAACAGCTGCGTGCAGTCTACTACTGCACTCTCCACCGCCGCTACTGCCTCTGTGATAGCGGTCACCCATTGTTCCTTAACTTCTGGTAGTGTTGAAGGTTGGGCCCTCAACTGTTGCTTGGTAACTTGCAATTTCAACTCCAAGTGAACTCGCACCATCTCAATCCACGTGTCGCGCACCCCTGTGGCCAATTTTGCAGATGCGTACCTCGACTAGCTCCTCCTTTGGACCGGCCAACTTTGGGACCATTCATCACACCTCCTCAATGACCTGCATAATCCTCTTGCTCTGATTGGTCTCCTCAGTTGCAAAGGTGATGGCAACATTTCCCCGTAGTGCCATCTATTCATTATTGATCCATTGTTTGTTGATTACCTGGAGGGCACGGTGCTCACAGGCCCTCATTTCTGCAATTACTCCATCCTATAAGAGGTGGGGTGCTTCGTGCAAAAGTATTGCCAGGTTTAGCCCAACTCTCTTCAGGCCACTGACAATGGGTCTATCAGCCTCATTTTCTATGGTCAGTGCTCCATCCAGCAACACTATCACACTCGAAGCCTTCGTACGCAGCATATCGGCAGCCTCTGAAGCATCGATAGAAAATCTGGTAGACACCATACCAACCTGCAGCGTAGGGTCTGCAACTCCTACAACCCAATCTGGATAGCCCCTAGGATGATCTGTTGTTGTTGTTCAAATTGTTGTAGGGCCTCCACTGTGACATCCTTGACTGTGTCACCAATATCATGTAAATCACCCTTTGTCAATGTGATAGGGTCCAATGAGGTCTTGGTTGCCTTTGACTTCTTCCTGGACCCTCCCTTTTCTAGTTCTCTTGGGCACTTAATGTGAGTAGATGTCTCCTCAGGGTCTACACCATTTTGTTCTTTTTCTTCCTCTGGTATCTCAGGCGAAGGTGACCTCGCACCTTTGTCATAGCCACGCTCTATTGCACCTGTCTGCTTTCCTACGTGCTTCTCTTGGGCCTTATCAATGGCCTCCTTTTTCCTCTTCTCGACCAGCTGTGCCATCTTCAGCTTGGCATCCTCCTTCTTCTTCTGTGCAGTGGACTTGCTCCTACCGACCACCAAGTCTGTGGTAGTGCACCACTCTGTCAGCCATTGATCAAGCACTGCATCAATGGCGTCATCCGTGGCCAAATACGGAAAGTCGTACAACTTCTGTGTAGGGTCCTTCCGCGCCCTGATGGATACTCAATGGAAATCGGCTTTGAACTTGGCGTAGCCCTGTAGGTTGGTGTACACCATGGGCGACAATCGCAGCTTGTAATTGATGGCCATCCTAATGTTAATCTCCATTAATATCCATAAGATCTTACTATTCTTGACTCGCTGAGCGTCCTTGGTTGCCCACAACGAAGCGTACTTGGCTCCTTCAAGGAGGTCTGGCGTGACCAAAGGGAACTAGCTATCCTCTATTAGCTCCCATGCTACCAGCATAATCAATAACAAGAGCCACGCGTAGTGGAACATCTTGCTAAGCTCTTTTGCTTCGTGGCAGTTCTCCAGGAACTCTCTGCGAAGGTAGTCCGACCAATTGAACTGGACTCCTTCACCGCAATACTGTGCAAGCACGACAACAGGCGCCATCACATCATCGATGTGACACTTCATCATTACCTTCCATGCGAGGATCTATGTGACTACCTTCACAGCGAGATTGCAGATGCTGCATATGGCGTACTCGCTTGGCTTCTTCACCAACTTGAATTTTTCCTTCATTGACTCTACGAGAGGATGCTCGCCACGCTTTTCGCCAAATATCATCGATGTATTCTAACCTGTATATGACAGACACGTTATTCGATGAATCAACCTATCTGTGATGGGTATCAGCTCCTCCAGCCATAGACACCCATCATGCACCAAGCACAGCAACTACTTGATAACCAAAACTGTCACTCGGGTGCGGTTGTAGTGCAACACCCAGAGCAGGTTGAGTAACCCTACCTTTTCTACTCCCTTGAGCCAACTCTACGGCTCCAATGTAGTCATTCTGATATTTGTGTCTATGATGCAGCGCATCAGCTTCTCGGTCACCAGGTGTGGGAACTTCTTGTGGTCCACCAAGTCCTAGTCTTCAAGCTTCAGTAGGCGCACTCGTGCCAAGTGTGAATCGTCGAAAGCAATTTTGTTTGGCAGCAAAGGGGTTTGCCAGGGAGTCTTACTCTCATCAATGTCCTTTGGGACCTTGGACTTAGGCTTCCACGGAGGGACATACTCCGGCAACCGAGTAATAGGATCCATAGCATGGGCTTCAACCTCCTCTACTTCAACTCCCACATCCTCATTATCCATTTAGATGTCTTCGATATCTTCCTCCTCTAGTTCTAGGTTTATGGCCTTGCCCTTTTCCTGTGCAGTGGGTTTTGGTGGGTTTCTCCTTGGTGATGCGCGCACCAGTATGGTAGGTTGCTTGCCCTTCTTTTCCTTCATGGTCTCCTTTGTTGGGGTTGGCTTCGGTCTCAGCATTCTCGGAGATTTAGGGACCTCTGCCAGTGCTTTTGCCACTTCCGTAGCATCTACTTCTGCCTCTATGTCTATTTCCTGTGCCAGCTCCTCTACTACTTGTTCGGTATTTATAATTTTTGGGTGTGCTAACATGATTTTATGTAAGAATTCCTGTGTTTCCATCGACAAAGTCTCAAATACCTTAGTAGCTATTAGAAGCTCATATTTCTCGCGATTCATATGTGCTTGAGAGCTGAACAACTCAATTCTCAAAATGCCAAGTGTTTCTTGCTAGATAGCCACTTGTAATTTATAGGGCATTTTGAATTCAAATCCGACCATTCCCCCAAAAATCAATTCATTAATGCTGGATTGGTGGTAGATTTTCAAGGATCTGAGCCATAAATTTCATCTTTAATGTCGGTCGCCCGCTCCATTTGGCCTCACGTATTCCATCAAATCATGAAAAGTGACTTTAACGGTCACTTTCTGGCTGACCTGCACGATTTCTCCCTGGGTAGCGCATCTCCCTCCATGTTTTCATGGACCTAGTGCCACTTCCTTGCTTCGCACCATCCTCCAATCACATAGCTCCCCAACCTGGGCAATGTAGTTTATAGTTCCATGCCTTCTTTCAGCTACCTGGAGTGCTAAGACTATGCTACCTTTCCTAGGAAGGGTCCTCCATTTAACTTGGCCAGCTGTATTGCTCCTCCATCGGTAATTTCCTTAATGACATAGGGCCTTAACCAGTGCATTTGGAATTTCCCTGGAAATTTATCAAACTTAGTATCATATAGCAAAATTAGGTCATTTACCTTAAATGTGCGCAGCTTAATATGTCGATCATACCATGCCTTTTCGCACTGCTTTTGGACATGTTGGTGAAATCCAACTAAAAATATCTCTTCCTCGAGCTCATCTAGATGTGCGAGCCTCTCTTCTAGGGCTCTGTGATCCATCATACCTATAAGCGCTGCTATGTGCATACTAGGCACGATATATTCCATAGGAATTACCACTTCAACACCATAGACAAGCCTAAAGGGGATTTGTCCAGTCAACATTTTTACATGTCGTTCAATAAGCCCATAGCACTGCAGGTATGTGTAGGTCCCAATCAATTTGCTAAGCATTGCAAACCTTATTCAGTGCATTTTCGAGCACCTTGGTGAACGCCTCCACTATCCCATTAGCCTATGGGTGATAAGGTGTGCTATTCTGGTGGTATACCTGAAACTCCTCCACCAGCGCATTGATCATCTCATTCAGGAAGTGCGTATTGTGATCATTCATTAATATCTTTGGACAGCCAAATCACGTTAGTACATGCTCAAAGAGGAACTTTGCAACGGTCGAGCCTGTGCAATCCTTCACAAGTTGTGCCTCCACCCAACAAGTAAAATACTCTGTCGCAATGATAATGTACCTTGCTCCTGTCTTTCCTTGGGGCTGAATGGGTCCCACAAAATCTATCGCCCACTTCTCAAAGGGTTGCAACGTCATCTATGGATTCAAAGGCATCTCATCCCTCCATGATGGCCTGCTAGTCCTTTGACACACATCACACACCTTGCAATACGCTTTTGAGTCTTGATGGAGGGTTGGCCACCACAACCCTACACGTAGAATATTCTGCGTGGTTTCTCTTCTTGCATAATGTCCTCCTATGGCGCCCCCATGAACATCTACGAGGATGCTGCTTCTTTCGAACTTAGTTACATACCGTCGCAATATCTCATCAATCCCCATCTTGTACAGATGCCCAGCAATGACAGAGAAATCTGCTACGCGCACTACTAATTCCTTCTTTTGTTGGACAGTGTATCCTTCTGGTGGAGTACCTATCATTAGGAAATGTATTATATCCTCAAAATAGCCATCCGTGAGGTGCACTACAAATAGCTGCGCACTAGGAAATCCATCCTCCAAATTAGTGGGCCCTTCCCCTATTTCGATGTGTGACAGATGGTATGGTCCCGCATTCAGTCATCTAGGCTTCACAATAACTTCAAAATCATACTCCTGGAACAATAAGAGCCACCTGCAGATTCTCCCCCCTTACACAAGCTTATTGATATGGTACTTTAGTGCGAAGTGATCTGTATACATCTTAAAATAGCCTCCCAACAAGTAGTGTCTAAACTTTTGGAGCGTATACACCATAGCTAGCCCTTTGCGCTCGATGGTGGAATAGTTCTTCTCAACCTTGGATAATCTTCGACTTACGAATGCGATAGGATGGTCCAAGCCTTCTCCGCCAACCTGTGTTAGTACTCCTCCTAGCACTATACATGATGCGCCGACGTGTACATGAAACTCCTTCTTCCAATTCGGGAAGACTAGAATCAGTGTGGTGACCATCTTTGCTTTCAATATATCCTAGCTCTTCTTACAATCCTCATTCCAACAGAAAGTGACATCCTTCTTCAACAATTTTTCCATAGGCGCGGTGAGTTGAGCATAACCTTTGATAAACTTTCTGTAATATCTCGTATGTCTGAGGGTAGCGCGTAGTTCCTTCACACTCCTCAGTGCTTCCAGGTTCAATATCATCGTTATCTTTGCGGGATCCATCATTATTCCCTGTCTTCAAACCACATGCCCCAATAGGCTCCCAAAAGGAACACAAAACAAACACTTCTTGAGGTTGAGCGCGATCTGGTATCTCCAACAGGTATCCAGCATCAGGCGCAAGCTTGCTACATGGTGTTTAACCAACCCAAACATAGTCCAATCATCAACATATACCTCTAGGAACTTATGAATAAGTTCCTTGAATGCATCAACAACTACGCGTGAGAAGATCGCAGGCGCATTTTTCAATCCAAACAGCATTACAGTGTACTAAAAACAACCCCACTCATTCGTGAAGGTTGTCTTGCTCCTATCCTCCAATGCCAATTTGATCTGGTGGTACCTAAAGAACCCATTAGTGAAGGAATATGCTTCCTGGCCACCTACATTGTCCAACACTTCATCAGTGAATGGAGTCGGGAAAGGACCATGTACGCAAGCATCATTCAGCTTTCTGAGATCCAAGCATATCCTTATTTCATCCTTATGCTTTTTCTCCTGTACCACCATTGGGCTTACCCAGTTAGATTGTTCCATAGGCTCAATGATGCTTACCACGAGCATCTTGTCTAGCTCTAAGTAGGCCTTCTCCTTATATTTCAGATTGAGACAGTAAGGTATTTGCTTAACCAGTTTCACTTCGGGCTTCAATGTAATATTCATCATTCCTAGGTCCCCGATTATCCCCTTCAAATCTGTAAACTTGGTAGGAAATAAATCCTGGTATCCATGGAGCAATTTAGCAACCGTATCCACCATCGCATTGTCCCAGTAGTCTCCAATCTTCATGAATTTGGGTTCTGCCTCCGCACCAATGTTTACTTGTTTTGTTTTCAATGGCGTGGTTATATCAGGGTTCTCAATATGTGGTCCTTTAACCTCACAATGACCTTCTATTTCCATAATGTTAATCTTCTGCGGATCCTCATCTTCTTCTTCAGTGGTCACATTATAGCATTCTAGCGCATGCCTTAGCTGAGTAGCCCACTGAGGCTAAATCAGGTCCAAGGGATCCTGTGCTATCCGAAAGATGGCTACCTTCACTTCTTGTAGTGCCTCATCAATGCAGTCAAAGCCATCTTCAAAATTGAATGTCGTTACAAAGCCCTCGTGCCGAATATCACATTCACCTGTACCATGGTGGAGCTTTTTTTCTACGTACCAATTCATCGGGACAACATCCAAGGTGTGACAGAACAAGTGCCCCCATTTAGGTTGGGGCTTTTCTCCATAAGCCTGGGCCCATTTGGCCAAATGCACGCATGAATCATCCTTCCCATCATACTTGTCTTTCATTCGTATCTTAGGCTTCCCAAATCATGTTCTCATCATCCTCCTACATTCGCACCAATCATCGAAGGTTCCCTTATGCATACCCCACCATCTTGTGGGCGTAGCGCGCAGTGCCTAGTCCAATGCCTGGAAGCTCTAATTTTTTGGTACCTCCCTTTCAAATGCATCCAAAAAGATATCTACCTCATTCAGGCCATCATAAGTAGGCATATTTCTTACCTCTGAGGACACATAGTGCAGTGATTGGGTCATCATGTTGCAATTCAACGTAGTCACTTCATGTAGTCGATTCTGCCAACGTTCTAACTCTTCATCGGAGTCTAAAGTGTAGGAACTCTCATGATCCCATGTAATTCGTCCATCCACAGTGGGATTCACCCAATATTTGTCTCACGTTGTTATCTTATAGATACAGTCCAAATTGTCATCACTCTCATAATCATGGACTAGTTCTGTATAGCACAATCCTTCAGCAGGATCTAGGGGTACTATTACATGTAATGATTTCTTTTCAAATATCATCTTTCGCTTCTTTAGGTTGATTACCCGTTCATATCAGTAGCCCAGTAAATTCCCAAGAGCACAAGATAGGGGTTGTTTTCATCCACTATCTATTACTTCAAAATCAACCAGTGCACTCGCACCTTCAATATCCACAGTCACCCCTACAGCCGTCCCATAGGGATGATCTTCTGCTGATTGGCCATCCTTAGCTGAATCAGAGACCATTGTAGTGCGGGTCTCCCCATCCGTTCCCAAGTAAACCTCGGTATGACATTTACATCTGCCCTAGGTCCAAAATAACCTGATCCATTTCAAACTCTCCTATCTGCGCAGTCAGTCTCATCTCCCATTCCGTCCTTGTTTTATGCTTACCAATATTTTGTACTACGTGCGGCTCACCCGGTGCAGTTCCAACACATCTATTGATGAGCTCTTGTAACCCTTTCACAGCCTTACTATCACGTAGTAACTTCATATAGGTCTCCAGGAAAGTTGTGAGAATATAGAGTTCCATCTCCTGTTCAGGCTTATCCTTGCTTCCTGAGGTGGAGGCCTCAGTGAAGCTCTTCTTAGCTTCCATGAAGGTTTCACATGCGCACTCCAAATCGAACTCAGCCTCCTTCGCTGGAACTTTGCGGACCCATGTACTACCTTCTTGCCATTTCCCCTTGTCATCTCCCATCATGATTCCACTTCTGAGCACTATATATACATTTGGATCCTCTTCGCACGGCTCAAGCCTCATCATCTACAGGTTCTGAGTCGGTGGAGGTGGTAGCTCCCCTTTATCACGTATCTTAGCTATCAGCGTAGGACAGTCTTCCATTTCATGATCAAACAACATGCAATACTTGCATGACAGATGTGTTGGGTTAGTGCAATCATGGGCATAGTGTCTTGGTCCTTCACAGTTGTAGCAGATCAACTATCCTTGACCTCTGTCAGGTCCTCATCAGCCTCGACCTTGTCCTCGCCCCTGAAATCCTATCCGCACCATCCCTGCGCTCTGGTCAGGGGGGGCACATTTCTGCCTGAACCCTATAGGTAGGAGTTCTATCCATCATCAATTCATAACTCCTACAATTACACTCATCATGCCCTACTGACCTAAAAAAGTTGCACAATAGATGTTGTGGTGTCTATACAAATTATTGCAACAAATGATAGTTATCTGTGGCATGTTTTCCTGCTATCTAACAAATAGTGCACCACAATGTAGGCCCTGCACTGGGTCCTTCTTGAGCTTCTGGCCTTAAAATAATCGGTCCTCCTCCTGCAATATAGTTCACGAAGACCGGCCAATGGTCCATGTCATGTCCCTAACTCTTGCATTTCAAGCATCATACTTCCTCACACACCTCTAGTCGAACCGTCCTATCCTGCTTCAGACTTTGCATCTAGAGGCATAGATTCTTCAGCTGCGCATGGATCTGTTGAACCCCCAGGTTTGGATCATGCATCAGAGTTTCATGCAGTCTCATGGAAATATCCAAGGCCTTTGCCTGAGTTGTTATCTTTTGTTGTGACAATGCAACCCTTAAGTGTGGCAGTAGCAAAGCCACAAACCACTCGCGATGATGTCCGTCTATCAAATTCATGTTGGTTTCATGGATTGTACACTTCAACCTCTGATCTAGTTCCCAAGGCATCTCGCCTAGTTTCATCGCAATCTCCTTGAATCCCACAATCGACTGCACCTCAGATTTAGGCATACTGAACTCTCTATTCAGTGATGTCTAGATGTCTACCACTCCAACATTCGGGTTGTCATTAGAATACTTGATATACCAGGTTAGTGCACGATCTTGCAGAGAAATAACCAATGACGCCTTCTTTATATGATCATCTATAACACCTTGAGCTTCCCATACAACTTTCACAATGGACCAGAATCAGTATGGGTTCTCATTTCCCAAGCCTTTGAATAAATGCATCTTCACTGAGTTTCCCATACTAAACTGCGGTGGAGGTGGAGGTGGTACAGGTGAAGTTGGAGGTGATGGTGGTGAAGTTGGAGGTGGTGTGGGTTGAGGTGGCATTTGCAGGACTCCTTGTCTTATTGATTGAATAGCACTTCGCGGAGAAACCTTCACTATCCCTTCCTCGTCACCTCATGGAGGTGAAATCAAGGGACTATACTCCAGAAACTTTTTTCCTTTGTTCCTGTAAATTTTTCCACTTCGCATAGTTCCAAACATCAAGGTAGCTGCATAACCCGTTTTTCATACAATTTCATTTTAATCCAAATATTCTAAGGTTTCACATACTTACCTCGTGGTCCTTTGAAGAAAACGGCTCTCCACCTCACTGTAGCTAACATAAGCGTCGACCGTGAATTTATTCATAAATCCTCCTATGACGCAATCGAGCCAATGATCCACAGTGTAGGTGTTCTTGTCCTCAGATGCTTCCAAATTTTATACTAGCTTCGGGGTCCACACAATAGGACCATCAAGTTTCCACCTTCCTTGGCTATCTTCTAGCTTCACGATCCACTCGTATAGCTCAATTGGGAAGGAGCAGAAAAAGATCTTGTGGATCTCTATATATAGGTATCTGTCCAACCACTATTCCTTCATCAGTTGTGGGTTTCTGTTCTCTTGTGCCGCAAATTCATGGATCTTCCTATCCAACCAGTCTCCAATCTCCTTCTTAGTTGGATTCTAGTGATACGACATCAAACATCTCTAATGCAGATTTCGGTCCCGGTAATGGAACCATTTTTTGGCTTGAGGGGGCCTGACCCAGGTTCAGCGTTAATTAGCCAAACAAATACCTACACTACTGGCCCTTTCGGCATCAGCCCACAGAACGCAGACTGGGGTCTCACCCGAAGCAGTATGGGAGATGCTGGAACCAAGTTTCTGCACCTTGAGATGGTTGTGATGTCATTTAATTCCTTCTATCACTGCCTTCACGTAGGTCACTTCGCTCTAGGTCTTACAAGAGAAGCCCTCTATTCCATCCTTCAATACCTTCGCGAAAGGCTACGATCGACCTTCGCACAGCCCTAGCCTGTTGCTCAGGTACTTTCGCGCTGCTATGGCAGCGTGTCGTGCAGATTCCCTAATTAATCTAAGTGACTTGCTTATCTTATCAAACAAGTATAGTTAACAGCACTTAAACAAATATTCGTAAATGCATTTAGTTATTCAATGTAATTTCATTCATTCGTGCATCATATAATCATAATAAAGGAAATTTATACATAACCTATCAAGATGCATCATCAGAACAAAGACATAGAAATTGTAGAATATCTCTCATTATTAATGTATTTCAAGTGTTTACAACCTCTGTCCACCCTACGCACATAGCTGCAGAGCCTCTACCTATGCTACGACCCAAGACTTATATTTCTTCAGAGCTACCACTCTCTTACATAATTCATCCTTGTCTTCCTCAAACTACTTAGAGCTTAGCTCTTTTTATACAATCCCATGGTCTACGAACCATGGGTAGATCTCTTACAGCCGACTTTACTTTACAAAACTAAGGGTGAACTACCCTTTATGACACATGACACATTTGCGCTTGGCGACCACCAAATGCAGAGTCTTTGCAGTTTTATTACAAAATTTAACTCAAACATGGGATTTTAGCCCCAAAACTGCACTTGGGAGGGATCCTGCTCCCAACAGTAGGTCTCTCGCTACCCATCAATTAGCTCAACTCAGAAATTGCACAGAGATGATCAACATGTCGGCCTCCTAGTCTTAGTGCAGTTTTCCCAGCTAGTATCTCCCAGTAGCAGACTATCAGTTCCCTCCAGAAATTGTGCAGTTTCTACTAACAGCGACTGAACAACCAACTGACAGTTCCCTCCAGGAATTATGCAAGCCTGGTTGCCAGTGACCTCAACAGCCAACTTGCAGTTCCCTCTGGGAATTGTGCAAGTTTGGCTGCCAGTGACCCCAGCAGCCAACTGGTAGTTCCCTCTAGGAATTGTGCAAGTCTGGCTTCAAGTCTCCTGGACAATTCCCCAGAAAAACTAGGCAATCTGTGCCTTTTGACCCTTCATGCAGCCTCACCCGTTCCTCTAGAAAATTGCTCAAATCTAATTGTCCAACCCCTACTGACTGTTCATTCTAGAAAATTGGCAAACCATGCCTGCCTTTCCCTCCTGCAGCCCAGACTGTCCCTCCCAAAATTTGCACAATTTTGCCTCCCAACTGAGCCAAATTTTGTAGGTAGTCACTGTCGACTCAGATTGTCTGCCTCCATCCCTCAGTGGCTATTGCGTAGTCTTCATGAGCAGTTTCTTGCAGCCATCATCCCGCATCACAACCCTACTGCCTCTCCCAGTCACCCGCATCTGAATGATCATGTGTCATGGTAGATTAGGAGGTTTTGGATTTGATGTCATCTCGTCATGAGTGACTGCAGGTATAGGTACACCAAAAAACATGTCAAGACGACGAACAAGATGAAGGAAGGGAGCACATGCAGATGGACAGGTTGACTAAGGGACAAACGAATGAAGCATACAAAGTGGACAAACTCAATGAACATGCACCTTCGCAAACAAGTGAGCCTATCAAGCCTTCCAACATGAAAGCAAGGAATAACATGCTAGAGCTTCATCAAGAAAACCAAGGACCATCGAAGACTCCGCGCACTTCGCCATGTGGAGGTGAAGCTATGATACACCATGAAGACATCCATCACTCAATAGAACTATAGCTTGACATGCACTCCAGCAGCAACACGAATGTACCAGCATTGTCATGTCAAGTCATTTCGAGTCAAGTCATGAGTCATGTTGCCCACATCTCTACTATGGGCTTGTTGTCAATCAATGTGATGTAAAGTGGAAGTCCAAGAGACCCACTTTTTGAACATAGAGCCATGTAAGTCGGAAATTCATGGAAGTCAAATGGTCATGAGGGTAGTCAAACAGCCATAAGGGTAAGTTTCACCCTTGGATATAAGTACACCCCTCATTTGTACATGAAGGGAATTTTCACCTTAGCTCCTCCCACATAGCCAAGAGAGTCTGTAATCTTTTCTTTGAGGAGTAAGTAGTGGCTCCAATGCCCTGCTGATAGGGTTAGTGATCTATGGTGTAACGATGTGCCTTGCAACTTTCTCTTAATTCAAAATCCTTTAACAGACCATCACATTTTCACACATGTATTGTATTTGTTGTAAGATTGATCTTTAACACTTGTAATGAATGTTTCTTTAACCATGTGTTCTACATTTGAACTGATTCATTTGTTGTAATGCATAATCTATTAATGGCAATGTGTTGTATATGTTGTTAATGTTGTCTCGTCCATGTTGACTTCTCTGTTGGACATCAAACAAACCTTTCACATGAACTTTGTTGTAACAACCGATTCACTCGTCTCGGACTAATCTGTGAATGTTGTACATGTTATCTTACCTTGTATGTTGTGACTGTCACATCCGAGTCAACTGCTCCACCGGAAGCTGTGTATGTCCTTTGTGTTGTGTGTTCCTAGCTGAGTTGGGACTAATCCCTTTCAACCTAGAACTCATCTTCAACTTTTTCCTCTCATAATGAAAGAACCATTGGCACAAGTACACTTACACTCACCAGGCATGCAAAGCTCACTTCTCGAAGATAAAGTGAACCACTCTCCTATGCTGATAAGCAAGAGTTGAGGCAAATCCTTAAGATAATGGCAACTGGGCCATCATACTGGATGGGACTCCCACACTAAATGGTGTGAGGTCTAGTTGGGACTTCATACCGGGGTGATCCCCTAAATGTTGGCCGGTCCAGCACCGTCTACATTTTTGGCGTTAGAAGGAGGGAAGCTAGTTTTATATGGCTGAAATTCCCCTCAAATTCATTCAACAAACATCTTGTTAAGGTAGTAACTGGCACTCTCTCTCACCTACATGCGACTTAGTGGTTGGTTACTCCTCACCTCCTAGTGTTGAGCATGACACTTTAGAAAAACATCTTTGCTCTGTTCGTCCCATTACTCGCCAGTTCGCAAAAGCAGTCATACTGATCCCAGACAGAGAACATCTTCCACGCACAACGAAGAAGCCAAAGGCCACTCCCACGAGTGTGGTTGTATCATCATTGGAAGAAGAAACCCTTTCCATACTTGAAGTTCTAGGAGAAGCTATCGAAGATGAAAAGAAATCCCCCATCCTCTAGCAAAGTGAACAAGGCACTCTTGTGATCTCAGGATCAAACTTTGGTGTAGGAGGCAGAGGGGAAGGCAGCAGAGGAGGCAAAGATGGACCAACAGACTCAGAGTCAGACACATCAAACTCCAAAGGAGAGGAAGAGTATGAAGAAGACGAAGAGATGGCTGACCCAAATATTGAATGGATGACTCAGGGACCATTGGCTCTCCCAGTTGTTCTGCACAAGATACCGAAGCGAGCAAAGAGAATGAACATCAAGTTTAACCCTGACAGTGTGGTGAAGGCGGAAGACCACTTAGACAACTTCTACGTATCACTACAGACCCTTGAGGTATGTTATGATGATGTAGCATGTAGATTGTTTCCATGTACCTTGGACGATCGAGCAGCTGCTTGGTATCACAAGTTTCCACCTAAATCCATACAGAACTAGGGTTCTTTCAAACATCTGTTCCTTGAGAATATCATTCATTACAAGACCCTAGCCATGCTACTCAAAGAGTTGGGAAGCCTCAAGATGGAGGGAAAATAAAATGTGAAAGATTTCAATCAGATGTTTACGTGTATATTGAACAGGTTCCTAGCAGACACTAAGCCTCATGACTCCATCACCACTTATTACTACACGTCCACACTACCAACCAACATTGCATAGTTTGTCAAGTGAGCTGCGAGACCAACACTATTGGAAAACTATGAAGAGGCTATCATTGCTGAGAAAGACATGCATGTAGTTGGAGTCATCAAGGATGATCAATTAACGAAGGACTCTAAGGATGTTAGTAGGTAGTCCCAAGCAATGACGAGCAAGGGTAGAGACAAGGAAGAAACCGAAATTGAGACCCTCACTCGTCTTGTCAAGAGCTTGTCCACTGAAATGTCTGAACTCAAACATTGTAGACTAGACACATTTGCAAAAAGTCACCCTCCTATGTAGAGATAGGAAAGCAGCGCATCAAGAAGTAGCCAGTTTGTTCCAAAAATTGTGTAGAAGCCTATGTTCCAACTCGAACAATGTGCAGATCCGAAATTCTATTCTTTCCATGAAGAACATCATCCTGAGAAATCTTGTCTAGGCTAGAAGTGAGTCAAAAATAATTTTTACAGTCGTACACTCGAGGCAGGAAGAAATTTGTAGGAGTGACCAGAAGACATGTACAATGATGAAGAGGTTGCACCTGATGAGCTATCAAGCTATGAGCATGGGGTGAGCACATATCAGTGCTCACAAACAATGGCAAAGACAAACACCGAGAAGCAGCCCCAGAAGCAAACTGACCATTATAGTCTTAGAAGTAAAGGGGCTCCCCCCACACTAAGGGAGATGCAAGAAAAGGTCAGACTACTGATAAGGAAGACCGATCCACCTACTCCCTCAAAGAAATAAACATAAAGCAAGTCCAAGAAGACAGTGGCGGATAAGAGTACATCCATGAGCAGCAAGCTGCAAAACACTCTGCCAGACAACACAAATATCTGTTCCACCCCGAACACCTTAGTGAGTCAACAACCTCTGGACTACAACATTATTGATTACATGAAGAAAACTCGAGTGAACATCATCTTGTTCAAGTTGGATATGATATAGAGTTAGCGAGATATCCTGTTGCGTGCTTTGGGATGGACAACGATAGATAGTGCAGCCTCGACCAACTAGGGAGCAAGCACACCTCCTAGATCACTTTCCACAGTGCTCAATGTTACACAAAAATATCGTCACCATGATTATTTGCAGTCAGTATGGGTCTATCATCCCTTGTACTGTCCTCCTAAGCAAGTCTAAGACCTCAGCTCTTCAAATCAAGCTTTAGAAGTGAGAGAAAGACATTAAATATCAATGTAACTCTGGTTCCGCACTTTCTCTCATGGTCACCTGCGGTCCTGCACCTTCTGTATACAAAAGCTACGTACCTACCCGCTCTGTCCCTAACGGTGTAGGTGCGGACCCCTGTGAAAGTCAAAAGGCGCAAGTTTTATCTTAAAAAACTCACTTTGGGTTAATTCTAGAGTTTTCTAGAAGGAATTTTGACATGGATTGTTCGCTCTGAGGTGGTTCATGCATCCCAAAAGAGAAGGATCTAATCCCTTGACTAAAGGAGCTATCCCTTTGAAGGAGGGCTTTATCCCTTTGAAGAAGGACCTAGTAACTTCCCTCCATTGCACTATAAATACAGGCATTGGGGTGAGGACTAGGGAGGTTAGAAGCTGAACATTTTGAGGGTAAATGCTGGTGAAATTGAGACTCTTTGGTTGAGCTTGAGAGGAGAGATCACATACCTCTTGGTTCCATTGGAGAGTGAGTGAAACTTGTCAAAGTAGAGGAGACATCTTGTTGGACCCTGGGAGGAGCTTGTACAGCATCAAGGCAAAGGTTGTAAGGTTCTTCTTCTTTTGAATTAATACAATAAAACTCATTTTTCTCAACAAGTATCTTATGTTATTTGTTTCATGGACTCCTTGACTTTCATGTTAAATATGTTTTACGCAATTGGTTTTTCAGGTGCTATTTAATGTGTTTGCCTTGTTTGTGTTTGCAGATTCGCGAAAAGGAGCTCATTTGGATCAAAGGAGCGAGGGCATCCACAAGCTTGCATTGGACCAAAGGTAGGCCCTAAAAACACTTGTTTGCTAATTGTTTATTGAAACATATTTAGAGAAAGATAGTGTCTGGTTGGTTTGCTTGTCGTTAGGTATTCTTTAGATTCTAGGAAGGTCTATCTTGTCCGCAAGATCGACTCATTCCGTGCGACAAAATGGCGACTCCGCTGGGGACTTGATTGTTTTCTTTGTCTATACTTTGAATTGAGAAACTGTATTTTCTATTTCTGTTTTTGACTTGATGATTAGCCATTGCCCAGACCTGCTTGTTCCCTATCAAAAACTTTCTGTGGTTTGATTTCATTAGCATTAGGGGTTTAGGTGGAATTCCTAGGAATTTTGCTTGTTGGGTTTGTTTTTTGTTTTTGGTCGTGTAGTGGCTCTGAGCTTAGAAGCCGTAGGGACCTCAGATTACCTTGGTGTCTACCAGTCTTCTTATGAGTCTGACCATTTATGAAATCTCCCCTTGTTGAGGAATCCACTTTGAGTTTTCTCATTTCAAAATTTCGAAAAGCTTGTAGTTGAAAGTTTGGAATTTTCATTTAAGAAAAAAAAAGAAAACGAAAGATTGGTTGTTTTTTGACTAATTGTGATTCTGCATAAATTAGTCCTTAGCTCACATTTAGCTAAGTAAAACATCCTCAAAAATACTTTTAGTAGGCTTTGACTTCAAGTAGTTTTTTATAGTTTGTAGCTCTCAAAGTTAGTCATTTTCATTAGTTTTGAGTGTTTTATTTACAAAATATAAAAAAAAAAAAAAAAAAAAAAAAAAAAAAAAAAAAAAAAAAAAAAAAAAAAAAAAAAAAAAAATCTCTTTTGGAAAAGTTTGTTTTTGTAGTGATTGAGTGCTTTGAAAAGAAAAGGGAAATTTGTGTGAAATAGCTAGTTGTCTCGTTTTTGAGTGCTTTGGAAAGGAAAAGCTTTTTTTTAATTTGTTTAATTGAGAAAGATTTGTGTTTACAAAGTATTTGCATTCTCAAACTCTTTCTTAGTTTAGAAGTTCATCAAAGAGAAAAGATTGTTTAAATCATCTTAGGTGCATCTTTCTAGTGATTTCGAGTCGAGTCTTTACACCACGAGTTTCATCTCCTCCACCTCTTGACTTAAACAACAACCACTAAAATTAACGCTTAAAGTAAAATTCACCTAGTAAAATTTTATTTCTAGGGCTCTAATACACCAACTTAGCTTAGGCTAGTGTCTTGGAGTAGGAGAGTAATTAACTCTCCAAGACAGTAAAAACAAACAAGTTGTTGTATCTTGTGGTAGGAAGAAATCCAATTGTTTCATTTATGCTCTGGGAAAGCTCCTCTTAAAGGAGAAGCACGAGATCGCGTCCAAACCAGTGTGGGAATCAATCCTTCCTCATTGGGAACGACACCAGATATTCACGTATTAAAAACGGTAAACCTCATATTAACCATTGTCGAGGAGCCTGGGGTCACTTGTTGGTAAACCTTGGATTATGTCAAGGAGCCTTCAAGGGGATTGAGCTTGTTACTCTGCCCTTGCGTGCGTATCGGATCGTAGACTGTTCCCCCAGGTGTATTTGTCTCAGTTGGTAGCCTTAGTGACCATATTCTTTAGGATTCTTCCTAAGGTGACAGTGGTGGGAAGATCCCACTGTACCTGGAGCAGACGTCGACTAGACTCACTTGGATTTTCTGGGTGGTTCATTTCACTCGAGACGGTTAAGTGGAGGAACTTGGTCTAGTCTATTCATTAAGCAGGTTGTTGGGGTAACTGTTCCAACCGCCATTTCTGTACTGAATTCTGCGACGTTGGATTTCATCACCAACTAGTGTTTTCGGTCCGGAAAGTTACTGTTTGTGTGTGTTTGATCTCTAGATTCTTTAGGCGTGTGATTCAAGTTTGTTTGGTTCTTTAGAGGCTTTAGGTGGTTTTCATTGAGATTTTACTTTGTTTGCGTGTGAAGTAGTTAAAAGTTTTTTACTGTGGCTGAATTACCAAGACAGTCCCGTAGACTTCGGGGCCAGTCTCCTGAGTTTGTAACCGTGGCTGATTTACTGAGGAAGTCCCATAGACTTCGGGGCCAACCTCCTGAAGAAGTCCCGAGCCAGCTTGAAGGCTTGAAAGTCCTCGTAACTCCTAGTGGTAGTAAAGTTGGGTCACCTGAAGAAGGAGAGTCTTCGTTGGTTGTACATCCTGATTACCAAACTCTAGTAACAGGCTATAATCCTGAATCTATTTCGGTTTCCGAACTTGCTGGTAGTTTTTCATCTACTAGTGATATAGGTGAAGAACCTGAGATATCTGAACCTGTTACTCCAACATCGGGGTTTGTCTCTCCAACTTCTAGTGGTCCTAATTCACCTAGGGTAGAAAGAGTAATCACTGAAAATCTTCCTTCTGGTTTGATAGCTATTGAAGAACTTGCGCCGGAAGAAGAAGTAGGCATCCCTATCCCTGAAAATCAACCTGTTATTGATCTAAGGGAGCGTGAATCAATTTTTTACAGTCCACCTAGAAGTACTGCTTGGTATCTTTCTTTGACTAATTATTTGGAAAACCCAGCGTTAAGTTTTTCACCACCTCGTGCTCCTTATCATCCTTGAGGTTTTTATACTCCCGTAAATATGTCAGGTCAGTTGTCCATGTTTACTCAATCGCCTGAATCTTTTTTGTACGGTGGTCCTTCTGTTCCCTTTGGGTATCAGTCACTTTCTGGTACTTTTTCGGGAGCATCTCCTCAACCCATTGAACAAGGGTTATTCACTGGAAGCAATGGTGCAAAGCCGTTGAGCGTAGAAGACATTCTTATGATGTCAGGTTCTATTCCTAATTCTCAACCTCAAGGTGGCCAGTTACCGCCTGGGGGTCAGCCTCAATTAACGCCTGGGGGGCAACCTCAAGGATAGTACGTACCTACGGTACAATACATTCCTCAAGGTCAACCCCAGACTCAATATGTACCCCAAGGTCAACCCCAGTATCAATTTATACCTCAAGGTCAACCCCAGTATCAGTACGTGCCTCAGGGGTATCTACCCCAAGGTCAGTACTCGAACCAAGGTTTCCAACCACCCCAAGGTCAATCTTATGTTCAAGGAACGGGAAATGTACCTTTCAATTATCAATCCTACCCTCAACCTGGTTATGGTCCTCAATATTCTCAACCTGTTATGGGTCAATACCCCGGAATGAATATAGTGTGGGATCCATCGCAAACTCAACAGGTGTTGCAGCCAAGTGTACAGTTGTCATCTCAAACTGGACAACCCTTAGTTTCTGGTTCACCCGAGCAACCAGTCCAGTCTAATATTCAAACTTCTGTACCTTCGGTAGTTTCTCAGTCTAGGCCTACTGCGCCTCGTACTCCATCTCAAACGACTATTGCAACTGCCGCAACATCTGTTCAATATACCCCACCTACTTCTGGAGTATCGACAGCTCTGGTTTCTACTGTTCCTGTATCTACTCCTCAGACATCTTTACCACTGTCTGGATCCACGATTCAAACTACGGTTCAGATGCCTGTAGGACAACCTGGTTTAAGTACGGTTGTCACAAGTCAACCACAATTCACTTATCAACCGTACCAGGGACAGTACCAATTCGGTCCTGCTGTCCAGCAGCCAGTTTATCAGTATCAACCATATCCTGGGTACACTTATCAACAACCTCAACAACGCCAGTACGGTCCGGTTAATCCTGATTTTCCGGGAGGATACAATATCCCGAACGCAATTCCTATTCCTATTTATCCTGGATATCCTCCTCCTGGGGCTGGTCTCATGACCCAGAGTTTTAGGGATCCTAATTGGCAGTTACCATTTATCGCAACTTTGGACTTACCAGACTTGTCGCGCCTAACGAACGATCTGATTAATTATCTTTCGTTTTGGTCGCCAATGCCGAATAAGTTGCCCAGTGAAATTCACAAGTTCGAAGGTAAATCTGGAGAGGACCCCTCGAACCATGTGATGACTTACCACCTCTGGTGTGTGTCTAACTCCATCACAGATGATTCGATCCATCTTAGACTTTTCCAGCGCACTCTAATTGGTCTCGCGGCCAAGTGGTACATTGAGTTACCGCGAGGCACTTTTTATAATTTTAGTCAGTTAGCTACCTCGTTTTTAACTCATTTCCAGTTGCCAATCAGATATGACAATGGCACGGAATTGTTAACTTCGCTAAAACAATCGACATCCACGTATATTTCAGATCATATTAATGAGTGGAGACGTCGACGACGTTTAGTGAAGGTATTTATTCCGGATCAAATCTTGGCTGAGTGGTTTGTAAAATCTTTGTTGCCAAGGATCACTGAAGATGTTGCTAAAGCCGGAGTTGTTACTGAGGAGCAAGTGATTGCTCAAGCATAGTACCTTGACTTGGTCTATACTCAGTCAGGTACGTTACACGAAAAGATCCCCGATCTTCCCAAGTCAAATCAAATCACTGCAGCTCCTTCGGGATCTCATGCCGCTGACGGTATGATTGGTACGGTTAACACTAAAAGTAAGAATAAGTCTTCCAAGAATTCTTCTCCTATCATAACCTTGCCTGATTCCCTGACAGAAGATTCTTCTGCAGAGGTTTTCACCGATATTCACGTTGTAGAGTCATCTACAGCCAAATAAAAATCCGGTGGGAAGAAGAAAGGAAAGAAGAACAACAAAACGGACAAAAGTTCAAAGGAGAAACCTGAAAAGGCGGAATCCAATGATGAAAAGCGCAAACCTCGTTATCCATGTCTCATTTGTGACGAAGAACATTTTACGAGAGACTACCCTCATCGAGCAGAGGTTGCGAAGATCGTCAAAGGTTCCCAAACTCCTGCTGTCTTGAAGGATCCATTTCCAAGTCAAGACAGTAAGATGATAGGTTCTTCCTCAGGTGCCAATGAAGAACCCATATTGATGATGTCCCATGTAAGGATTGCGACTCGGTCGCAAGATTATGGTAGTAAGAGTCCTGTTGATGGTAAAGAAGCAGAATCTTCTCATTCTAACCCATCAACCTCAGCTCCCGGTTCCGATCCACTACAGATCGAGAAACCTAACCCGGACTTAGTAATCAAACCGCCCGCCAAGGGTATACTTCGAAAGTCTGCTTTCAATCCACATGCGAGAGCGGCCCAGAATTATAACATTGTTGAGGATTTAGCTGTTTCACCCTCAACAATGTCGGCTTTGGAAGTGCTGCAATCATGCCCAGCACAGCGTAAATTACTTTTGTCGGCTATAGGAGCTGTTGATGTTCAGGACCCGAACCTAATAATTTTCGATCTAGAAAATAGTACACCACGGTTGCCTCATCAAATGGCTTTCCAGATCCCAGTGATAGTCAAAAACAGGCCTATTCATCGGACTGTAATTGATGAGGGAGCCTCAACGTGTATTATGTCGATACAGTGTTGGAGATCGCTTGGTTCTCCTTCACTAAATCAATCCCCGACAATTCTTAAGGCCTTTGATGGCCATGGGTTTCATCCTTTTGGCATTCTACAGGATTTTCCTATAGGGGTTGAAGGAAAAATTGTTAATTTAGATGTGGAAGTGGTTGATGCCCCTCTAGATTACAACCTTCTATTGGGTTGAAGTTGGTCTTACACTATGACAGCGGTCGTTTCATCGGTCTTCCGAGTAATAAAGTTTCCACATAATGGAAAGATCGTAACAATAGATTAGCTGGCTTACTTTTCATCCGACCCAGCCTCTTCGGAGAGTATTCAGCATGTCGGTAAAACGACTATCCCATATAAGGATGTTGGAGTAGGATTAGTTAAAGATGCCGGTTTACTGGGAACTTTTCCTTTTCCTCCAATCAACGCATCATCTTCATTTGCAACCATTCATATGATTACATTAGACACTATTTTTTATGACGATCCTTGGATCATTCCTTCTGAATCTGAAATAGACTCATTTGGTAATTCCATGCCTTTGAGTCCATATGAAATTTCCTATGAAGCCGTGCAGTCTTTTGCCAACCCGTGTTCAACCGAAAATGACTTAATGAATGTGGTCCGTGAGGAATCACTTTTCACATCAACCTCGGATTTAACTACATTTTCTGAACTTGTTCACTCTGATGAGCAAATTCGTGAAATCCTATGTGTAGATGATTTACCATGGGAAGATCTCCATCACAGATCTTCGTTTTTACCTGAGGATGATCGTTTTGAAAATGATTTCTCATCAATCTTTACGACTGAATATGTCAAGGAACCTCAAAATCCAATGAAACATCCCGATTCAGAGTTAAATTTGGGAAACATCTCTCAAACTATTCACATTGACATTTCGGTTAAGCCCGGAATTGTTGAGAACATTCATATAGGCGCCTCGTGTACAGATGACGAAATTCAATTATATAAGGCCCTATTTCAAGAATTCCACGACGTGTTTGCCTGGTCCTATGAGGAAATGCCAGGAATTGATCCCGCAATTGTTGTTCATGAGATCAATACTTACCCGGACGCTAAACCCGTCCGGAAACATTTGCGTCAGATTCACCCACGAAAAGCTACTGCAATTAAAGCAGAAGTTGAGAAACTGTTGAAAGCAGGTTTCATTTATCCGATCCCGTTAACGGATTGGGTATCGAATATTGTTCCGGTTAACAAAAAATAGGGAACAATAAGAATATGCATCGATTATAGGGACATTAATCGAGCCTGTCCAAAGGACAATTACCCAACTCCCTATATCGATCAAATCATTGATGATTGTGCCGGCAGTGAAATATTTTCCTTTATGGACGGTTTTTCCAGATACAATCAAATCAACATTCTACCTGTCGATCAACCAAAAACGGCTTTCATTTGTCCATGGGGGACATTTTCTTATTGCAAATTACCTTTTGGGCTTAAGAATGCCGGAGCAACTTTTCAGAGGGCGATGTCTTATGCGTTTCATGACATCAAGCACATTGTGCAACCCTATCTCGATGACTTGCCTGCTCATTCATTACATCGAGCTGATCACCTCGTCCATTTACGAGCAATCTTTATGAGGTGTAGGCATTATCGTATTCGGTTGAACCCACAAAAATGTGTCTTCTGTATAGAAATGGGTCGATTGCTGGGATTTGTAGTTTCAAAAGCCGGCATTCTCGTTGATCCCTCGAAGGTCGAAGCTATCATCAATTTGCCTCCTCCTTCGAGTCTTCGCCAACTCCAAAGTTTGCAGGGGAAAGCAAACTTTTTACGACGATACATTCCTAACTACGTCAAGGTTACAAAGGGTTTTACACGGTTGTTGAAACAGAACACTCAATTCTCTTGGGATGAGATAGCTCAGAAATTTTTTGATGCACTCAAACACGCGTTGACCCATGCACCGTTGTTGCATCCTCCCAACTACAACCAGGATTACTTTTTGTATCTCGCCGCCTCCCATTCCACCATTGGAATGGCCTTAGTTCAGGAAGATGAATTCGGAATGGAACATGTGATATATTACCTTAGTCGAACGTTAAATCCAACTGAGCTAAAATACTCACATGTGGAGAAATTGGCATTGGCAGCCGTTCAAGCTGTCCAACGTTTTCGTCACTACATTTTACTACGTAAAACTACGGTAATTTCGGATTGCAACCCTATGATCTACATTTTGACCAAACAATTGCTAGGGGGCAAGTACTCTAAATAGATCGTTATCCTGCAGGAGTTTGACTTGGAGTTTGACTTGGAGTTTGAGAACTCTAAGTCTAAGAAATCTTTAGTTTTTGCAGAGTTAATGTGTGACTTCCCGCGTGTTGACACGGAAACTGTGGCAGAGGAGCCCATTGCGGACGAATCTTTGTTTCTAATCAGAACTTTAGATCCATGGTATGGGGATATCATCGTCTATTTCCAGACCCAATCCTTTCGGCCAGAAATTTCAAGGTCGGAACGTCAGAAAATTCGCTTCCAGTCCCAACAATTCAAAATTATTGGAGATACTCTTTATCGCCATGGGGCGAACTCTATTTTTAGACGTTGCTTAACTCACGAAGAGGCTGAAAGGGTTCTAAATGACTGTCACTCTGGAGCATGTGGCGGTCATATGTCTGGGTATGCCACAACCCAAAAGATATTGTGCTCTGGCTACTTCTGGCCATCTTTATTTAAAGATTGTATTACGGCGGTCCGAAAATGCCACAACTGCCAGATTTTTTATCGTAAGATGCGCGCTCCACCCGCTCCTCTCCACCCTATAATTGTCGTTGGTCCTTTTGCCAAATGGGGTATCGATTTTATTACATGTAACCCTCACTCGGCCGGGGGGCATGCGTATATCATCCTTGCGGTAGATTATTTTACTAAGTTGGCCGAGGCGATGCCTACATTCGAGGCAGACGGCAAGACAGCTGCAATTTTCGTGTTCAATCATATAATTGCTAGGTTTGGTGTCCCACAAGAGATAATCACTGATCATGGGCGTCATTTTCGAAACGTTATGATGACCGAACTTACAGGCCAGCTTGGTTTATGTCACGATAGTTCAACTCCTTATTATCCACAAGCGAATGGTCTGGTTGAGTCCATCAACAAAGTTTTAGTTATCATGATCCGACGAATCATTGGGATTCATCGGTCGAATTGGCACAACATGCTATTTTCAGCGCTTTGGGCGTACCGAACTTCAGTAAAAACATCAACAGGGTTCACTCCTTTCCAACTAGTCTATGGTTTGGAAGTTGTGTTACCCATTGAGTGCGAAATCCCGTCACTGCAAATTGCCATCGAGTTACTTCCAGCTACTTCCGAAGAGGAAAAGCGCTTGTTATACTTAGCTCAATTAGATGAGAATCGACGTGACGCTGCATTGGCAATCGAGACTCACGCAAAACGTATGAAAGCTCAGTATGATCAGAATGTGACCCCTCGAAATTTTTCGGAAGGAGACCTAGTGTTATTGTATGATCAAGCTAATGATAAATTAGGCGCTGGGAAATTCGTTCCTATGTGGCATGGTCCCTATATTGTTAAGCGAAAGCTAGCAAAAGGGGCCTATGAAATGGTAGATTTTGATGGGGACTCTTTGGGTAAACCCAGAAATGGCCTTTACTTGAAGAGGTACTATGCTTAAGAGAATAGGGTATGGAGATTTTTAGTTAGGATAGTTTTTTCTTTCTAGCTGGTGTGTTTTAGTTTAAAAAGTGTGCTTAGTTTAGAGAGTGTTTTTCCGTCATTATTCCTGCTTATCTTGGTTTTACTCTTGATATTGCAGATGTCGATGCCTCTCCAAACATACATTGGATTTGTTGATGTTGCTTGTCATAATACACCGAACATCTCTTCCGCAGCTTGGGTTATCTATTCACCCTCTGATGAGTTAGTTTCTATGCATGGGGTAAGCCTCGGTCAAACAACAAACAACATTGCAGAGTACAGTGTAGTGATTGAGTTATTGTCTGAATCTATTTCATTTGGGATTCGGAGTTTGATAGTGAGGTTAGATTCTGAACTCATTGTATTACAGCTTAATAGAGTGTATGCCATTAAAAATCCAGTGTTATTAAGATTATTTTTTAGAGTGCATCTCTTGGAACGTGAGTTTGATTACATTGAATATCAGCATATTCCAAGGTCTTTAAATACATTAGCAGATGCAATTGCTTCTCGAATGTTAAATAGACATTTGCAATAATCATACATGTAAATTTAAAACCATTCCATAACATAATTTACAAGATAAGCCGGTAAGAGTGATATATATATTTATATATAGGAGTGTGTCAAAAAATACATCGTTTTCGATCATAGGTTGAAAAACACCTTATGATCGGCAAAAATGATAAGTACAAAAAACAAAAATGTCACATGTGCCCACAAAAGGCGATCATCCTATCACTGGTGATGATCTCTATAAGAAACCACTGCCCGGGCCACCTTGCAAAGGAACCTCCTAAAAGGTCCCGGGACTCCAATCACATAGCGCTGAAGTCGACGAGGAATGTTGTCTATAGTGGTCTCAGGAATATCCCCTGTCAAGCGCTCAAGATGACCCTCCAACTCGGCCAAAACCTCTGTTGATTTGTCCTGAGGGGCTGGCGTGGGTGCAACTGGTTGCCTCCTCTCGAAAGGCCGGAGAGCGGCTGGTCGCTGTGGACTCACATCTGCATTTGAAATTTTTACTATCAGTTTTGAGACAATGGAAAAAAAAAAAAAAAAAAAAATTAAATAGAAAAGTTGAAAAGGATTTTACCTGACTCGTCCCACTGCTCTCCTGGTGGAAGAGCCATGTCTGGGTCACCACGGAAATCTATCCCAGCGTAAGGGAAGTCCTTAATGGCAAAAACCTGGTTTTCCAACCATTGGAAATACTCAGGTTTGAACCGAGCAACCTCTGTCCTCTCGTCCGGGTGACGGGCCATGACTGCGACCCATCGCATCAGTTTGGGCTCTCGAGGAAGCCCAGCTCCAACAGTAAGATGTTGTGGGATCAGCATAGGAACCTTCTCCAGGCCAAAACTCACAACCAAAGCCCCATAACCAAAGGTATTTAGTCGTCCGCTCTTGGCCCTGGTCAGTTGGCCTTTCACATTGGCCAGCACAGCATTGCACCAGTTGAAGATGGTGCCTTGAAAGCAATCAAATGCCATACGCATCTGGGATCCGGTGGCAACATGTAATGTGGCAGCTCCGCAAAGTCTGGTGACAGTAAACGCAATCACCATGAGCTCAGGACGGGATATGGTTTTTATGTCTATCCCTTTGGCTTTAGCCTGACTGTTGCAGTACTCTAGCCGGAGGCTATCGACAGACTGGCCACCTAACCTAGTCCCGTATAGAGTCAAGTATTCGCCTCTCTTAGGCAAACCAGTCAAGAAATAAATGTCCTCCGGCTCAATTTCGAGCTGGTGCCCGCCAATGAAGAAGCACTGGTCCTATATGCTCCATCTGTCAACCAGCCACTGCAAAAAATCTACCTGAGCCCTCATGCCAGGAATGGTCCAGAATTTGTACAGTCCGCATGCCCTCAAAGCATCAAGTGAAGGCTGATGATTCCATGTGGCAGTATCCACGTCCTCATGCTCTCGTTCACGCCAATCTAACATGATGTACTCTCTGCATCAAGTATAAAGATTAATTAGATTGCTAGAAAACATTTTGATTGGTCCATTTTTGAGGAATTTTGGGTTCAAAACCCTTGCTGCGGGGTACACACCCTCCACGTTAGACACAGTGCGTGGGTCTGCACTTTGTCTACACGGAAGGTGCGGACCCCGAGCTTTTTCCCAATGGAGAAAAAGTCGGGGTCCGCGGGTCCGCAATGGTAAACCTACGGACCCCCGCGAGCAGGTTTTGCACCTAAAAACCCTCCCAAAAAATGAAATGAGGGACTAAATCAAAAAACTAAACGGTTGAAAATGAAGAGTAGGATGATGTGGATTACCTGGAGAAGACGACACTTGATTCCGACGGTTGGATTTTCCACAATCTTCACGGGAAGTTTTCTAAGCAAAAGCACTATTTTCTCACCCAAACTCGAACGGTAAAAATGAATTGACAAAGGCCCTTTTTATAAGTTTTTTGAGTAAATAAATCACAAATTTGTTTATGTTTCACTTTGAAAAGGTATTTTGCAACTCTTTTTATCCATTTCAAATAGGTATGAGTAATGTTTTTGTTTTTGTGCAGAATAAAGGATTATTCAGGCAAAATCTATCATTTTTCAACGAAAAAACAAGTAGAGTCATCTTTAAGCCCTTTTCTGACTCCTAAAATATGAAAAGATTGCTGAGCGTTTCTTTTACACTCGTTAAAACGGAATTAAAAGACGGTCCACTTACATCTCTTTTCCAACTGTAAAAACATGAAAAGATTGCCGGATTTTTGTCGTTTCGAATTCGATATTGGTCATAAAATGACGTGTCGTTGATCGCTTTTTTACTTTTCAGATCAGTGACACTAATAAACGAAAAGTACTCCTTGGTCGTAAAAGATCAAGCGGTTCTCTCAAGTATTATTTTATACTTTTTCGGGCTTGGGAGACACAAATTACGAAAAAGGTCAATCCTGGAGTCTTCTTAAGTTTTTTCAGACTCTCTAAAATTGAAAAACGCCGAGTTTCTCCTATACTGGACTCGTTAAAATTTCACAGTAAAGGACCTGTTCAATTACAAACAGGAACGAACCACTCCTTCTTAGGGTTCGAATCTAAACTAAGTTGGACTCATCCGAAGGATGAGCTTATAATCAAGCAAATGTTATCCTCCTCAAGCTTGTCAAAAATAAAGAGGTACTTGCCAGAAATGGTGGGGGAAAGGGAGAAAAATGAGTCTGTTTGTCATACTTTGTAACCACTCTTGAACATGACACTTTCATTCACCTGGGTTGGGAAATCCTTTGCCTAACAGTTGGTCAAACCACATTGAAAGTCTTCAGCCGGTTTCTGGGTATTAACTTTGGGTCAATTGTTACCAAGCCATCTGTCATGTCGTTATGTGTTCAAGAGGTCACTACCAATAAGCCATTCATCAGCAAAATATCTGTCATCCATCTTGACCATCCCTGAGTCAGTCCTTGCAACTAAATTTCTTCAACTTGATCTATGATTTCATGTTGTGGGCTTGCCTACGACGGATCACTTTCTATCGACATCAGCACATTATCTAGAAAGATGATCTAGGAATCGTCAGTACCTTGAGATCTGCATGCCTCAATGGCAGGTTTCTCGCCTTTGACGACAGTTTACATCATTGAATTTCAATTGAAGGATTCCGTGACATGTTTGACATCAACACATTTATTCACATCTCATGGATTGTACTGGGTACTTTGAGAGCCATTGACATCACTGGTGGTTTCTCTCACACTTGTTAACGGTTTACATCATTGACTGGTAATCAAGTGGTTTCTACCATGTTCGACTTCAACACATTTATTCGCATGGATAGAATCGTACTATTTCGGGATATAGAAATGAAGACCCTGGATCTAGTTTCCACCATCCAGGCTGCGAGGAATTTTGTATTCATTATGTTGTGGACTATTCATAAACAGATGGCTGTGTCCATACTGTGTTCACACGAGTCTATACTTATGATGTTTTACAAGATCATTCCTGTATCAAAGCAGTAGATAGTTTTCTAGTTAGTTTTGATCTGAGTATGGGAATGCCTACCTCAGCGATGATATGATCTCATATATATATCCTGCATTGAATGTTTTTACAGGTTCCGACCGGGCAATCCACAAGATGATCCTCGAAATGATAAAGTAATTCACTCTTCCTATATGATAAATGAAATCCTCATCTACTACAGACTTCGCACTTTAGGGGGCAATCTGTTACACAAAAATATCGTCACCATGATTATTTGCAGTCAGTATGGGTCTATCATCACTTGTACTGTCCTCCTAAGCAAGTCTAAGACCTCAGCTCTTCAAATCAAGCTTTAGAAGTGAGAGAAAGACATTAAATATCAATGTAACTCTCGTTCCGCACTTTCTCTCATGGTCACCTGCGGTCCCGCACCTTCTGTATACAAAAGCTGCGTACCTACCCGCTTTGTCCCTAACGGTGTAGGTGCGGACCCCTGTGAAAGTCAAAAGGCGCAAGTTTTATCTTAAAAAACTCACTTTGGGTTAATTCTAGAGTTTTCTAGAAGGAATTTTGACGTGGATTGTTCGCTCTGAGGTGGTTCATGCATCCCAAAAGAGAAGGAGCTAATCCCTTGACTAAAGGAGCTATCCCTTTGAAGGAGGGCTTTATCCCTTTGAAGGAGGACCTAGTAACTTCCCTCCATTGCACTATAAATACAGGCATTGGGGTGAGGACTAGGGAGGTTAGAAGCTGAACAGTTTGAGGGTAAATGCTAGTGAAATTGAGACTCTTTGGTTGAGCTTGAGAGGAGAGATCACATACCTCTTGGTTCCATTGGAGAGTGAGTGAAACTTGTCAAAGTAGAGGAGACATCTTGTTGGACCCTGGGAGGAGCTTGTACACCGTCAAGGCAAAGGCTGTAAGGTTCTTCTTCTTTTGAATTAATACAATCAAACTCATTTTTCTCAACAAGTATCTTATGTTATTTGTTTCATGGACTCCTTGACTTTCATGTTAAATATGTTTTATGCAATTGGTTTTTCAGGTGCTATTTAATGTGTTTGCCTTGTTTGTGTTTGCAGATTCGCGAAAAGGAGCTCATTTGGATCAAAGGAGCGAGGGCATCCACAAGCTTGCATTGGACCAAAGGTATGCCATAAAAACACTTGTTTGCTAATTGTTTATTGAAACATATTTAGAGAAAGATAGTGTCTGGTTGGTTTGCTTGTCGTTAGGTCTTCTTTAGATTCTAGGAAGGTCTATCTTGTCCGCAAGATCGACTCATTCTATGCGACACTCAATATGCTCCAGATGGAAGAAGAAAACTCAGTTTTCCCTCCATTCCTACTTTCATTTTAATTTTTAAACTACAATGTTCACAATTGCTTAGTTGATTCTCGTGTGGCAGCCAACATCATGCCACTCTCCACTTCTAAGAAGATTAATGCACAATGGAGCCAGACATCCGTGCGAATCATCCAGCTTGACCAAACATCGGTACTAGCCATTGCTGAACTGTGAGATGTGAACATCAGACTCTTTGATGACAGTCAAGTCCACCAATGGATCGACATAGTTGTTGTGGACATACTAGAAGCATATGGTTTATTACTCAGCAGAGACTGGTCCAGCAAGCTAGATGGATATTTCACTACAGACTAGTCTCATATGTGGCTTACATACAAGGGTAAGTGTAGCCAAATCTGGGTAGAATCCGAGAGGTACATGAAGCATAATGTCACTCCCATCAATGGAGAGAATGAATTGTTGGCTCTCGCATAACTCATGTTCGGCAACTGCCTCCTTGAGACAATGTTGGGGTGTTATCCTGCATGACCAGCTCCAACCCCACCAGACACATAGTTGGGACTCCTTCCTTGCCCAACTGATGGTAATGAAACTTGTACAACACATTTTACCAACAGTAGCAGTAGTAGTAGTGATAGTAGTAGCAACAGTACTAGCACATCAAGCGGTTCGCTTATAGATGGGTTGTAGACTTTGTACTTTGACGGATCAAAGACACAAGACGGCTCAGGATTCGGGTGTGTTCTGATCAACCCTTGGAACAGGAAGCATGTAGTGTCAAGCCTCTTGGAGTTTGAGTGCATGAACAATGTAGCAGAATATGAAGCACTCGTGTTAGGCTTGCAGAAGGCAATCAGCCTCAAAGTGGTCATGCTTAAACTGGTAGGTGATTCAAAAATAGTGGTATGATAGGTATGTGATACCATTCACTGTTTATCGCCACATCTAAAAAACTACGAAGAAGAGTATGGTGACTAATGTCAAACTTCCAAGCATTTAATATCATTGTTGTTCCACGTACACGTAATGCAGCTGCTAATGCAGTAGCAAATGCAGCCTCAAGAATGTCACCGATTAGGGATAGATTCAGTATTGAAATTTTGTAAAAATCATTTATCCTGGACAACAAAACTAACTTACGCGTGTTTAATGATGATCAATAAATACTACATTTTATGGCTAACACTGACGTTTTCAAAGATGCAACAATAGACGATGACGAGCATGAGCGCTCTCTACAAGCAGGAGCTGATGACATGAAAGGCCACATTATCACAAAAGGTGTGGTATCACTAGAAAAGCTATATGACTTGCAAGAGCGGTTCCAAGGGCCAAGGAACAGCAAGACCCATAGTTCCACCATGAGGCACAAACTAATAAACCTAGGAACAAAAAAGGATCCAAAGTTTGTTAATCTTGGTACATGTTGTACACAACAAGAATGACAAGCCTTCATCTACTTGTTCAAATAGTACCGAGATGTGTTCACATGGATGTATGATGACTTGAAAACTTATGACACATGGATCATCCAACATATCATCCCAATCAAGGAAGGGGTCAAGCCATATCAACAAAACTGAGAAAAGTGCATTCGTCGCTTGAACCCGAGCTTACTAAATTGTTGGATGCACGGATCATATATAAAGTTCTTCATTCCACTTGGGTCTCCAACCTTGTGCCTGTACGAAAGAAGTCTGGGTAAATCCGCTTATGTGTCGATTTCTGGAGCGTTAATCATACCTCGGACAAAGACAACTACCCCGTGCTGTCTATGGACCATATTTTGCAAACAGTATCTGGGGCACAGATGTTCTCTCTCCTCGAGTATTTTTCAAGATACAATCAAGTTCTGGTAGCAGAGCCTGACAGACTCAAAACTACTTTCCGTAACAAGTGGGGTACATTCGCATATAGATGAATGCCATTTGGGCTTGTAAACCAGGCACAACATTTCACCGTGCTATGGACATCACCTTTTGCAGACTCATTGGGCAGAGTGTGGTGGTATACCTTGATGATGTGACTGTTTTCTCAAGAATGCAAGAAGACCACATGTGCCATCTTAAGAAAATTTTCGAGCAATGCCAAAGATAGGTGATTTCCCTGAATCCCAAGAAGAGTGTATTCATCATGTCAGAGGGGAACCTCCTCGAACACATTATTTCCAAGAGCGAGATCAAGGTGGATCTGGACTGGGTCCAAGCTATCACACAGATTCCTCACCCAGTCAACAAGAAATCTATGTAGTCCTTCTTGGGTAAGATAAACTTCCTCTAGAAATTCATCTCAGATTATGCGCAAATAGTCAAGCCCATGTAGGACATGATTAAGAAATATGTAGTGTACACCTGGGGAAAGAAACAAAAGAATGAATTCACCCAAATTAAGAAAGCCATCGGTGAAGCACCCGCAATTTACAACCCAGATTTCAAAAAATATTTCTTACTATACACTGCTTCCTATAACACACTAGCTACAGTACTCACTCAAAAATGAAAAGCTAATCATGAACATCCCATCTCCTTCATGAGTACAAGCATGCAGGGACTATAGCTTGACTACCCCACCATTGACAAACAAGCTTATGCAGTTTACAAGGTGGTGAAGCACTTCAAGCCCTATTTATTAAAGAACCACTATATAGTCTTCACTCCCCACCCAGTAGTTCGTAAATTTCTAGTACAACAAGCATTGAAAGAACGACATGCAAATTGGATGATAGGTTTTGAAGAATATGATATTGAAAACAAGCCAGTACACACAATCAAAGGACATGGACTCTACAGACTTGCAGCTGAAGCAGTACATGCTCTGGAGAATGAAGAAGAGCTCGTCAGTTGGGAGTAGGAGATTGAAATGTACGAAATAAGGCGAGCAAACCCCACGAAAACGGAACCTCTTGGTACATAGATGTACGCCAGTACCTTGAGCATGGCACCATACCCTCTCACTTTTCTATCAGATAGAAGAGGGTATTACACCTAAAATCCTTAGCATATCATTCAGTGCATGAAATGCTTTATAGAAAGCACAGTAATGGAGTTTTTCTTAGGTGCCTGGAGGCAAGGGAATTAGAGAAGGTACTTCAAGATCTACATGATGGACCTGTCGAGGGTCACTTTGTGGGAAACACCATGGAACACAAGGTTATGCGAGCCAATTTTTACTAGCCCACATTATTCAAGGATGCACATGCCTATGCCAGCAAATTCCCAGTCTGTCAGTGATGCGCCAGCAGAACAAAAAGATCAACAGCCCCACTACACCCTATTACAGTGACTGAACCATTCCAATAGTGGGGCTTGGACATTATTGGGGGAATTTTTCCCTCATTCGTCAAAGCAACATTGCTCTATCCTAACAACAACTGACTACTTTACATAGTGGATAGAGGCAGTTCTACTCAAACAAGTGAACAACCAAGAGGTCATCAACTTCCTCTAGCAGAATATCATCTCACGCTTCGGCATTCCATTATCACTTTTTTTTTATAATGCAACTTATTTTTAGTCTTTGAAACTCTATGACTTTGCATTACAGAATGTTATTGTGTTAAATCATTCATCACATTACTATCCGCAAAGAAACGGTCTAGCAGAGTGTACAAATAAGAACCTCATTTGTATAATCAAGAAGATCATTTTCTCTTAACAGCATAACTGGCGTACTGCCCTGATGAATGCACTATGGGCTAACCGTGTAACACCTAAGCCCTCTCTAAACACCTCACTGTACTTCCTAGTTTATGGTAAAGAATCCATCCTCTCACCAAATATCTACTTGCCTACTCTTCAGCTTTCCCAGGAATCCCAAGGCCAGCCCTACCAGCTAGTTCGGCATAGGATGGATGCTCTCCATAAGCTCTAGGAAGAAAGGATGAAAGCAAAAGAAAAATTCACACTCCACCATAACTGTATCAAGAGGTGGTTCGATAAGAAGTTTGTAGGGAAAGCTAGGTTCAATGTGGATGACTTAGTTCTGAAATGGGATAAACCCCATGAAGAAAAAGGAAAACATACGAAGTTCCAGTCCCTGTGGATTGGCCTGTACACAGTTCATGAGAAGCTTGGACCATACACGTATCATTTGCGATCACTCGATGGGAGGGTTGACAACCTTCCCGTCAACATCCAAGATCTCGAGAATTATTTTCAATAGGTCAGGCTACACCTGTGCCATGTACATAGTCTGTCTGCTACTTGCTGTTTTCATTTGGTTTGTTTCGCTTGTTATCTTTGCTTTCGCTTTGTTTGATTCTGCTTACTTTTTTTTTCATGTTCATTTTGTTTGTTTGATATATTACTATTTTTGTTTCTGGAAATACGTTATGCCAACTACTACGTTCTTTATTTTGAATAAAGTATGTGGCTGAAATTTGAAGAGACTTGTGACATTGCAGCACTTGACCAGTCTTGTGTCCATTTTCTCTATGCTTGGTTACAATCTTCGGCTGATGAAGTCTTGATGGAAAATATGAACCATTTGTAAGGGAATCTTTGCTCCAACCATGAACCTGTGTCCACACTGGGAAACCCCATGCTTGCACTCAACCTTCTACTCTGTGTGTTGAAGCCATTCCAATTAGTAGAAATGGAGAAGGGGAAAAATCTAAATGAGCAAACCTATGTAAGAGATCTTACATGCTTCCCTAAAGGAACAACCTCTTCTACTCTCAATAAGTCAGGATCCCTCTTCTTCCCCAAAAATAAATAAGTGCCTATGCACAGTTCTCTTTAAAAATACAAAGGCGAAAGAAGAGAAAGGCTTCCTACGCAGAGAGGTGAAGCATGCAACTCCACCAGGATACTGACCAAGATTGTTGGTATTGGAGCAATTTATGTGTTTGTGTGTTCTTATGTGACTCTATTGGGGTACTTTCCAGGCCTACTAGTAGCAGAGCAACACCAGAGATGAAACTTTATACTCTGAAAATATTCAACTCGTGAACTAAATTACCCTTCCAGGATTCGAAACATTGAGATCTAAGCTGAAATTTTGATTGTGTTTTACTGATTTGGCAAAGGGTGAACCATGTATGTCCATGGGGTAAGTGGGGAAACTAAAGTAACCTGCACAGTGATTCAGTACTCCCTGAAATACCAAGGCCCTATGCTAGCAAAAAACCAAAACAGAGAAGCTGGAGTCCTACCAGTGTTTCGCCAAGTGTTGTAGTGGCTAAAACCACCCTCCAAAATTTTGGCCTGCATCAATTTTAGAGCCTCCCTTGAAGAGTTTCACTTGATGACTACACACACCCAGGTTCACTTCATGAGCCCTTGTGAGTATTTACATTTTCCTTGCTTGTTTATTGCACTCAAGTCTCTACATGTTGATGTCTAAGTCATGCTTGCGACCTTGTTCTGGTTATCCTCAAAGTATTTTCTTCATATGTGTTTCTTGTGTTCACCATGAAGCATATGTTGCACTCACACATGGAGTCACATTCACTATCATACAAGCATCATCTCGATCATGAACAATCAATCACAAGTGTCACGCTTGTCACTTTCACCGTTGGTGATATACGTTAAAATGCTTGGTGTATGGAGAATGGAGATACCCTCAAGGGTCTTCCTGGGACCCTTGGCAGACCGTAAGATTATCTGTAGCTGTCACAAATATACATGCATGTCCATAAAAAACAAATAACTATCAAAGCAATACAGATTCATTACCTCAAACCTCCATGTATATTTGCTGGAGAGCACAATGCAACTAGGTGGAAGTCCCCTGAGCCAGCTCCAGATCAAGTCTTGCACATAGAAGAGACAAGCATAATTACAACATACAACCTTGATAACTAATACATGAATATATGAAAGACATCTAGTTACACATAACTAAGCTACTCATGCTAAACGGTATTGGACAAACAACTAAATGAATGATAGTACCAACACCACGGAGTAGACAAATACAACTGCAATTCTATATTAATGTCGAAAGGGTCATTACAACCATTTGTTTCATTAGCCTTCCCTTACCCCTCCAACTCCTTTCTCTCTCTCCCTTCTTACCAAATTCTTATGCTTATATTTGAGACTATGCTCGACAATCAAGTAATCTATCCTTTCAAATGATCTGACCTCTATCACCATAGCCCTAGCTTTGCTTATGTAGAAATTGAGTTAGGGTTGCCAAGTTCCTCTGTGAATCTCTTAAGGTAAAAGCAATGATGTTGCCATGATTTTGAGCTCTTTCCCATTTTCCTCCTTCATTAGGATTAGAAATACCACAAATAGGTCGAACTTTAGATGTTTCCTTCCTTTTCTAAGTAGATTTAGGAGGGAATATAGAGATATTTATGAGTCAATTCGCTCCTTTGACCTCTAGATTCTCACTAGGATCCACTAACGTTGTCCTCGAACCAACAAGTAGAGTTAGTAGGGTCACTAACGCTCCCTTAGTCTTATAGAGAAGCTTTATAAAGAATGTTGTTAGTGTTTAGCTAGCATTAGTGTGGAAACAAGGCTTGTGATCTTGGTCTTTTCTTCAACTATCATGTCTTTCCCCTATGAGCTGATGAAGGGGTCATTTTGTTGTATAACAGAGTCCCCCTAAAGTGTGAGATCAAAGGCTGTGACGATGGCTGAAATACTTTACTTAACTGTAATTTTCCTTCTTTGACAAAAAGAGAGAGAGGATTGGAGCTTCAGGCGGTATGGGAAACTTGATACAACACATATATATAAAACAACTAAAATCATGTCCTGAGTCGGGCATTCCCACGCTCAGTAGCTTTGTTAGAGTGATTTTCTCATAAAAGAGATATGACAATGCTGGCTACCGATAAGCGCAATGTGGATCCGGTGTCATAATAGGATCATTCTGATGAGTTGTCTCCAAAAAACAATATATGCGACTTGGGAGAGGAAACAAGGCTGAGTGATGCAAGCCTCTACCCAAGGTCTTGATTTCCGCTTCACCAAACATCATAGATCAATACATGTGAATATAAGTGTTGATGGCGGACATGCATGAAATCATCTGATTACCAATCAATAATGGAGACCATTAACAAATGCGAGGAAGGCCACCAATAATGGTGATGGTCTCCAGGATGCACAGTACAATCTAGCGAGTGTGAAAAATGTTTTTGTCGTCGAACACTCGTAGAATCTCTTAACCAGGAGCCAATAATGAGAACTCCTAATCAAACACAAGGTGGCCTGCCACTAATGTCTGCAAGTACCAAGGCACTGAATGTGTTTCTGGGTTGTCCTCCTAGGTAGAGTGTTGAAGTTGATAAGAAGATACATGTCGGAAGGTATGCGATAATGTGTCCTACATCAATTGACACGAAACGAGACAAGAATGATTTGTTTTCTGAGGAATCTTTGAGCACTGGGTCTAAACGACAAAGGGCATGATGAAAGGATATGTTGGATGGGTTGATGGAGGAAACAAAAGGTTAACCCTTGAACCATAGAAGGCACGACAACCGTTTTAACCATGCAGCACTAGACTCATGATACAGAGATGCAAGAACATCAGGGTATTAGGCTAAACTCATAGGATGGTAGGATTCATATTGAGAGGTCATCACAAGGAAGGTTTATCTTAGGGAGTGCCATGTTCAAGGGAACGACTGCTACCAAACCACGCTTTCTAATATTGAATGCAGTTGTACTGTCTACTTTCCCTGTCTGATTAGTTTAGTGAGTCTAGACGGGTAAACTCGTCGATATTTTCATATTTTAAGAGTCTGAAAAGAACCACGAAAAGAGCGACTCTATGCCCTATCTAATTAGTTTAATGAGTCCAAACAAGCAAACTCGTCAATCTTTTCATGTTTTGAGAATCTAAAAAGGATCGTAAAAAGAGCGAATCTATACCTTGTCTGTCTAATTTAATGAGTCTAAATGAGACAACTCGATGGTATTTTCATATTTAGAGAGTCTAAAAAGATCGTAAAGAAAGACTCCATGGTGGTCCTTTTGTCATAGTTGTTAACCGGGTGCGACAAAAGGTTAATAGTATACCTGGATTGGTTACTTTTCCATGAGTTAATCTATTGAATTTGAATAAAGAGAAACCTATGTTGAATAGATGTTGACCTCATTTTGTTACGAGTACGAGGAGATGGACTAAACTCGTTTTTCGTCGTGAATTTTTAATGAGTCACGTGACGACAAACTCAATACCTCCATCAAATTTTAACATGTCAAATGAAGAAAACTCAACGTATCTTTTTTAGTTTATTGAGCAAGGAAAAAGAGGTAAAGAACTGCTCATTCCTTCTTCATAGATTTAACGAGCCCAAAGAAGGGGAAAAACTCAGGGATTTTTCAATTTTAAGAGCAAGAAATGGTCCCAAAAAAGCAAGTGCTCTAGTTGCTGCCGTAGATTTTTAATGAGCCCGGTGACAAAAACTTAGGATTTCTTAGTTTAAAAAGTGATAAAAGTACCTAAAAGAATGCTCGAGTTATCTTTATAAGTTTTTAACGAGCTTAAAGAAAAAACTCAGGAATTTTTCAGTTTTATGAGCGAGAAAAAAGCGCCTAAGAAGAATGCTCTAATGATCTTTTTCAGTTTAATGAGCTAGAAAAAGAGCGAAAAAGAGTTGATCGAACCGTCGTTGTATGTGTTTAAGAGTCCAACGATGACAAAATCAGGGATTTTTTAGTTTTGTAGAGTGAGAAATATCCCATAAAAGAAAGCGATCATTGAGAATTGCGTGCAGTGCTTTACTGCTTTTCATTCTTGAGGGTACTTTTATCAAAAGCGGAAAAAAGTATAAAAAAATAGCAATTCCTATCCATATGGGTTCATGCATGATAAGAAATCATGGGGAATGGACTACTTCCTCTTTAATGATTTCAAAAAATCATGTCTCCAAAAATAAATATAAGGAAGTTCTTTGAGCTTTCACATTCACCATTTTCACTACTTGAGAAATGTGAAAGCGTTTTAGAGCCAAAGAGGAACAGATTTTCCGCGAACCATTGCAGGAGATCTGGGCAACCATTCGATGTGTCGTCAGTCCCAGGTAGAGGCAAAAACCTTGATCTATGCATTTCTTAACCTTTCTTATTAGTTTCTGGGGTGGATTCTTGCAAATCTGAGGAGACCTAATGTAATGTTTGTGCAATAATGCCCTCTGGTTGGCCTGTAGGGAGCGTTAAAAGGCCTATACGACCTGATTGAGGGTGTTAATCCTCCCTGTGTGCCACTGGGGGGAGAGTTAGAGCTTGAGGACACAGTTTAAAATGCCATGCAATGATTCCTGAAGTTGTATTGCCCCATTATGACTGATTTGTGGGTTATTTTGCATAGGTTTTGGGCCATAATGACTAGCCTATCGAGAGAACGGGCCCATGATAGCCAAGAATTTTTTATGCGAAATGATCTAGCATGCATACTTGCTTTGTGCCGCTGTGGTTTATTAAAGTATGCAAAGTTGGAGTTGATGAAAGGGCAGTAGGATTTATTGAGATGGATTATCCAATGCTGGGATGAACACGAGAAAGTGTTCAGGGTTGTAGACAATGAGCTGGCTATTGACCGTGATGACATATAATTTTTAACTGGTTTATCATGCTATGGGGCACAGGAAAACCTCACTGGGGGTAGGCCTGATCCATGATCTACCCTAGAGCTATTGCAATCCTACTGCATCCCTTAGAGTGGACTTGTCAGTAACATAGTCCCCATAGAGAGGATTAGGTCCAGATCTATGAGGGCCATTTTATGGTTGATTGTGCCATAGATGTTCAACTGGTGTGAAGCAGTGCTTCACCAGTTGAAGGCAGAGTTAATTGCATGCAAGACTCGAACCCAACAAATTTTTGGGTATGGTACTCTCATAGTCTCATTCATTCTTGAGAGGGTACCTGTTATGCGCCCAAGGATGAGCTTAGGTCCCTTTGATCCGAGGGAGTCGAGATAGGGGCGATGGTCATCACTTAATCCTTGCACAGGAGGAGGACCGATCCAACATTTCTTCGAGGAATATTTCTTCTAGTGGCTCGTGGCCAGATCATGATGATTAACAACTATGCTTATGAGGGCATGGACTTCACCGGCGACCCTGACTTGATGCTGCTGCCCGGGACCAACTGGGGTCCTCAAGGTGAGAATGGTTTTTGAAAGTACTTCAAGTATTTTTTAGCTTTTGAATGTTTATGTGATGTTTTCATTGGTGAACAAGTACTGACATTAATCTTTATTCTTAACACAGATGTGGTGCCATTACGACCTGCAGGCGAACCCCACCATATGAGACAAGGATGCCAACTACCTGTTGGGGGGGTGATGCCAACAGTCTTCATGAGGTTCTAAGGAACCCTGGAGGGCTTGAGCATGGGTGTTCCCCCCCTTCCTATGAGGGATATACCCTCTCATATACAGCGGCACACAGTCAATGTACCTGAGCGGTTTTTGGTTCCTCTTCAGAGGATAGCTAGAGCAGTTTTAGCATTTTAGGAGCAGTAGGCTCTTTTTAGTAGGTGTTTTGGCATAGCCAATGGGTGTTTGTAGCTAGGCTTAGTAGCCATTTTGTACTTAAAACATCCAAGTTTTGGAATATTTCGATGTAAAAGACTGGATTTTATATATATATATATATATATATATATATATATATATATATATATATATATATATATATATATATATATATAGATATAGATATATATATATATAGATATATATATATACAGAAATTTTGGTATTTTGATGGTGTAAATGTTTTTTAAATGTTTTTGTAAAATTTTTAACTCTGTAAATTTTTACTTTTCATGCATGCTTCTATAGTGAATGAGACAAATGCCAATCTAACACATAGTTTGCTAATGAATCAGCAATTGTATTAAATTCTATAGGAATGTGTTCATATGTGATAACTTCAAATTAACGTTCCAAGAGTCGTACTCTTAAATAATGACGTAACAAGGTTGGATTACGAATGTGATAACGATTTGTCAATTGCATAACAACTAGTTGAGAGTCTAACCTGACCACCAGATTAGAGATGTCCCTTGATGACGCTTCAGTGAGAAGTGAAATTATAGACATGCACTGAGCAATATTGTTGGTGGTAGTACCCAGAAAGACTCGTCCAAAACAAAACAGTTCCAACTCAGGTGGGTAAATGACCCAAGCAACTGATGCAATGTGCCATGTGTGATGACTGGCACCATCTGCGTATCCTACGTATGCTAAGGGTAATGAAGACATATGCATTGTGAGAAGGATGTATGAGACAAATACTCCAATAAATATCAAAACAATCCAATCACACCAAAAAGGGAAGAAAAACTTATAAATACATAAAATTACAAAGCACATGCCCAGTGCAATACTAGGCATAATACTTTTTCAAATAGAGCCCATTTCTAGGCTCAACGAGTGGGACTCCTTCCCAGTCCTGAAGTTCATATGCCCCTTTTGAGAGGGCTTTCTTGATGACATAGGGACCTAGCCATAAAGGTTGAAGCATTCCTGCCCCTAAGAGGTCATGTTTTTTATCATAGAGAAAAACAAGATCTCCCTCTTGGTAAGACCAAGGCTTGACCTTTTTGTCATATTGGGTTTTTACCCGATGCCTGTGGGCCTCAAGTTCCAATTTAGCATCTCGATGGGTTTCGTCCAGTTGATTGAGGTATAGCAGGCGCTCTTATTTGGCAATAGTGTCAGGCAGGAGTTCAATGACTATTTTGTAGGGAAGGGATCTAACACTTTATTGGTAAAACTACTTCTAGACTGTAAGCTAGTTGAAAAGGTGTAAAGCCCATGACAATTTTTACTAAAGTTCGGTATGCCCATAGCGCCAAATATAACATTCGATGCCAGTTGGTTTTATGATTTCCTACCAACATATGGATCATGGTATTTAAGATGACATTGACAACCTCTACTTGACCATTAGCTTGGGGGTGGTAGGAGGATGATTGATCCTGACGAAAACCTAGCAGTGATGTTAAGTCAGACATCATGTGATTCTGAAAATGAGACCCATGGTCTGTAATGATCATACAAGGTACACCAAAGCGACAGATAACCTGATTAAATAGGAATAGCACTGTGGTTTCCCCATTGGCCCGATAGGTGGGAGGGCTTCAACCCATTTCATGAAATAGTCCACAACTACAATGATATAGTTGTGCCCAGCAGAGGAAACGAGATTGCAAGTTACGAAGTCTATCCCCCATTTGGCAAAGGGGCCGACAAAGATAAGCGGGTGCAATAGGGCCGGAGGAGCACGCATTTTCTTTGTGAACACTTGGCAAGGATGGCATTGTCGAATGGCCTTGACACAATATTTGAGCAAGGTCAGCCAGTAATAGCCTACGCGCAAGATTTTCTATGCAGTAGATATGCCAGAAACATGACCGCCACATGTCCTAGCATGGCAGTCATTTAAAACGTGTTCCACCTCTTCATGAGTGAGGCAACGTCAAAGAATTTTATCCACACCATGACGATATAGCATATCGTTAATCACTAGAGAGTGTCGCGCTTGGAAGCGGATGCGACGATGGTCACTTGACAATAGTTCGGGGTGGAACCATTGTGCTTGGAGGTAGACAAGAATGTAATCGTACCAAGGGTCAGTAGTGTCAATAAGATAGATAGCTTCATCTAGAAGAGGATCGTGGGCTATTTCGTTAGGATTGACAATGGGAAGGTCTGACAAAAGTCCGGCAAAGACTAAGGAGTTCTTTGCCTTGGAAGCGGTGAAAACCAAGTCAAAATGTTGGAGGATCATGATCCATTTCAAATTATTTCCTCCAATTACTTGACGAGACAAAATGTGTCTCGTGGGATTCTCCAAGGTGATGAAAGTACTCTGTCGCAATAGTATGTAGTGTCGGAATCGGTTGACAGCAAAGACAACTACCAATGAAAGCTTTTCCACATGTGAATATCTGAGTTCGGGCCCAGCCAAGCCTTTTGACAGATAATAGATCACATGTTCACTTCGGTCATCATGCGTTTGAACCAAGACCATTCCGAGAGAGGATGACGAGGCTAGCAGGTATAGAAGAAATTCGCTGCCATAGTTGGGAGTGTTAAGGAGTGGGGCTGATATAAGTGCATTTATCAAGGCATCAAATGATCGTTTAGCTTGATCATCCCACATGTACGACACTCCCTCTTAAGTAGGCGCATAAAGCCTTTCATCAACTCAGCATAGTTTACAATGAACCATCGTAAAAAGTTTGCTTTCCCTTGCAAATGTTGGTTTTGCAGAATGGATTGTGGTTTGGGAAATTGAGTAATTACCTTTACCTTATCGAGGTCAACCCTAATCCCATACTTGGAGACAATGAATCTAAGTAAGCATCCAGACTCGACAAAGAAAACGCATTTATGTGGATTCAAACGTATGTTGTAAAACCGACACCTAAGAAAGATGGATCTTAAATGGTTGAGGTGCTGGTTTCGTTGCTTGAAATGGGCTGGTAGGTCATCCAAGTAAGCTTGAACGATATGCCTGATATCGTGAAATGCGTAGTCCATGGCTCTTCGAAACATTGCTCCAACATTCTTTAAACCGAATGGGAGTTTTCGATAAGCAAAGATGCCCCATGGAAAAATGAAGGCGGTTTTGTGCTAGTGTTTGGATTTTATAGCAATCTGGTTGTAACCTAAGAATCCATCGATGAATGAAAATGATTCACAACCAGCGTAGTCATCGATGATTTGATCAATGAACGGTGTCAGATAACTATCCTTGGGACACGCACTGTTCAAGTCTCGATATTCGACACATACGTGGATGGTTCCTTGTTTTTTATCGACGGGAACTAGATTGGAAACCCATTCCATTAAAGGAACAGGATAGACGAAACCAACATGTAACAACTTTTCCACCTCATTTTTGATGGCTGCCATTTTGAGGGGATGGACAAGTCAAAGCCTTTGACGGATAGGTTTAGCATTGTCGTAAAGCTTGATCTCATGCTCGACAATAGATGGATCTATGCTGGGAATTTCCTCATGAGATCAGGAGAATACATCGCGAAATTTCTTAAAAAGGCATGTGAAGCTTGCAATTTCCTCAGGATTGCAATCTGCTCCAATCTGGATGTTTTTCATGATGCCTGTCTTGACAGAAATATCAATGAGCAATGTCTTTGAAATATTTCCCATGTTTCCTTCCGCAATCAAAGTTTGGATAGTCGCATAGGGTGAGGAAACAATTTTTGGTATGTTAGGTTACAGGATTTGAAGAGGCATCTCCGAATCAGATATTGAAACACGATGGTGTGAGTCCTCCCAAGGTCGCTCTTCTAAACTCATGATTTCTCTAATAGCTTTGTCTGTAGGTAGCACTTGATTGAGTGGATCAAAAAAAGGAGCATTTATGGGAGGGGCAGTGGTACCATTGGCCATAACCAAAGTGACTGAAGATTCAGATGCAGATTGAGTGGCTTGGTAGGCCAATTCAGCTAGTGACAACAACATTTGTTCTCCATAAGTGTCAATTTCTGAAGGAGCCAATAGGATCCATGGATCGGTCTGTTCATGAGGAATGGATGAAAGCATATTGACCGTCTGTGAAACCTTGGGTGGCTAAAGAGGGAAACAACCCATCAGGGAAGAAGCCTTCAGAAGACTAGTACCAATACTGATGTAAGAGTCAGGTACACCACCTACTAGGGGTACAAAGCCACTTGGTAACTGGGAATAATCAGGGGTGCAAAAGGACAGCTGGTCCACTGTGACTACCTTTCCATCCAACGGAAATAGGATGATGAAAAATAAAGTAGACACAATGGCCATCATGGCATACGTCCAACTGCGACCCAACAAGAGATTATAGTCGAGTTTTTTATCTACGACTTCTATGTCCACCATTACCATTTTTCCATACAAGATGATGGCGTATCTAGCTAGGTAACCTTTTGGGATGAAAGTGTGGCTGTCGAAAGCTTTAAGGGAATTTGATGGTGTGGATAGGGTTGGAGAACCCAAAGCAAGCCAGCATGAAGTCGACATGACGCAGGTAGAAGAAGCTTCGTCGATGACATTTCTATGTATACCTTTACCTTTCAAAAATATTTTCACCTGAAATGCAAGCTGGTGGGAAAGGGGAGGTTTACACTTTTCCATGTCGAAAATTGCAAGCATGGAATCCTATGGGTTGATACCACCAATAGCCAAAAGCAAAGCTTTCCTTTGTGCTGGACATGTTTGTAATACTTTGAGCACCGACATAGCCAATGTTGCTTGCGCCAAGTCTTCTATAATGTTGTAGTTTTGGGCGGCACAAGCAGATGTGTTGTGCATTGTGTGTTGAAGTGCTCCTTTAGGGGGACAAATCACAAGGTCAGCAACCGGCCTTTTGATATGTAAATCATTGGGTGGCAGTGGGTTTTGACTTGAGGAAGGTTCCTCTGCATGAGCGATGAGATCTCCATAGGATTTGGCTCTTGTTTGTAGATCTACTGTTTCAAAGGTGTAAATGGTAGAGGGTCCTTCACCAGCTGAAGGATGTTGCGAACCACCATTTCCCCCTTGCAGGGGTTGGGGTTGGTTTGCAATGAGGTGTTGCTGCTGCTGAGCGGGGAAAGGATTATTAAGGACAGCGGGGTCCTACCAGTATCCTTTTTAGTAATGAAATCTGTGCATTCTTGAAGACACGGGCAGCGATAGGTCATGTGGTCTTCAACATAGATTTTGCAAGGAAATATGGTGGATTTATCCTTTCCATCGTCAAGAGACGTAGCAACCTTCTGCTTTGGGTTTTGTTGCTTTGTTGACTGCTCCTCAGAAGGAGCGGTATTTTTCTTATTCTTCTTGTTCTTACCATCAGGTTTTTGCGTAGACTGCACAGATTTTATCGCGGTGGTAGGAAGAGCAGTCGATTTTGTAGAGGGGTCCACTGACATCTGGGCAATGTGGCCGCTGAGTTGTTTTACAACAATCCAAAAGGTTGAGCCGATAATCCCATCTACGTGTGCTTCGGGGTGCTGACTAGGGGAAGAATTGGAGTTGTGAGGGGCATTGGGGATTACGTCGTAAAGAGTGCTAGACTGTGAATATATCAGCTCTAAGTGTTGGGCATGACATATGGATTAGTATTCTACAACGGCACCACCTAAGGGGACATCCTTAGTGATTTGGGGGAGTAGGGACTTACAAAACTAGTTCACTAAGAGATAGTCTGGGAGGAGAGTTTTGACTAACCTCCACCTATGTCTCCATTCATGTATATGATCAAAGATGTGGGTGGCGGTATCTTGATGTAATGAAGTAAGGAGTTCCATCCCAGTCTCATAGAGGATGGGTAGCTAGAAGTGTTTTAAGAATTCCATCGCCAGAGCGTTAAAGGTATTGACTGATGCGCATGGTAACTCGATGTACCACTTGCCTACGTTGCCAGTAAGGGTGCATGGAAATAGATGTAACGGATGGTATCATCCACCATGGAGTTAGAAACACACCAAATATGATAGGTGGTGATATGGGTACTCGGATCCTCCCCTTGTCTCCCTTCAAACTTGGGGATGTCTGTTGGTATTTTATGTGGGATTGGCAGCCAGAGTAAGTTATGATAGATGGGGTAATTTGTAAGTTTGTACAAGTTGGGGATATCCAACGTTGCCAAGAAAGGCAGAGTGTGTGATGCCCCCGACTCGAACCAAGGTGATGACATATGAATTGAGGATCCTTGTGGTCCTCCCATCGTTTGAGTCCCAATATTATACATAGGTTTTGTGGTATAGTAGTTACCTTGGGGTATGGCATTGTAATGTGGATTTCCATGGGGATTGTGATGTTGGGGTATAGCATTTCCCCTAGGATAAGCAGTGCCCCCTTGACTCATTTGAGGTTGTGGGTAGGGTGCCCCCATGGATTGGTTGGGACCTCCTTAAGGATTCCCACCCACCACAAAACTAACCATATGTCCTTGACTGACATAAGGAGTGCTCATGTCAATTAGTGACTGAACATGCATGCCTGAAAATGGAGGGGGAACTGTTACATTCCCGACCGGTATATGCATATTGGGAGTGCCCCCAGATACTTGAATCTAGGGGTTAGAACTATATAATGGATGCCAACCATATTGTTGGTTGAAGGGACCAGTGCTAACTATGCTATATTGAGCGTTATAAGGAGCGTTGCATGTACCACTTGTTGAAGGTATAGAGTTTGACACTAAGGGGGTGGAACCCGACATGGGATGGGTTCCACTCATGGAGAGTGTCATGTGAGGGTTTGTACCTAGTACAAATGGGATAGTAGGGTTTGCGATCAATGGTGTGGTAGTGATTGTCAACTGGGGAAGTAATGGGGGACCAAAAGTGTCCAAAAAGTTCCATGACCCATTAGTCATCGACGGGATGGACGGAAATGTTCCAACTGAAGACATAGGGGGTACAGGTGCAACGGGGACCAAGATTGGGTCCAACGGATTCGTTATCAGAGGGTTATAGGGAGGAAGAAATCTTGTAGTAAAGAAATCCTCCGGTAAGCTTGAATCGTCGATTGTCCAAACATTTTCTATGTGATATCTCAAAGACTGATTTCCCGAAGATGGGAATCTGGTTCAATGGAGCTCGGAGGATCTTCCACAATGAGTGGAGGAAGTCCTAACAATCATCTAGATTGACGATGAGGGCTAGATGTAGCCACGATGACCGATAATTTTTATCAATAAATTTTATCATGATATTTATTAAAGTCTCAATGATAACACTCGGGCGCCTAAAAAATAAAAAGTACAGTAAGTGAATCAATCAACAAATAGAGGGAAATGACCCTGTCTAATAAGCACTAATCACTGGAGATGAAACCCAGTATCATAATGAATAACAGAGAGGGCTAGCCAAATGTATAGTTACAGTTACTCTAGAGCTTCGCCTGAACCTTAGATTGAGGGGCCAAGTACTCTCGTGAAGATGAGAACCCTCCCAAAAACTGAAGACAGAGTAGTTCCGTCTGTGTTAGGTACCAGGGCAGCCCGCCCCAGTCACCTTGTGTAAGTCCCTAAAAGTATGACCACTAAGGATACCTCAAATCATAGACACTACCGGAGGGGACATAGTCGTAGACAGTACACTGTGTGGGAAGGATATGTGAGTCCCCGACTCAGCTCTGAAATCCCTGAAGGGATCCCCAATACACAGAATACCTAAAGGAGTTGTAAGCGAAGGTGGGCTACCTTCACTTACATTCTGATGTTGTCTCATATTTAGCTCCACTTTGACTGGAGTGGTCCCGGTAGTATGAGTGCAGAAGGAATTTTGTCTCTTTTAATGACACTAGTTTTGGTTTTTGATCTTGGGCAGTTTACTCACACTGCCTATCCCAAGATCCTAGCTTGAACTAATGTTTTTTTTCTCTATAAAGAGTTACTGATTGATTTTAGGTAGATTTTATGTGTACCTTTTTAGTGTCTTTGGTAAGGTTGTTGACATATGATATTTGGTGGGACTCTTACTCAAAATCATGCAAAATATAATGCTTGAAAATATTCAATTCGATGAAATAAGTTGTATTCTACAAGTGAGAGTCATTCATACATTCATATTTGCTCCATGCATCCTACTCATTGTAGCACGAGCATAACCAATAGTAATATTTCTAATGCTTTCTAACAACTATTTGAAACCAAAATAAAGCCGATTTTGACCGACTAAGTAGAAGAATGAATAAAAAATGTTGATTTTTCTTTTATAAAAACTTTTTAAGAAAGAAAAAAACTATTTCCTAAAAAAAAAATATTTTAGGACACAGATCTTGCTAATAAAATACAGCTGCAGATCCTTTTTCAGTCCATGAGTAGGTTTCCCATCCCTTTGAGTTTACAGACACAGCTACATGTCAAAATTTGGTTGACTGACACTCTGTAGCAGCGGCCAAAGAGAGTTACTGGTTCTATTAACGCGTTGTTTGTGCAAACATAGAGCTTTATAAAGCTTTGTTTGCTCTACTAACCTGCATTAGTGTGGGAAAAGAGTTCAAAACAAGGCTTTGGGGATCAGATCCAAGGCTGAATATATGAGGGAAGAATGCAGCAAGGTCTTGATGGGCCAAAAAAGGAATGCATAAGTATAGGGAGGTCTAGAAGGAGGATGAAACTAGGAACTGTTTGAGTGAACCGAGAACTAATGTATCGTCCCCAGTGGAGTCACCAATTCTACTATAGGTTAAAATGCATGGTGTATGGAGAAAGAGATACCCTCAAGGGTCTTCCTAGGACCCTTGGTAGACTGTAATATTATCTACAGCTGTCACAAAGCTACATGCATGTCCATAAACAATAACTAACTATCAAAGCAAGATAGATTCATTACCTCAAGCCTCCATGTAGATTTGCTGGAGAGCACAATGCAGCTAGGTGGAAGTCCCCTGAGCCGGCTCCAGATCAAGTCCTGCACATAGAAGAGACAAGCATAATCACAACATACAACCTTGATAACTAATACATGAATATATAAAAGACATCTAGTTACACATAACTAAGCTACTCATGCTAAAAGGTATTGGACAAACAACTAAATGAATGATAGTACCAACACCACGGAGTAGACAATACAACTGTAGTTCTATATTAATTTCGAAAGAGTGATTACAACCATCTGTTGCATCAGCCTTCCCTTACCCCTCCAGCTCCTCTCTCTCTCTCTCTCCCTTCTTACCAACTTCTTATGCTTAGATTTGAGACTATGCTCGACAATCAAGTAAGCTATCCTTTCAAATGATATGACCTCTATCACCATAGCCCTAGCTTTGCTTATGTAGCAATTGAGTTAGGGTTGCCAAGTTCCTCCATGAGTCTCTTAAGGTAAAAGCAATGATGTTGCCATGCTTTTGAGCTCTTTCCCATTTGCCTCCTTCATTAGGACTAGAAATCCCACAAACAGGTCGAACTTTAGATGTTTCCTTGCTTTTCTGAGTAGATTTAGGAGGAAATATAGAGATATTTATGAGTCAATTCGCTCCTTTGACCTCTAGATTCTCATTAGGATCCACCAACGTTGTCCTCAAACCAACAAGTAGAGTTAGTAGGGTCATAAATTCTCCCTTAGGCTTACAGAAAAGCTTTATAAAGCATGTTGTCAGTGTTTAGCCAGCATTAGTGTGGAAACAAGGCTTGTGATCTTGGTCTTTTCTTCAGCTATCATGTCTTTCCCCTCTAAGCTGATGAGGGGATCATTTTTTTGTATAATAGTTGGTCAATCATGTTGAACATGTGTGTCTGGATGGTTTTTTCATTTCGCCGTCAAGTCATGCGAGTGTGTTCGTATGAGCACTTATGCATCTTTATATTGTTCACACACTTAGTCATTTTTGTTGAAGTTCTAATGACCAGACTCCTCACTGACAGTCAAACCATCACCATGCTTTTGACTTGATCGAATATCAGCCAAAACAACACAGAAGCACCAAGCTAGTTCTTTCAAGCTACGATGTCTGCAAGCAACTCAAACAACACTCATGCTGGTCACCCGAACAATCGACTGGTTGTTCATCTCAGAAATTGCACAGTGCTCATGAGCAGGTCTCCCGTTTCCCATCAGTCAGCTCAGCTCATAAATTGTGCAGAGATGATCAACACTAGCATTAGTGCATTTTTTCCAGCCAACAACTCCCAGCAGCAGACTCTGGGTTCCCTCCAGGAATTGTGCAGTTTCTGCTACCAGTGATTGAACATCCAACTGGCAGTTCCCTTTACGAATTGTGCAAGTCTGGCCGTCAGTGACCCCAGCAGCCAACTACTAGTTCCCTCTTGGAATTTTGGAAGTCTAGCTGCCAGTGACCCCAACGGCCAACTGGCAATTCCTTCTGGGAATTGCGTAATTTTGGCTGCCATTCTCCCTGGCAGTTCCCCAGAAAAACTATCTAATCCTTGCCTGATGACCCTTCATGCAGCGAGGCACGTTGCTCTGGAAAATTGTGCAAATATAGTTTTCCATCCCCCACTGATTGCTTGTTTCAAAAAATGTGTAGAGGATGTGTGCCTTGCCCTCCTGTAGCCCAGACTGTCCCTCCCAAAATTTGGGCAATTTTTCCTCCCAGCCGAGCTAGACCTTGTAGGCAGTAACTGTCAACTTAGATTATCTTTCTCCATCCCTCGGTGACTCTTGTGCATTTTTCATCAGTAGTTTCCTAGAGCCCTACATCATAGCCCTACTGCCTCTCCCATTCACCCGCATACGAATGATCATGTGTCATGGTAGACTAGGAGGTTTTGGATTTGATGTCGTCTCTTCATGAGTGACTGTAGGTACAGGTACACCAACAAATATGTCAAGGTGAGGAATGGGATGAATGAAGGGAGCACATGTAGATGGACAGGTTCACCCACGGAATAATGAACAAAGCATGTGAAGCAGACAAACTCGACGAACATGCACCTTAGCGAACAAGTGAGCCTATCAAGCCTTACAACATGAAAGCAAGGAACAACATGCTAAAGCTTCATCAAGAAAACCAAGAACCATTAAAGACTCCATGCACTTTGGCATGTGGAGGTGAAGCTATGATACACCATGAAGTCATCAATGATTCAGTAGCACTGTAGCTCAACATGCACTCTGGTAGCAACACGAATGTACCAGCATTGTCATGTCAAGTCATGTCGAGTCAAGTCATGAGTCATGTTGCCCACATCTCTACTATGGGTTTTTTGTCAATCAATGTGATGTAACGTGGAAGTCCAAGAGACCCACTTGTTGAAAATAGAGCCATGTAAGTCGGAAAGTCATGGAAGTCGAATAGTCATGAGGGTAGTCGAACAACCACAAGGGTTTGTTTCACCCTTGGCTATAAATACCCCCCTCATTTGTACATGAAGGGACTTTTCACCTTAGCTCCTCCCACATAGCCAAGAGAGTTTGTAATCATTTCTTTGAGTAATTAGTGCCTCCAATGCCCCACTGACGGGGTTAGTGATGTATGGTATAACGATGTGTCTTGGAAATTTCGCTTAATTCAGAAACCTGTCAACAGGTCAGCACATTTTCACACATGTATTGTATTTGTTGTAGTACTGATCTTTAACACTTGTAATGCATGTTGCTTTAACCATGTTTTCTACATCTGAACTGATTCATTTGCTGTAATGCATAATCTATTAATGGAAATGTGTTGTATATGCTGTTAATGTTGTCCCATCTGTGTCGACTGCTCTACCAGACATCAGACAGACCTTTCACATGAACCTTGTTGTAACAACCATTGCACTCATCTTGGACTAATCCATGAGTGTCTTACGTGTTATCTTACCTTATATGTTGTGACTGTCCCATCCGAGTGGACTGCTCTACCAGAAGCTATGTATGTCCTTTGTGTTGTATGTTCCTAGCCGAGTTGGGACTGATCCCTTTCAACCTGGCACTCATCTTCACATTTTTCCCCTCACAGTGAAAGAACCATTAACACAAGTACACTTACACTCACCAGGCATGCGAACCTCACTTCTCGAAGACAAAGCAAACCACTCTCCTCTGTCGACAAGCAAGAATTGAGGCAAATCCTTAAGATAATGGCAACCGGGCCATCATACAGGATGGGACTCCCACACCAAACGGTGTGAGATCTAGTTTGGCATTCATACCCAGGTGATCCCCTGAATGTTAGTGGGTCCAACACCATCAAAATCTTCATTGGGTCCAAGATTGAAGGCGAAATGTTTGCTCTGAGTTAGGGTATTTTGGATCTTGTTCATTGGCATAGATCTGAATTTTTTCATCCATATTTGTTGGCGCGGAGTGGGTAAGAGAGTGACTTTGGCTCTTTGGTCATTGGGAGGCAGTTCAGAGGGAGCGAATTTACCTTCACAAGGTTCTGGTCTTTGATCACTCACTTTAGGTAGCCCAAGGAGTGACTTTACTTTGTTGGTCACTCGAATAGCACTGCAAGGGTGTGACTTTGCCTTGATTCGTCGCCTAGACAACCCAACAAGGGAGAAACTTTGGGCATCTACTTTTCATATCCTGGGAGTGAATTTGTTGTTACAGTCACCCGCATATTGTCTTCATGAGTGTGACCCTGAAGTTTTTAGTCGCACAAAGACAGTGTTGATGATAGTGACCCAGTTCAGATCTGGGGTTTTGGCATCTCGGCATCAGTGATCTATGGAACTGGGTTTCTCTACTACATATCAGTAGATCTAAGTTTCTCTGTTGTTATAACACATCTGTAGATCTATAGATCTGGTTTATTTTTACGTGATGCTAATCATATGCATTGGGCTCATTGTACTCACTATTGTAAATTTTTATGATGATCTACTAAAAAAGAAGAAGATTTGAAAGGGTTTCCCCTTTGTGTGGTTTTTCCCTGGTCTTGGACCAATCTGCTATCTCTTATGGTTATGTGTGTTATTGTATTCTCTATCACTGCATATATTGTTCATTCTTCATCTACATTTATGATTGATTATACTGCTAATAATTGGATGCATTGTTAATGAAAAGGATAAATTGGGCTAAAGTAATTGATACAACATTGAACAATCAGAAAATTTAACATGGTACCAGAGCAAGGTTAAAATTGAAGCCCAAGAGAAGACAATTCTTGAAGCCCTCTCCTTCATAAAGTAGATCACCTAATTCAAATTGAATATGTCATCCTCTACCTTCAAGGAGCATGAAAAGCTAGATGATGCATCAAACTTTGCTGCATGGAAAGTCAAATTGGAGATCGGAACCGAAAACCATGATGTGTTGGAATATATTCAAGGAAGTATACCTGAGCCTTCAAAATATGCTTCTACTACACCCAAGAATAGGTACAAGAGAGGTGAGTCTAAAGTAAAGAAAATTATAGCGGATGGTTTATAGGGTCATTTTCTTGTTTATGTTGGGAATTCAAGAAAGTCCAAAGATACGTATGACAATATAACTGGCATGTATGAAGTCAATAACCTAAATGAGATAATTACCTTGAAATATCAACTAAAGGAATTCAAGATGCAAAAAGGAGAAACTTTTCAATCTTACATTATGAGGATCTCTTGTCTTAGAGATCAATTGCAAAGAGCTGGAGAAAATATACCTGACAGGGAACTGGTAATAGTGACTCTTAGGGGTCTCCCCTCTATTTGGGAAACCTTCATTACTACCATTAGCAACAACAATTTCCTTTTGACATATGATGAGATCATGGGAAAACTCACTCAAGAAGAATCCAAATTGATAGCAAGAGGAAGAATTCAAAATCATGAAGAAGGAGAACCCGCAACATACATAAATCATGGAAAAAGGAAGAATAAAATAGGAAGTTAGTCAAGGAAGCCCCCCTTTCAAAACTCAAAAATAAGGAATGACAAATCGACACCTCATATTGAGTGCTTCAACTGTCATAAGAAAGGTCATTATGCACGAGATTGTCCCGAGAAATGGAAAAGATCACGTTACAACTACAATAAAAAAGGAAGAAAGGGCTATCAAAGAAAGAATTGTGACAAAAGAGACGAGAGAAGAAGAAGAGACTCCTCAATCGACCTTGAAGAACATTATCCTTCTCAAAAGAATAAAAGGGCACCCAGGTATGAAAGTAATACTGAAAATAAATCTGAGTACATTCTCATTTCTACTCTTACTAGTTCTTCTCCACCGGATTTGTGGGATAGTTATCTAGTTGATAGTAGGGCCACTCATCATTTCTCTTGTTATAAAGATTTCCTCTCTAATCTAGTAGAGAGGGATACTACGATAAAGATAATTCTTGGAGACAATTATACTCATCCCGTGAAAGGTTTTGGGTCCGTCAAGTTTCAGTTAAATTATGGGGAATCTATTCTTCTGCATGATGTCATGTATGTACCAAGATTAATGAAGAATTTGGTATTTGTATCTGCATTGGAAGACAAAGGGATGAGGGTTGCCTTCATCAAAGGTAAATTTCTATCTTGGCCTACTGATTCATTTATGCAAGATTCCTTTACACTAGGATCGATATTTGAAGGACTCCATAAGGTAATAGGAGGACCTCTCCTTGCATTGACTCATAATACAAATTACTTGAGTGAATTATGGTACCACAGACTAGCTCATCTTCACTATGATACACTTTTGAAATCGAAGAAATTAGTATCCGGTATTCCCGATGTTCAGGCTCAACATGATGGAGTCTACCCAGGTTGTACAAGTGAAAAGAAAACAAGGGGACCATTTCCCTCCAATAATAAAAAAAAATTATGACATTATTCATCTCATTCATTCTGATATATGTGGTCTGATTCTTGTGCATCTTGTTGGTGGTCATCTCTACTACATTACCTTCATTGATGATTTCTCAAGAAAGACATGGATATATTATCTTAAGCACAACGATGAAGCCTTCAAAACTTTCAAGGAATTCAAAGCATTGATCAAAGCAATTGTGCCATATACTCCTGAAAAGAATGGTCTCACCGAAAGAAAGAACAAATCTATATTAGAAGTTTCCCATGCTATGCTCCATGATTAAAAGATGTGAAAATTCCTTTGGGCCGAAGCTACATCTACTGCGGTATATGTTCAGAATAGGTTGCCTTATGAAGAGTTGGAAAGCAAGACTACTGAAGAAATATTCATAGGGATCAAGCGTGATATCATCCATTTTCATGTCTTTGGATGCCCAGTATATTTACACGTGCTGAAATACAAAAGAAACAAACTAAAAGCTACTAGCAAAGAAGGTACATTTATGGGTTATTGTGAAAAATCTAAATCTTATAGAATTTATATTCCTGGTCAGAGAAAGGTCTAAATTAGCAGGGATGTAACATTTGATGAAGATGCATCTCTTGGAAAAGCAAGATATCTTCCTCCACCTTCTCCTTCCAAGGAAGAAAATGATTACTGGGATATTCTAGATGGTCTGACTGCACTTGAACCTGATATGGTTAACGATCCAATAGAGCCTATGGATCCATTAGATCCTCCTTCAAGTAAGATCTTTAGGAGAAAGGAAACTGTACATAGACTGAAAGGGAAGCCTATTGTGAATTCAAAATGGTTGTTTAAAATCAAGCATGGAAGTGATGGCAGCATCAAGAAATATAAAGCAAGGTCCATGGCTCATGGCTTCTCTTAGAAGGAGGGAGAATATTATGATGACATATCTGCTCCAATAGCTAAATATATAGTTTCCCTTGCTACAAGTCAGGGATGGATTCTTCATTAGATGAATGTAAAGGCCTCCTTCCTCCATGGCATGTTACAGGAAGAGATATACGTTGAACAACTACAAGGATTTGAAGTGGAAGACTGGACAACACATGTGTGCTGGTTGAAGAAGGAATTATATGGTTTGAACCAAGCTCCCCAAGCTTGGTATGTATGTATTGATAGCTACTTAATAAAGATGGGATTCACAAGAAGTAGTGTCGATCCCAACCTCTACTTCAAGTTAATCCAAGGTATGCCATTGATTCTAGTTTTGTATGTTGATGATCTATTTTTGATAGGTAGTGAGCTTATGATGATCGAATGTAAGAGGAAGCTATACTTTGAGTTTGAAATGAAATACATTGGTCTTATGCACTACTTTTTGGGCATTGAAGTGTGGAAAAATTCTGGTGAAATTTTCCTCTTACAAGGGAAATACATTGTAAAGTTGCTCGAAATATTTGGAATGTCTGTGTAAATCCATGGTTACTCCTATGGAAATAAATTTCAAGAAATTATGTGGAGATGTTGTAGGACCAGACTTAGAAAATCCATCTCATTATAGAAAACTGATTGGGGCTCTGATGTTCCTTGTGAACACCCATCCATATATATGTTATGCAGTAAACACTCTGAGTCAATTTATGACTGAGCCCCATCACTCACATTGGATAGCTGCCAGACACATATTGAGATACTTGCATGGGTCAAATACACTTGGCCAAAGATATTCTATAGGAAATGTTTAGCTTCATGGATACATTGATGATGATTGGACCGAAAATACTTTTGACAGGAAAAGTACATCCGGATGTTGTTTTATCCTTGGATCTACCATGATATCCTGGATGAGAAGGAAAAAAAAGTATGTAGCATTGAGCATAGCCAAAGAAGAATATATTGTCGCTAACATGTCTAGTTGCAAGGCAATATGGTTAGGAAAGATCTTTGGAGAGTTGTTTGAGCAGGTCCTAGACACCACAGTAATATACTGTGACATCAAGAGTGGGATCCGTTTGATAGAAAATCATGTGTTCCATAACAAGTCCAAGCATATTGAAATTCTATATCACTTCATTCGAGATATAGTGCAGATAGGAGCCTTCAAGCTCCATCACATATCAATAGATGATCAGATTTTAGATATTCTCGCCAAGGCATTACCAAAGAGAAAGCTCTCATTCTTTGGAGAATAACTTGGACTGATGGATGTAGCCCTTCCGGATAAGGGGTAGTGCTGATCAAGGACACTTAGCATACTCTTCCCACCCTACCTAATCTCCCAGGGTGAGGAATTGAGATAAAGGGCTCCTGGGGTTGAGGGAACTCTAGACAATAGGGCAGTAGCCTATCTGTTACCCCTGGTTGAAGAAAGTGTCTCCGCTATATATAGAGGGTCAAAGAGTGTTGCTCCCCTCTTGGTATTTATAGAGTATACCATAGTTGGCATCATACCATCAAGCATGCCAGCTAGATGAAATATCACTCCTCATTTTGGTAAATGAATTGAGAGTGTACTGGGGTGTGCAGCCCAAGTTGATTATGATGCAGTTGTTCTACCATCGATGGGAAGATCAACAAGAAATAGGATGGGTTGAGAAAACCCGATATGATTCTAAGTATAGAGTAAGCTCCCCAATGAGATTCCAGGGTTGAGGGTGTACTCCCTTATGAGGAGAGTTACCCTGTTTCTCAGTATGGGTGGAAAATATTTCTCCCCAGTATGGTTCCAGGTTGAGAAGTTCTCCCTGATGATATACTCTTTGTTGATGACTTATGATGATATTCCTGATAGCACCCTGATAGAAAAGATTCCATATAGCAACTTGATGGATAGAGGGTGGTAGACTAAGCTCCCCTCCGATAAAAAATTCTTCTTCTTTTAGATCAGAGAAAGTTTCAGAAATTAGATTTGAGCAGAAATAGTCAAGCACTACAACAACTTGATAAGATGATGCAAAGATATGGATAAGTGGAATTCTCCCTAGTTGAGAGGGAGTGTTAATTTTTTCAACTATGGTAAAATTCTACGTTGGATAGCTCAGATGACCAAGATGATGCTTGAATTAAATTATTCTTTTTGAGAGGACCAAAATGGACCTAAATATCACTCAATTTGGTCAAGCAGAAGTTAGGTTTTGAATTGTTTTATTAATTCATTCATTGTGGAATGGATCGACCCTAACCACTTGGGTAACTGTTTGGGTCATTCTTAACCCCAATTAAACCCTCAAGGTAGCCTAGAAAAGGAAGTGACCTCAAGATCATTTTGAAACACTCAAGTTATGTTTTTATTCTTTTACTTTGTCTTGTCTCACATAGGTTCATCAGCGGAAGTCTTCATTAATGCTGAGATCACAGGAGAAAGGTTCGCTCTGAGTTAGGGTATTTTGGATCTCAGTCACTGGCACATATCTAAATTTTTTCATCCATAGTTACTGGCACAGAGTGGGTAAGAGAGTGACTTTGTCTCTCTGGTCATTGGGAGGTAGTTCATAGGGAGCGACTTTGCCTTCAGAAGGTTCTGGTCTCTGGTTGCTCACTTCAAGTGGCCTAGGGAGTGACTCTACTTTGTCGGTCGCTCGGATAGCACTACAAGGCTGCAACTTTGACTTGATTGGTCACTTAGACAGTGCGGAAATGGAGAGACTTTGGGTATTTACTATTCAGATCCATAGTCACAAGCACGGAGACCTCATGGGAGCGAATTTTTTGTTACAGTTCCCCGCATACTGTCTTCGTGAGTGTGACCCTGAAGTTTTCAATTGCACATAGACAGTGTTGATGATAGCGACCTAGTTCAAATCTATGGTTTTTGCATCTCGGCATCAATGATCTGTGGTTCTAGGTTTATCTACTACAAATCGGTGGATATGAGTTTCTCTATTGTTACAACAGATCTGTAGATCTGTATATCTGGTTTATTGTTACCTATTGCTGAACATATGTAATGGGCTCATTGTGCTCACTTATGTAACTTTTTATGATGAGCTACTAAATAAGAAGAAGATTTGAAAGGGTTCCCCCTTATGGGGTTTTTCCCTAGTCTTGGACCAATCTTCTATCTCTTATGGTTGTTTGTGCTATTGTCTTCTCTATCACTACATATATTATTCATTCTTCAGCTACGTTTATGATTGATTATACTACTAATAATTGGATGCATTGTTAATGAAAAGAATAAATTTGGCTAAAGTAACTGATACAACATTGAACAATCAGAAAATTTAATAGAATATGTGTGCCTTCTTATTACTAGAACTAATGCATTGTTGTTGAACTCTAAAACTGAATTTTAATTTATTGGAACACTACTACAAGTTGTTGAAATCATATTGCCTTCATTCATATTCGCATCATGTCATAATTATTTTCTATGTGAATAAATTTGTTGATGCTTAACATAGAAAGAAATTGTTGGATTACTGGTCGTTAGTTAATTTCGTTCACCAACACAAGACTGCTCACCATTAATGTCTCTCACAAATAGGGGACATTGATAAATTCTCACTATTTATTAGTGAGAGAAATTGTCATTAAAGCATGCAAGCCTCAAGGTACTAAAAATATCTCTAGTATGAAACCCAGATAATGTATTGAATTCAATGGGTCAAGACTTGTTAGAATGAGGGCCTTAATGAATCCTCCATTATCTAATGTGAGCATAAAGTAATGATGTAGAGGACCATAGATGAAATATTTGATGATTATCAAGAAGGATTTATTTGACAAAAGGATGAGGACAATGTGGTAACTCATCATTGTAATGGAGTTGAATGACTTTATTCATGGATTAGAGATGAAATGTAAGTGAGGTGGGAAAGTATGAAACTTGCAAAGGGAAAATGATTTTGAATTCATGATCTAGTAGTGGTAGGAAGATGGGAATTTGGACTTCAATATGAATGGATTGTAATCTTAGGGAGAGGAAAATGACTGAGTAGCAATGGCATGATGGATGTGATATGACATGGACTTGAATTATTCATGATTCCATTGAAACATGCTTCTTCTAAAAATAAATTTTTCTTTGAAAACCACTTGTGCATAGATTGATTTTCTTTGATCATCCTGAAACTTGCAAAAAATTAGCAATAATATGTATAAAATGTAAGATTATCGAGGGAGAGAGATGATAAATCTCTCTCCATATGATATATACGTAAAAAAATTCACAAATAATGCTAGTAAAACAAATCCAAGGAAACTAAAAACAAATAAAATGAACTTTTTACCTGTTGGGAAGTGGTGCACCCTGGACTACCCATCAATGTTTCATTGATAAATTCTTCATTTGTTATCTGATTTGAGTGATGCAAAAAATAGGTTAAAGAAAAATCATATTAGAAATGTGTTTTTAATGATTTGATGATTTTTCCAAGTCCAATTGCTACAAAAAAAAACCATTTTTTTATTGTCTCAAATGCAAGTGAAAATTATCCCATGATGTGATCTCATCGATATATTTCCATCGACACTAGAATCGCCTCAAACAGGTGTCCTATCAAAAATTTATGCCAATCTAAATATTTTGGGAAATAGTTAAAAAATGTGTAAGGGTGCCACATGGAACCACCAGAGAGTGCCACATGTCAACACCAAGGAGTGCCACATGTCAACACTGAGAGTGACATGTGGCATCACCAAAGATAGACACATGGATTGTACATGTTGATCGGGTAAGGTTACATGGAAAGCTAATGTGTAAAATTGTTGATATGGTGATGATGATTGGTCAATGATGTGGCGGATGACTATACTTTTGATTGGGTAATACTGACAAATTATGGAATAGCACATGGACCAATACAAGCTATGGCATGGTCGCCCATATTTGACCAAAAGTTCATATACTTTCCAACTAAGCTCCATGGGGTTCGACCTCCCAACTTTCTTCATATGAAGCAAACAAATTTCCAATGAACCTCATAGTCTACATGTGGTATGAAGTGGAAATTAATGTTTCAAAATATTAATAATGTAAATTTGTGGTTTTGAATAAGGGACCAATCAGGATTGATCCCGATATCTCCACAAAACCAATTAAATTTGTAATCATTATACTACACATGTCAACTTGTAAAATACACACTAAAATATATCATTTCATTTTTGAATTCATCCTCTTGTTGGAATAATGGATCTCTCCAACTAATTTTATCACTGAATTCTACAAATTACATCTTTGATTGTTGAGCTAGAGCTCGAACAGTTTGTGTATCCAATTTTTATTTTATTTTCAGGAGGTGGATTCCCAAGCAATTATAGAAGTCAAACTTGAGGTCACGGCTTCACCATCAGCATCATGAATTTTTTATCTGTGCCCATACATTTTTTCATTCAAACCCTCGACCACCGGTGTCAAGATGCTACAATGCTTCAAACTTTTTATGGTCTCCGTTGGGATGGGGTCCCTTGGGTCAAGTTTTGATAAGATATTATAAAGTCTCTATATTTTAAGGAGTTGAGCGCGAGTAGAACAGGTCACTAGGAGTCAAGGGGCTTTAGGAAGGTAAAATCCCCTTAGTTTTTGTATTGTTTTGAGCTCCACCCATGGTTTACGGACCATGGTATTGTAATAAGGAAAAGTATATAAAAAGGTGTCTTAGAAAGTCTAAAATAATAAAAAAGGAGAAGTAAGTCAGATTGGATATGTTCTAAGTCTGTAATCATAAGATTTTTTCTATATTTGAGCGAAGGGGAAGGCTCCTACAGCTATGTGTGTGGAGACCTTGGTAAATCCATAGCTAAGTGTGCGAGCCCCTGCAGTTGTGTGTGTAGGATCTAGAAAGTATGTATATTGTAGATCTGAAGTAATAAAGAGTATTTGAAGCAATTTTGTGTCTAATTTATATATTTATGTGTTTCCTGTATTTACACTCAGTTGAATGACATTTATTTGTGTTATTTCTCTAACTACTTCGCGAATATCTGGATCTACTGTTATATGTTATTTTATAAATAATTAAACCCTTACGTGAAGTTCATAACTCTGTTCAACTGAAAATTTCTTTGAGTTTGGGGATTTCAGGGATAAGGGTTCACAAAGGTCAGATCAAGTCTGAAACTAAAGAGATGCCTTAATCCCACATCACATAGCCTTCTAGATGTAGAGACTTGGTTCTAGCATCCCCCAATACTGCATCAGGTGAGACTGCAACCTTTGCTAAGCTGGTTGTTGCTGAAAGGGCTCGTAGTGTAGGGTTTTGTTGGTTAGTAAAGCTGACTCGGAACCTGGGTCCAAGCCCTCTCAATCCAACAAATGGTTCCATTGTCAGAATCGATATCTATCTGAGGGATGTGTGATGTGGTGTAAGTGGATACCAACTAAAAAAGAAATTGAGAAGTGGATAGATTGGAAGTTGCGTGATTTTGTAGTTCAGGAGAATTAGAATTTGTGCTTGTCAAAAGAAAACTGGTCATGGATGTATCTCTAAACAGAAGTACATGAAATTTTATTTTTGACATTCCATTTTGAATTACACGCCTGGCTTTCCAAATTAGCAGATAGCGAACATACTTGGAAGCACAGCGATCCTATTGTGTGGACTCCAGAATTAGTGAAACAACTTGAAGGAAATGATTATAAGGTTGCAAGGGCAGTTGATTATTGGATTGATAGTATCTTGGGTAGTTTCATCACTGAATTTGCAATAGATACATTTGTGTCTTAGAGCGAAGCTGAACATCGATTCTTCAAAGGTCCAAGAAGTAATGACCTGAAATTTCTAAAGACTTGGATTAAAATTCTTTTGTGTGAAAAAAGGATTATGCCTTTACCCTAATGTTTAAGAGGGGTTAGACTGGATCTACGCAGAATGGAAAGCGATTTAGAGTATATCTAGACAAATTCGTTGAAAGTGAATACAATCCTTTATTGAGAGACTCTAAAAGTGAAGAAGAAATATTTATCCCTTGTACGCCTAGTGTCGGCCGGATAAATCGTTCTTGCGGACAAGACCGATCTCCCTAGTATCTACAGATATCTAGCGATAAGCAAGACAAGCAAATCTATCTTTCTCTAAATATTGTGATTTATAAAAAAAAAAACCAAGAGGTGTTTTAGACCCTACCTTAAGTCCAATGCTAGTTTGTGGCAGTCATGCTTCGACCGTCCGAATGAGTTTCCTTTTGAGAACCTGCAAACACAAACAAGCACACATCAAATAACACTTGCATAGCTAATATAATAAATCATATTCATCATGGTGATCAAGGAATCCATGAAATAAACTATAAAAGACAGCTTATTGAGAAAAATAAACTTTATTGTATTAACTTTGAACAAAGAAGAACTTTACAACCTTTGGTGCCTTGATGTTGTACAAGATCCTCCTAGGGTCCGAGCAAGAATCTCCTCTACTTTGACAAGCCTCACACTCTTCCCAATGAGATAAAAAGGTATGTAATCTCTCCTCTCAAGCTCAATTAGGAAGTCTAAATTTCAACAGCATTTACCCTCAAAAATATTCAGCTTTCAACCTCTTTAGTAACCAGCCCAATGCCTCATTTTATAGTGCAAAGGAAGGAAGTTACAGGTCCACCTATGAAGGGATAGAGTCCTCCTTCAAAGGGATAAGCTCCTCACATCAAGGGGTTAGCTCCTTAAGGTATGGGATGCATGAACCTTAAAGGAGTGAACTTGCCACCTCAAGATTCCCTCTAGAAGCTTCCATAAATAACCCAAAGTGAGTATTTTAAGAATGTACTTGCGGCTTTTTGACTTTTACAGGGGTCTGCACGCATTACACAGAGACAGAGCGGTCAGGTATGCAGGGGACATGACCAATAGGTGTGGGACCGTAGGTAATGCTAAGAGAAAGTGCAGAACCAGAGTTTTAGAGATTTTTAAGGGCTTTCTCTTATTTTTCAAGGATTGACATGAAGAACTGAGGTTTAAGACTTGAAAAGGAGGAAAATATGAGTGGTGATAGACTCATGCTGATTACAGAATGTCATGGTGACAATATCTTGTGCAATAGATTGCCCCCTAAAGTGCGAATTCTGTAATAGATGAGGATAGTATTTGTCATCTAAGAAGAGTGAAGTACTTTATCATTTCAAAGATCATCCTGTGGACACCCTGGTCAAAACCTGTAAAAACATTCAATACAAAATATATATGTATATGAACATATCATCGCTGAGGTAGGCATTCCCATACTCAGATCAAAACTGACTAGAAAACTAACTCTCTGATATAGGAATGATTTTGTAATACATCACAAGTATAGACATACGTAGACACAATATGGGCGCAACCATCTGTTTATGAATAGTCCACTGTATAATGAATAACAAAATTCCTCGCAGCCTGGATGGTGGAAACTAGATCCAGGGTCTTGATTTCTACTTCCCAAACTAGTACGATTCTATCCATGTGAATGAATGTGTCGAAGTCGAACATGGTAGAAACCACTTGATTACTAGTCAATGATGTGAATTGTTAACAAGTGTGAGAGAAACCACCAGTAATTTCAATGGCTCTCAAAGTACTCAGTACAATCCATGAAATGTGAATAGATGAGCTGATGTCGAACATGTCATAGAATCCTTTGATCGAAAGGTCAATGATGCAACCTATCATCGAAGGCGAGAAACCTGCCATTGAGGCATGCAGATTCCAAGGTACTGACGATTTCTAGATCATATTTCTAGATAATGAGCTGAAGTCAATAGAAAGCGATCCGTCGTAGGCAAGCCCACAACACGAAATCATAGATAAAGTTTGAAGAAATATATTTGGCAAGGACTAAATCAGGGATGGTCAAGATGGATGATAGATATTTTGCATATGAATGGTTTATTTGAACTAACCTCTTAAACAAATGACAACACTGCAGATGGTTTGGTGACAATTGACCCAAATCTCATACCCAGAAACCGGCTGAAGACTTTCAATATGGTTGGATTAACTGTTAGGCAAAGGATTTCCCAACCCAGGTGAACAAAAATTGTCGTGTTCAAGAGTGGTTAAATGCTTTTATAAAACACAAAGTATAACAAACAGGTTCATTTTTCTCTCTTTTCCCCCACCATTTCTGGCAAGTACCTCTTTATTTTTGACAAACTTGAGGAGGATAACATTTGCTTGGTTATATGCTCACCCTTTGGATGAGTCCAACTTAGTTTAAAATTCGAACCCTAAGGAGTGGTTCGTTCATGTTTAAAATTGAACAGGTCCTTTACTGTTAAATTTTAACGAGTCCAGTATAGGAAAAACTCGGTGTTTTTCAATTTTAGGGAGTCAAAAGAAAAACTTAAGAAATCTCCATGGTTGTCTTTTTCCGTAAATTTGTGTCCCCCAAGTCCAAAAAAGTATAAAATAATACTTGAGAGAACCGCTTAACCATTACAATCAAGGAGTAATTTTCATAATTAGTGTCCCTGATCTGAAAAAGTAAAAAAGCGATCAAAGACACGTCGTTTTATAACCAATATCGAACTTGAAACGACAAAAGTCCGGCAATCTTTTCATGTTTATACAGTTAGAAAAGAGATGTAAGGGGACCGTCCTTTTAATTCCGTTTTAACGAGTTTAAAAAGAAAAAACTCGGCAATCTTTTCATATTTTATGAGTCAGAAAAGAGCTTAAAGAGGACTCATCCTAGGGGAACAAGTGGTATAAAGGATAGCATCTGCTTCCGGAAATGGAGGAACTACTCAAAACATGTAATGGTTAAGAGGCTGGCTAATAAAACCACTCATAGATGTGGTCCCTCAGGAAGGGTAAACAACCAAGTGAAAGCATATGATCAGCCAAAAAGATGGTGGCAATGGAATGAAAACAACCAAGGCTCATCTAGCATAATTTAGCGGATAAAAATGACAATCACGAGATGTAAATTAGGTATAGGTTCATTTTTATACAAGCTTGAACCATAGAGAACTCTGCTTGGATTTGGTTTCATTTTTACACAAGCTTGAAATGAAAAACTATGCCTGTTATAAGTTTGCATGCCCCCACCATAATGACGCAAAACGAGGTACATGCCCCCCAATCTTCATTGCATTCAACGAGGTGGGTGGAATGAACATTCACTTTCTAGATCTTGAAAAGACTCGACTCGAAAAGGGAGTTGTGTCATTTTTTAATGAGGTTGACACTGGAAAATAACTGTCCTCAAAACCCTTGTTTCATTTTTCAAAATGAGCTTGACACAAGATAAGGAACTATGCTCTAAAATCCTTGATTCATTTTTTAACGAGCTTGACACAAGACAAGGAACTATGCTCTAAAATCCTTGATTCATTTTTTTTAATGAGCTTGACAGAAGACAAGGAACTATGCTCAAGGCACCCTATTTCATTTCTCAACGAGGTTGACACAGGAACAAAACTATTCTCGCTGACTCCTTGTTTCATTTTTTAACGAGCTTGACATAAGACAAGGAACTATGCTCATGAATCCTAGTTTCATTTTTTAACGAGGTTGAGACAGGAACAAACTATCCACGTGACATCTAGTTTCGTTTTTTAGCGAGGTTGAGACAGGAAAAAACTATCCTCGCAACACCCTGTTTCATTTTTTAACGAGGTTGACACAGGAACAAAACTATCCTCGCAACACCCTGTTTCATTTTTTAACGAGGTTGATACAGGAAAAAACTATCCTCGCAGCCTGGATGGTGGAAACTAGATCTAGGGTCTTGATTTCTGCTTCCCGATCTAGTACGATTCTATCCATGTGAATGAATGTGTCGAAGTTGAACATGGTAGAAACCACTTGATTACCAGTCAATGATGTGAACTGTTAAAAAGTGTGAGAGAAACCACCACTAATGTCAATGGCTCTCAAAGTACTCAGTACAATCCATGAAATGTGAATAGATGAGCTGATGTCGAACATGTCACAGAATCCTTTGATCAAAAGGTCAATGATGCAACCTATCGTCAAAGGCGAGAAACCTGCCATTGAGGCATGCAGATTCCAAGGTACTAGTGATTTCTAAATTATCTTTCTAGATATTGAGCTGAAGTCAATAGAAAGCGATCTGTCATAGGCAAGCCCACAACACGAAATCATAGATCAAGTTTGAAGAAATATATTTGGCAAGGACTAACTCAGGGATGGTCAAGATGGATGAAAAATATTTTTTAGATGAATGGTTTATTTGAACTGACCTCTTGAACACATAACGACATTGCAGATGGTTTGGTGACAATTGACCCAAAGCTAATACCCAGAAACCAGCTGAAGACTTTCAATATGGTTTGATTAACTATTAGGCAAAGGATTTCCCAACCCAGGTGAACAAAAAGTGTCGTGTTCAAGAGTGGTTAAATGCTTTTATAAAACACAAAGTATAACAAACAGGTTCATTTTTCTCTCCTTTTCCCCCTCCATTTCTGGCAAGTACCTCTTTATTTTTGACAAGCTTGAGGAGGAAAACATTTGCTTGGTTATAAGCTCATCCTTCGGATGAGTCCAACTTAGTTTAAAATTCGAACCCTAAGAAGGAGTGGTTCGTTCCTGTTTAAAATTGAATAGGTCCTTTACTATTAAATTTTAATGAGTCCAGTATAGGAAAAACTCGGTGTTTTTCAATTTTAGAGAGTCAGAAGAAAAACTTAAGAAAAATCCATGGTTGTCCTTTTTTGTAAATTTGTGTCCCCCAAAGTCCGAAAAAGTATAAAATAATACTTGAGAGAACCGCTTGACCATTACGATCAAGGAGTACTTTTCATAATTAGTGTCCCTAATCCGAAAAAGTAAAAAAGCGATCAAAGACACGTCATTTTATAACCAATATCGAACTTGAAATGACAAAAGTCCGGCAATATTTTCATGTTTATATGGTCAGAAAAGAGCTATAAGTGGACTGTCCTTTTAATTCCCTTTTAACAAGTTTAAAAAGAAAAAAATCGGCAATCTTTTCATATTTTACGAGTCAGAAAAGAGATTAAAGAGGACTCGTCCTAGAGGCGAGTGGTATAAAGGGTAGCAACTGGTTCTGAAAATGGAGGAACTGCTCAAAACATGCAATGGTTAAGAGGCTGGCTAATAAAACCACTCATAGATGTGGTCCCTCAGGAAGGGTAAACAACCAAGTGAAAGCATATGATCAACCAAAGAGATGGTGGCAATGGAATGAAAACAACCAAGGCTCATCTAGCAGAATTTAGCGGATAAAAACGACAATCACGAGATGTAAATCGGGTATAGGTTCATTTTTATACAAGCTTGAACCATAGAGAACTCTACTTGGATGCGACAAAATGGTGACTCCGCTTTCTCTTATTTTTCAAAGCTTGACATGAAGAATTAAGGTTTAAGACTTGCAAAGGAGGAAAATATGAGTGGTGATAGACTCATGCTAATTGCATAATGTCATGGTGACAATATTTTGTGAAATATATTGCCCCCTAAAGTGCGAAGTCTGTAATAGATGAGGATAGTATTTGTCATCTAAGAAGAGTGAAGTACTTTATCATTTCAAAGATCATCCTGTGGACACCCTAGTCAGAACCTGTAAAAACATTGAATACAAAATATATATATATGAACATATCATTGCTGAGGTAGGCATTCCCATACTCAAATCGAAACTGACTAGAAAACTAACTCTCTGATATAGGAATGATTTTGTAATACATCGCAAGTATAGACATACGTAGACACAGTATGGGCGCAGCCATCTATTTATGAATAGTCCACTGTATAAGGAATAAAAAAATTCCTCGCAGCCTAGATGGTGGAAACTAGATCCAGGGTCTTGATTTTTGCTTCCCGAAGTAGTATTATTCTATCCATGTGAATGAATGTGTCGAAGTCAAACATGGTAGAAACCACTTGATTACCAGTCAATGATGTGAACTGTTAACAAGTGTGAGAGAAACCACCAGTAATGTCAATGGCTCTCAAAGTACTCAGTACAATCCATGAAATGTGAATAGATGAGCTGATGTCGAACATGTCACAGAATCCTTTGATCGAAAGGTCAATGATGCAACCTATCATCGAGGCAGCCTGTTTCATTTTTTAACGAGGTTGATACAGGAAAAAACTATCCTCACAACATCCAGTTTCATTTTTAAATGAGGTAAATACAGGAAAAAACTATCCTTGCACCTAATTCATTTTTTAACGAGGTTGACTCGGTAACAGGAACTATCCTCTAACCAACTGATTCATTTTTCAAGGCTTGACATGAAGAACTGAGGTTTAAGACTTGCAAAGGAGGAAAGTATGAGTGGTGATAGACTCACACTTGCTGCAGAATGTCATGGTGGCAATATTTTGTGCAACAGATTGCCCCCTAAAGTGCGAAGTCTGTAATAGATGAAGATAATATTTGTCATATAAGAAGAGTGAAGTACTTTATCATTTCAAAGATCATCCTATGGACGGCCTAGTTGGAACCTGTAAAAACATTCAATATAAAATATATGTATGTGATCATATCATCGCCGAGGTAGGCATTCCCATACTCAGATCAAAACTAACTAGAAAACTAACTAAACTGCTCTGATACAAGAATGATTTTGTAATAAATCACAAGTATAGACATATGTAGACACAGTATGGGCGTAGCCATCTGTTTATGAATAGTCCACTGTATAATGAATAACAAAATTCCTCGCAGCCTGGATGGTGGAAACTAGATCCAAGGTCTTGATTTCTGCTTCCTGAAATAGTATGATTCTGTCCATGTGAATGAATGTGTCGAAGTCGAACATGGTAGAAACCCCTTGATTACCAGTCAATGATGTGAACTGTTAACAAGTGTGAGAGAAACCACCATTAATGTCAATGGCTCTCAAAGTACTCAGTACAATCCATGAAATGTGAATAGATGAGCTGATGTCGAACATGTCATAGAATCCTTTGATCGAAGGTCAATGATGCAACCTGTCATCGAAGGCGAGAAACCTGCCATTGAGGCATGCAGATTCCAAGGTACTAACGATTTCTATATCATCTTTCTAGATAATGAGCTGAAGTCGATAGAAAGTGATCCGTCGTAGGAAAGCCCACAACACGAAATCATAGATCAAGTTTGAAGAAATATATTTGGCAAGGACTAACTCAGGGATGGTCAAGATGGATGACGGATATTTTGCAGATGAATGGTTTATTTGAACTGACCTCTTGAACACATAACGACACTGCAGATGGTTTGGTGACAACTGACCCAAAGCTAATACCCAGAAACCGACTAAAGACTTTCAATATGGTTTGATTAACTGTTAGGCAAAGGATTTCCCAACCCATGTGAACAAAAAGTGTCATGTTCAAGAGTGGTTAAATGCTTTCCTAAAACACAAAGTATAACAAACAGGTTCATTTTTCTCTCTTTCCCCCCCCCATTTCTAGCAAGTACCTCTTTATTTTTGACAAGCTCGAGGAGGATAACATTTGCTTGGTTATAAGCTCATCCTTTGGATGAGTCCAACTTAGTTTAAAATTCGAACCCTAAGAAGGAGTGGTTCGTTCCTGTTTAAAATTGAACAGGTCCTTTACTGTTAAATTTTAATGAGTCCGGTATAGGAGAAACTTGGTGTTTTTCAATTTTAGGGAGTTAGAAGAAAAACTTAAGAAAACTCCATGGATGTCCTTTTTCATAAATTTGTGTCTCCCAAGCCTAAAAAAGTATAAAATAATACTTGAGAGAACCGCTTGACCATTACGATCAAGGAGTAATTTTCATAATTAGTGTTTCTGATCCGAAAAAGTAAAAAAGTGATCAAAGACACATCGTTTTATAACCAATATTGAACTTGAAACGACAAAAATCCGCCAATCTTTTCATGTTTATGCGGTCAGAAAAGAGCCATAAGTGGACCATCCTTTTAATTCTGTTTTAATGAGTTCAAAAAGAAAAAACTCGGTAATCTTTTCATATTTTTTGAGTCAGAAAAGAGCTTAAAGAGGACTCGTCCTAGAGGAACGAGTGGTATAAAGGGTAGCAACTGGTTTTGGCAATGGAGGAACTGCTCAAAACATGTAATGGTTAAGAGGCTGGCTAGTAAAACCACTCATAGATGTGGTCCCTTAGGAAGGTTAAACAACCAAGTGAAAGCATATGATCAGCCAAAGAGATGGGGGCGATGGAATGAAAACAACCAAGGCTCATCTAACAGAATTTAGCAGATAAAAACGGCAATCACGAGATGTAAATCAGGTATAGGTTCATTTTTATACAAGCTTGAACCATAGAGAACTCTGCTTGGATTCGGTTTCATGTTTACGCAAGCTTGAAATGAAAAACTATGCTTGTTATAAATTCGCATGCCCCCAACATAATGACGCAAAATGAGGTACATGCCCCCCAAGCTTCATTGCATTCAACTAGGTGGATGGAATGAAGGTTTACTTTCAAGATCTTGGAAAGACAGTGAGTTGTTTCATTTTTTATTGAGGTTGACATAGGAAAAGAACTTTCCTCAAAACCCTTGTTTCATTTTTTAACGAGCTTGACACAAGACAAGGAACTATGCTCACTGACTCCTTGTTTCATTTTTTAACAAGCTTGACACAAGACAAGGAACTATGCTTGAAAATCCTTGATTCATTTTTTTTTTTTAAACGAGTTTGACACAAGACAAGGAACTATGCTCAAGATTCCTTGTTTCATTTTTTAATGAGCTTGACACAAGACAAAGAACTATGCTCACAAAATCCTTGATTCATTTTTTAATGAGCTTGACACAAGACAAGGAACTATGCTCAAGACTCCTTGTTTCATTTTTTAACGAGCTTGACACAAGACAAAGAACTATGCTCCTGTCTACTCTCTACAACCTACCTATATAACCTATTGATTCATTTTTTTTAAATGAGGTTAACACAGAAAAAGAACTGTCCTCATACCTGATTCATTTTTTAACGAGGTTGACACGGGAAAAGAACTGTCCTCATACCTGATTCATTTTTTAACGAGGTTGACTCAGTAACAGGAACTATCCTCTAACCAACTGATTCATTTTTTAATGAGGTTGACACAGGAAAAGAATTGTCCTCATACCTGATTCATTTTTTAACAAGGTTGACTCAGTAACAAGAACTATCCTCTGACCAACTGATTCATTTTTTAACGAGGTTGACACAAGAAAAGAACTATCCTCATACTCACTCATTCATTTTTTAACGAGGTCAACATAGTAAAAGGAACTTTCCTCAAGGCAGCCTGTTTCATTTTTTAACGAGGTTGATACAGGAAAAAACTATCCTCGCGACATCTAGTTTCATTTTTAAAAGAGGTTGATACAGGAAAAAACTATCCTCACACCTGATTCGTCTTTTAACGAGGTTGACTCAGTAACAGGGACTATCCTCTGACCAACTGATTCATTTTTTAACGAGGTTGACACAGGAAAAGAACTGTACTCATACTCACTGATTCATTTTTTAATGAGGTCGACACAGTAAAAGGAACTTTCCTCGACTAGCTGATTATGGCTTCCAACTGGAAGAAAGACATGTCAATGGACACACCTTGATCATGGCTTCTAAGAGGTCTTCATCAGAAGGAAGAATAGTCCTCTGGAAGGAACACATGTCAAGGGACTCAAAAGGGATAAGAACATCGCGTTCAAGACAAAGAACTATGCTCATAAAATCCTTGATTCATTTTTTAACGAGCTTGACACAAGACAAGGAATTATGCTCAAGACTCCTTGTTTCGTTTTTTAACGAGCTTGAAACAAGACCGATCTCCCTAGTATCAACAGATATCGAGCAACAAGTAGAACAAGCAAATCTACCTTTCTCTAAATATTGCGATTTATAAATAAAAACCAAGAGGTGTTTTACAGCCTACCTTAAGTCCAATGCTAGTTTGTGGCGGCCACGCTTCGACTATCTGAATGAGTTTCCTTTTAAGAACCTGTAAACACAAACAAGCACACATCAAATAACACTTGCATAGCTAATATAATAAATCATATTCATCATGGTGATCAAGGAATCGATGAAATAAACCATAAAAGACAGCTTATTGAGAAAAATAAACTTGATTGTATTAACTTTGAACAAAGAAGAACTTTACAACCTTGGTGCCTTGATGTTGTACAAGCTCCTCCCAGGGCCCAAGCAAGAATCTCCTCTACTTTGACAAGCCTCACACTCTTCCCAATGAGATCAAAAAATGTATGTAATCTCTCCTCTCAAGCTCGATTACGAAGACTAATTCCAACAGCATTTACCCTAAAACATATTCATCTTTCAACCTCTTTAGTAACCAACCCAATGCCTCATTTTATAGTGCAGAGGAAGGAAGTTATAGGTCCACCTATGAAGCGATAGTGTCCTCCTTCAAAGGGATAAGCTCCTCACATCGAGGGGTTAGCTCCTTAAGGTATGGGATGCATGAACCTTAAAGGAGCGAACTTGCCACCTCAAGATTCCCTCTAGAAGCTTCTAGAAATAACCCAAAGTGAGTTTTTTAAGAATGTACTTGCGGCTTTTTGACTTTTACAGGGGTCTTCACCCATTACACAGAGACAGAGCGGTCAGGTATGCAGGGGACATGACCAATAGGTGCGGGACCGCAAGTAATGCTAAGAGAAAGTGCGGAACCAGAGTTTTAGACATTTTTAAGGGCTTTCTCTTATTTTCAAGGCTTGACATGAAGAACTGAGGTTTAAGACCTGAAAAGGAGGAAAGTATGAGTGGTGATAGACTCACACCGATTGCAGAATGTCATGGTGGCAATATTTTGTGCAACAGATTGCCCCCTAAAGTGTGAAGTCTGTAATAGATGAGGATAGCATTTGTCATCTAAGAAGAGTGAAGTACTTTATCATTTCAAGGATCATCCTATGGACACCCTAGTCGGAACCTGTAAAAACATTCAATACAAAATATATATGTGAACATATCATCGCTGAGGTAGGCATTTCCATACTCAGATCAAAACTGACTAGAAAACTAACTAAACTGCTCTGATACAGGAATGATTTTGTAATACATCACAAGTATAGACATATGTAGACACAGTATGGGTGCATCCATCTGTTTATGAATAGTCCATTGTATAATGAATAACAAAATTCCTCACAGCCTGGATGGTGGAAACTAGATCCAAGGTCTTTATTTCTGCTTCCCGAAATAGTACGATTCTATCCATGTGAATGAATGTGTCGAAGTCGAACATGGTAGAAACCACTTGATTACCAATCAATGATGTGAACTATTAACAAGTGTGATAGAAACCACCAGTAATGTCAATGGCTCTCAAAGTACTCAGTACAATCCATGAAATGTGAATAGATGAGCTGATGTCGAACATGTCATAGAATCCTTTGATCAAAGGTCAATGATGCAACCTGTCGTCGAAGGCGAGAAACCTACCATTGAGGCATGCAGATTCCAAGGTACTGATGATTTCTAGATCATCTTTCTAGATAATGAGCTGAAGTCGATAGAAAGTGATCCGTCGTAGGCAAGCCCACAACACGAAATCATAGATCAAGTTTGAAGAAATATATTTGCAAGGACTAACTCAGGGATGGTCAAGATGGATGACAGATATTTTGCAGATGAATGGTTTATTTGAACTGACCTCTTGAACACATAACGACATTGCAGATGGTTTGGTGACAATTGATCGAAAGCTAATAACCAAAAACGGGCTGAAGAATTTCAATATGGTTTGATTAACTGTTAGGAAAAGGATTTCCCAAACCAGGTGAAAAAAAAGTGTCGTGTTCAAGAGTGGTTAAATTCTTTCCTAAAACACAAAGTATAACAAACAGGTTCATTTTTCTCTCTTTTCCCCCACCATTTCTGGCAAGTACCTCTCAATTTTTGACAAGCTTGAGGAGGATAACATTTGCTTGGTTATAAGCTCATCCTTCGGATGAGTCCAACTTAGTTTAAAATTCGAACCCTAAGAAGGAGTGGTCCGTTCCTGTTTAAAATTGAACAGTTCCTTTACTGTTAAATTTTAACGAGTCCAGTATAGGAGAAACTCGGTGTTTTTCAATTTTAGGGAGTCAGAAGAAAAACTTAAGAAAACTCCATGGTTGTCCTTTTTCGTAAATTTGTGTCCCTCAAGTCCGAAAAAGTATAAAATAATACTTGAGAGAACCGCTTGACCATTATGATCAAGGAGTACTTTTCATAATTAGTGTCTTTGATCCGAAAAAAAGTAAAAAAGTGATCAGCGACACGTCATTTTATAACCAATATCGAACTTGAAATGACAAAAGCCCAGCGATCTTTTCATGTTTATATGGTCAGAAAAGAGTTGTAAGTGGACCATCCTTTTAATTCCGTTTTAACGAGTTTAAAAAAGAAAAACTCGGCAATCTTTTCATGTTTTATGAGTCAGAAAAGAGCTTAAAGAGGACTCATCCTAGAGGAACGAGTGGTATAAAGGGTAGCAACTAGTTCCGGCAATGGAGGAACTGCTCAAAACATGTAATGGTTAAGAAGCTGGCTAACAAAACCACTCATAGATGGTGTCCCTCGGGAAGGGTAAACAACTAAGTGAAAGCATATGATCAGCCAAAGAGATGGTGGTGATGGAATGAAAACAACCAAGGCTCATATAGCAGAATTTAGCAAATAAAAATGACAATCATGAGATGTAAATTGGGTATAGGTTCATTTTTACACAAGCTTGAACCATAGAGAACTCTGCTTGGATTCAGTTTCATGTTTACACAAGCTTGAAACGAAAAACTATGCTTGTTGTAAGTTCGCATGCCCCCAGCATAATGACTCAAAATGAGGTACATGCCCCCCAAGCTTCATTGCATTCAACCAGATGGATGGAATGAAGGTTTACATTTGAGATCTTGGAAAGACTCGACTCGAAAAGGGAGTTGTTTCATTTTTTCATGAGGTTGACACAGGAAAAGAACTATCCTCAAAACCATTGTTTCATTTTAAACAAGCTTGACACAAGACAAGGAACTATGCTCGAAAATCCTTGATTCATTTTTTTAATGAGCTTGACACAAGACAAGGAACTATGCTCAAGACACCCTATTTCATTTCTTAACGAGGTTGACACAGGAACAAAACTATCCTCGTTGGCTCCTTGTTTCATTTTTTAACGAGCTTGACACAAGACAAGGAACTATGCTCATGACTCCTAGTTTCATTTTTTAACGAGCTTGACACAAGACAAGGAACTATGCTCATGTCTACTCTCTATTATCTACCTATATAACCTACTGATTCATTTGTTTTTTTTTAATGAGGTTGACACAGGAAAAGAACTGTCCTCATACCTGATTCATTTTTTAACAAGGTTGACTCAGTAACAGGAACTATCCTCTGACCAACTGATTCATTTTTTAACGAGGTTGACACAGGAAAAGAATTTTCCTCATACCTGATTCATTTTTTAACGAGGTTGAATCAGTAACAGGAACTATACTCTGACCAACTAATTCATTTTTTAATGAGGTTGACATAGGAAAAGAACTGTCCTCATACTCACTGATTCATTTTTTAACGAGGTCGACACAGTAAAAGGAACTTTCCTCAAGGCAGCCTGTTTCATTTTTTAACGAGGTTGATATAGGAAAAAACTATCCTCGCAACAGCCTGTTTCATTTTTTAATGAGATTGATATAGGAAAAAACTATCCTCGCGACAGCCTGTTTCATTTTTTAACGAGGTTGACACAGGAAAAAACTATCCTCACGACAACCTGTTTCATTTTTTAACGAGGTTGATACAGGAAAAAACTATCCTCACGACAGCCTGTTTCATTTTTTAACGAGGTTGATACAGGAAAAAACTATCCTCGCGACAGCCTGTTTCATTTTTTAATGAGGTTGATACAGGAAAAAACTATCCTCGCCAACTGATTATGGCTTCCAACTGGAAGAAAGACATGTCAATGGACACACCTTGATCATGACTTCTAAGAGGTCTTCATCAGAAGGAAGAATAGTCCTCTAGAAGGAACACATGTCAAGGGACTCAAAAGGGATAAGAACATCACGTTCAAGTAATCCCATAGAGTTTTCCATGTCAATTACCGGATCTAAATCAAAGGAAGATGAGCAAACAATGAGAGGCTCACTTACATCGGTAACTGAAAACATGGGACTAGTTGCCACATAATTAACCCATGGCGGGGTAGATACCACTTTAGAATCAAGAACATTTAGGGGTGTCATATTATTGGTAGTTGAAACAAGACTAGGGAACGAAAGCTGGTCTATAGTCACAATATTTCCATTGTGAGGGAAAGACATCACACGAAAGAGTGTCGATACGACAACTTTCATTGCATAAACATAGTCGCGCCCAAGGAGTAAATTGAAATCCAAGGGACCTCAAAAAATAAGAGAAAGTGGAGTCGCCATTTTGTCAGTCGGATAAATCGTTCTTGCGACAAGACCGATCTCCCTAGTATCTACAGATATCTAGCGACAAGAAAGACAAGCAAATCTATCTTTCTCTAAATATTGTGATTTATAAATAAAAACCAAGAGGTGTTTTAGACCCTACCTTAAGTCCAACGCTAGTTTGTGGCAACCACGCTTTGACTGTCCGAATGAGTTTCCTTTTGAGAACCTCCAAACACAAACAAGCACACATAAAATAGCACCTGCTTAGCTAATATAATAAATCATATTCATCATGGTGATCAAGGAATCCATGAAATAAACTTAAAAGACAGCTTATTGAGAAAAATAAACTTGATTGTTTTTAACTTTGAACAAAGAAGAACTTTACAATCTTTGGTGCCTTGATGTTGTACAAGCTCCTCCTAGGGTCCAAGCAAGAATCTCCTCTACTTTGACAAGCCTCACACTCTTCCCAATGAGATCAAAAGCTCAATTAGGAAGTCTAAATTCCAATAGCATTTACCCTCAAAAATATTCAGCTTTCAACCTCTTTAGTAACCATCCCAATGCCTCATTTTATAGTGCAGAGGAAGGAAGTTACAGGTCCACCTATGAAGGGATAGAGTCCTCCTTCAAAGGGATAAGCTCCTCACATCAAGGGGTTAGCTCCTTAAGGTATGGGATGCATGAACCTTAAAGGAGTGAACATGCCACCTCAAGATTCCCTCTAGAAACTTCTAGAAATAACCCAAAATGAGTTTTTTAAGAATGTACTTGTGGCTTTTTGACTTTTACAGGGGTCCACGCCCATTACACAGAGACAGAGCGGTCAGGTATGCAGGGGACATGACCAATAGGTGCGGGATCGCAGGTAATGCTAAGAGAAAGTGCAAAACCAGAGTTTTAGAGATTTTTAATGGCTTTCTCTTATTTTTCAAGGCTTGACATGAAGAACTGAGGTTTAAGACTTGCAAAGGAGGAAAATATGAGTGGTGATAGAATCATGCTGATTGCAGAATGTCATGTTGACCATATTTTGTGCAACATCTAGAGGTGCGCCGCAGTCAGTAGATCAGGGTACTTTTGGAATTCCACATTTGTCGCATCAGCTTCTTTAGATTTCTCCTTCTGTGGAACTAGTGGTATCTGATTCTTAGATGTAGAAGCACCTAGATCCATAAAAAAAAATCATGCCTACATGAACATTTCTTTTTCTTTATGTAGATCAAATCCAACATTCTTGTCACCAGATTTTCAAAACCATAGATCTGATTCTAGTTGTTTGCCTTCAACCTTGTCTTCACTAGTGGCTATACCACTTCGTGTGAATATGTTGATACTAGGATCATCTGAATGAATGTTCTGCGTTAGTTGTTGGTTCTTCTTCTCTTGCATATTTGTTATTAATATCGGGCAATCTTATATAACATGATCAAATTAACGACATTACTGACAAGAAGTGTGCATTGAATTCTAAAATTCACATGCAAAATGGTTTGGTTCTTCGTAGTTGTAACAAAAAATCATTCCTCGACCTCTTCCAACTCCTCCTCCTCTCTTCCCTGTCTTGGAATCCTCCATGAGCTATAGGTGAGCCTTAATCGTTCCGCACACAGTTTTTAGCCTACATTCTATATAGCAGAGTCATGTCCATCATTAATTCAAAGCTTTGGAAATTCCTTTCATCATGACCAACTGATTTACAAAGTTACAAAAGAGTTTCTTTGGAGACTGTATGAACTTTTTTAATAGAGAGAAATTATTTGTCGAATGTTGTCCTGATACTTGGAAAATGCTACACCAAGCCCTTGCGCTGGTGCTTGATCCACTGGAAGATTCTGCCTTCAACAGGTAGGGACCTCCCACAACTATATAATCCTGAAATACAGGGCACTAATATTTATGATGACCTTCAACCTTGCACTTTATGCACCAAATTTCACAATGTGTTTCCAACTTAACATCCTTTCCCTTCTTCAGATCGCAACTCCATATGTAGGCTTGCTAATTGCGACTAGATCTATTGAACTCCTATATTTGTGTCTTGGATCAGCGAAGCTTCTAGCTTCATCATGATTTCCAATGCTTCAGCCTGAGACCTAATATTCTGCTAAGATAACGACAATCTTAAGTGAGGTAACAATGAAGCTATGTACTAGTCTCTATGTTGTTGAACTAAAATTTGAAGACTAGCTTGGCTCAGTAAGCACTTTAGACACTGATCTATATCCCACACAGATTCATTAACCCTCTGCTTGATCTCCTTTATTTCGGTCACACACTGAGCTTGCAACTTGGGTTTCCTAAATTTTGCATTCAGCGCATCCTTTGTGTTAGCTAACGAAGCAGCCGAATGAGTCGTACTATATATGATGTACCAAGAAAGCGCTCTATCCTGCAACATTGTAACCAAATGCAATTTCTTCATGTCATCATTGTTGACTTACTGTGCTTTCCACACAGCTTCTGTGACGAACCAAAATTTATTGGGATCCTCTAATCCCTGACCCCTGAATACAGGCATTTTCACTATATTCACCCTACTAAATAGTGGAGGTGGAGGTGGAGGTGGAGGTAGAAGTGTAGGTGTATGAGGGAGAGGTGAACGTGGAGGTGGGAAAGGTGTGGTTTGACTTGCAGCTCCAGATCTTTGAGCTTAAGATGAAGTTGCAGCCCACAACCTCTCTAGAAGTCTGAGAGCAGTGCGTGGCTGCTATCAAAGATGATTTGGAAATTCTTGTCATTGTAGTTAACGACTGCAACCAAATTTTTGAAAGTACGATGGAAATGTGGGCCTTGCTACAACAAGACTTGCATCTGCAGAAACCTGAAGCTGACATTCACGAAAATAAATTTCAGTTTGATGAGATCAGGGTGACAGTGCAGACCTTAGCACCTGTGCAGAGGCTCACCAGACTTCAAGAAGGGAAATTCATACAAACTCAGATTGATGAGCTTTGTTGGAAGGCCTCTATAATTTAGCAAGGATGTAGCCATGGGCCGATGAAGCAAACCAACTATCGTAGAACATCTAGAGAAAAATAAAATCCCTTCAGTAGATGCAAAGGACGATGAGTTTAGCAATTGCAGGGCCAACTACAGAGAAGTTGGCTGAAGAGGTTTGGCAGGCCACCATGAAAAATATAGCAGAAATTCAAGCCTTGAAGTTTGAATTTAGCAGCCTCAAAGCAAGCATCATGGATATACCAACAGAGTGACTCAAGGATGAGTCAAATATTTGTGTTGGGGGCCTGTTGGGACGGGTCCCCTGGGTCAAGTTTTGATAAGATATTGTAAAGTATCCACATTTTTAGGAGCAAAGTGTGAGTAGCATAGGTCACTAGGAGTCAAGGGGATTTAGGAAGGTCAAATCCCCATAGTTTTTGTATTTCTTTGAGCTCCACCCATGGTTTATGGACCATGGTATTGTAATAGGGAAAAGTATATAAAAGGGTGTCTTAGAAAGTCTAAAATAATAGAAAAAGAGAAGTAAGTCCGATTGGATATGTTCGGAGTTTGTAAGCGTAAGATATTTTCTATATTTGGAGTGAAGGGGAAGGCTCCTATGGTTGTGTGTACGGAGACCTTGGTAAGTCCGCAGCTGAGTGTGTGGGCCCCTACAGTTGTGTGCGCATGAGACCTTTTGTGTCCAATTTATATATTTATGTGTTTTCGATATTTACGCTTAGTTGAATGCCATTTATCTATGTTATTTCTTTAACTACTCTGTGAAGATCTGGATCTATTTTTATACGTTATTTTATGCATGATTAAACCCTTACGTGAATTTCATAACTCTATTTAACTGAAAATCACTTTGAGTTTTGGGATTTCGGGGATAAGGGTTCACAAAGGTCAGATCAAGTCTGAAACTAAAGAGACACCTTAATCTTGCATCACATAGCCTTCTGGATGCAGAAACCTGGTTCTAACATCCCCCAATACTGCCTTGGGTGATACTGAAGATTGCGCTAAGCTGATTATTTCTAAAAGGGCTGGCAGTGTAGGGTTTTATTGTTTAGTGCAACTAACTATGAACCTGGGTCCAAGCCCCCTCAAGCCAACAGTCTCGGCCCTTCTTCTGATTTTATTTTATATAATTGTGTTGGTTTTTATTGTTTAATGCATGACCTTTTTCTTCATTTGTTTCATGGGTTGTTTTATTATGTAGCTGTGGGCCATGGATTTTTTTATGTTTGTTTTTATTTCTCATTTGTTTTTGTGTTTTATTTTTATTTTTTAGGTTTTTTTATTATTTAGTTTAGTTTGTTTATATATATATATATATAGCGAGAGAGAGAGAGAGAGAGAGAGAGATAAATTGTGTTTTTTTTGGGTTCATTTGTTGTTTTATTTTTTATTATTTTGTTTTGTTTTATTTGGTTTTATTTATTATTTTTCATATATATATATATATATATATATATATATATATATATATAGATAAGAACTTATTCCGGAAAATTTTGAGACAAATCTATTTGAAAGATGGAATTCAAAATTTTTAGAATGAATAGTAAATTTAGATCTCTTAGTTATTCCTTTTCAAATCTATGAATTTTATTGTGAAATATAAATGCTAACTTATCCAAATTTTCCTCGCTAATCTTCCATGTTGCAACAAGGCGCAGAAAGAGATCATTCTTTGGATTTTTTTTCAATTATTTATTCATTTTAAATCTGAAATTTGAATACCAAAGTAAGAAAAATTTATCTCAAACCTCAAATTTTAGCTCTGAAAACTCTACATGTTCTCCTTTTTTACAGTTGTCCTTTTTCTTATATATCTTCCTACCAATGGTTAGTGAATGAGGTGGCTCTTACTACACCACCAAATGAAAATTTCCAAGAAAATAAGGAAATCAGACTTCAAAACAAAAGACTCAAAAACATTACCAAGATTGATTTTATTTATTTATTCTATCCTACTCTATTTTGAAAAGAAAAAAAAAACTTTTGTCAAGTGTAGGAAAATTTCCAGTGAAGCCATCTACAGATCAAGATTTCTAGTGTGTTCATATCCAACTTTGAAAATATATACTTCAATGTCCACTAGGATATGATAAACCAACTATACATTTGGATTTAGTGTCAATATTTTTTGAAGAATGGAAGAATGTTGTGGCCAAGTCACCTTTTGAAACCAATCTTCATTGTAGTCCTTGCTCTCCAAGAATTTTTTATCATAATTCTCCTATACACAAATGAACTAATATCGAAACTCTTATAGTACCAAAATTGTTTAAAATTCATGCATCATAGATAATTTTTAACATGAATTTTAACTATGCATCTAAAAATGAATGCAACTAAGATGAGATGCAATTACAATAGCTCTGATTAGGAAGAACCCCACAATCATGATGTGCAGGTTCTTACCTCTTGCCATACCACTCCTAAATAGAGTTGTGAAATAAAAAGACACTAAAAATGGAAAGATAACACCTGTGTATACTTCCCCAGCAATGACGCCAAAATGTTGGGTAATTTAATTGTGAGTTAAATTACTTGCATTAAATGTGAATCTAGGTTCATAGACTTGTGAAGTACACTTGCACAATATATGCTACAAATGAAATCTCAATCAAAATAGAAATTAACCTATGGAAATTATTACAAGATTGAAATGAAACCTATTAATGAAAACATATAAATGAGCACACACACACACATGTTCTTTCTCAAATATTATACATATTAAGACATCAAATTCAGAACTTGAAAAGTAATGTGTCTAATTGGAACAAGTTATTATAATTCTATACTATGAAAGCTTTTGAAATTTTATTCTATTGAACTTAAAAGAAAAATATTATTTTATTGGACTTGGAAATGAATCTAGTTTATAGAACTTTGAAAATAAATATGATATATTGAACTTGAAAACAAATCTAATCGACTGGACTTGGAAGCAGATTTAATCTATTGAACTTAAAACCAAATCTAGTCTATAGAAGTAAAAAAGACTCTATTCTAAGAAAGCAATAGAACTCTATTCTAAAGCGAGAAGAAAATGAATTGGAATTAAATCCTATTGATATTATTGATGTGTGCATACCAAATTAGATCCAATCACAACTATCAATTATCTATGAATATGAGACTAAGCAACTTAAAGAGAAATAAATTAAATGTCTTTGGTTATTTTTTATTTTTCTCAAGTGCTTGATCTGAAAAATAACATGAATGAAATGAGCATAAAAGAGTGTAAAGGCAGTGCATAAAAAATAGAGCATCTAATCAAAAGACTTGAAATAAACCTTGCAGAAAATGAACATAAAAGAAACTAGTATATCTTGTAGAAATGAAACATTAAAATCCACTCGTACTCATCAGGTGGCCTTCTTGAAGTACATGAGAGGTGGAAGTTTCAGGACACTATTGACCAAATTCCAAATCTCATCATGAAGGGACAACCATATCAAAGGATTGTATTAACTGAAGTGAACTTCAATAGTATTCATAACATCAAGTATATGCATAATCAATCCTTCTCATTCCAAAACTTAACACCCCTTTGAATGGAGAAGGAACTCCTATTTAGAAAAAAACTAAGATAACTAATTAATAAATGTAGATCCATAAATCTCTCCTAGATCCACATATCTCTCCTAGATCCACAAATATCTCATGTGGTTACAACCATGTGTTAACATCTAGGAAGTAACATCTCTTCATATCCTCTCACAAATCTATGAAATATTTGATAGGATACACTTATGAAAAATTCCATGATTCTCCTCCACGAAATGTGCTTGATCAATGATCTTAAATGTTCCTCAAATCTTCAAGATTTTGAAGAGGAAATTCAAATTTGACACTTAGAGGCCACTATGACTTTGTTGGAATATTCAAATATGCCTACAAGCATCACAAAACTCATCCAACGTTTAGATGTAAGTGAACACATGTTATTTTTCTAATATTTAACCATAAATTAACTCAAAATACTAAAATAATGCCTTAGAAAATAATAATGATAAACCCATATATGATCATGAAAATGGTCTTAATGTAGTATGATGGAGCTGCAAAATATGGTTAATACTGCAGGAAAGTGAAAGAAAAGAAGATAAAATTGATGAAATATTGGAGCCCCAACAAGATCAACTCTTGTACAAATTAAATCACTTCCTAGGTTATATGCACCTATTCTGAAGTTTATTGGGTTTATCACCACTATTAAGGAAGTCACCATCAACTGGGAGATTGCTTGCTAAAATATGCCCAGGTTATATTGTTCCCTTGTTTTGTTAAAACTCAATATCAATCATTAAACTTCGAGTTATTGTGTTATTTAAGTATCATCAGTGTGCTACCAGACCCTACATTTGCATTTCTTCTAAATATCTTAATATCATATTATAAAATGGAGTTGTATGGCTTAATATAAGCATATGTCATAGTTGTTTGTTATTTCATGATTGTTACATAAGTTCATGATGTTAGTTTTAAAGTATTTATTAGCCTCTCTTAGTACTATACATCTTTATGTGGCATAGAATCTATTAAAAGTGCACCTACAGCAATACACCGACAAACTATATGACAAAACTCTTTAGTAGAAGACTTAAGTAAACCTAGAAAAAGTTGTGAATAAAATTGAGATATCTTAGGAGGCCATTTTACAGTGGTATCAGAGCATGTTCTTGGAAAGTTGTGAGGTTTAAGGGGAATTTTATAACCACAGTTGATGAGTTCCTAAGATCACCCATATGTCACTTACAAAATACACTACATTAGAGAAATTGTGAGGTCTAAAATGGGCGTCAAAACAAAAATGTACAACCAAAATAAAATTTATAAGAACCAATAGGATTTAAGATGATGAACTCAACCATAGGGTTGATTCACCATTTTTGGAGTAAAAGGATTAAAAACAAAACCACTTTTTTCAACTTATCTCCATACGGTTTTACTCAAGTTTCAAGTGCGAGAATTTATTGGATGAACAAATTAATTCCTCATCCAAGGAGTACCCATGTTGCATACTTTCGATGGACCCTACTGCATGAAAAATGAGGAATACATGAAAAATGTGATTGCAATCACGTTTTTTTCATGTATTTCTCATTTTTCATGTAGAAGGTTCCATCAAAATTAAGGCACATGGGTACTCCTTGCATGAGGAGTTAAATTCTGCATCCAACGAGGGCTCCCACTTGAAATTTGAGTAAAATCGTAGGGAGATAAGTTGAAAATACCAGTTGAAAAAGTAGTTTTTCCTTTTCTCCCTCTAAAATTTGATGATGTAATCTAATATTATTTTATTATTTCCACAATTGTTTTATAATATTTGTTGGCTTGAGGGGGCCTGACCCAGGTTCAGCATTAATTAGCCAAATAAATCCCTACACTATTGGCCCTTTCAGCATCAGCCCGCAGAGCGCGAACCGAAGTCTCACCTAAAGCAGTATGGGGGAATGTTGGAACCAAGTTTCCACACCCTGAGATGGTTGTGATGTCGTTTAATTCCCTCTATCCCTGCCTTTGCGCAAGTTGCTTTGCTCTAGGGCTTACAATAAAATCCCTCTATTTTGTCCTTCAATACCTCTACAAAAGGGTACGATCGACCTTCGTGCAGCACTAGCCTATTGCTCAGGTACTTTCGTGCTGCTATGGCAGCGTGCCATGCAGATTCCCCAATTAATATAAGTGACTTGCTTATCTTATCAAACAATTATAGTTAACACCGCGTAAACATATATTCGTAAATGCGTTCAGTTATTCAATGTAATTGCATTCATTCGTGCATCACATAAGCATAATAAAGGAAATTCATACATAACATATCAAGATGCATCAACAGAACAAAGACATAGAAATTGCAGAATATCTCTCTTTATTAATGTCTTTCAAGTGTTTACAACCTCTATCCACCCTGCGCATACAGTTGTAGGGGTCCGTGCACTCATCTGCGGACTTCTACCCTTGGCCTCTACGCAATCAGCTGCAAAGCCTCTACCTACGCTACAACCCAAGACTTAGATTTCTTCAGAGCTACCACTCTCTTACATAATTCATTATTGTCTCTCCAAAACTACTTAGAGCTTAACTATTTTTATACAATGCCATGTTCCATAGCCCATGGGTAGATCTCCTACAGCCGACTTTTCTTTACAAAACTAAGGGCGGACTACCCTTTATGACACATGATACCTTCATGCTCTGCAACCACAAAATGCAGAGTCTTTACAATTTTATTACAAATTTTGACTTAAACATGGGCTTTTAGCCCAAAACTGCCCTTGGGGGATCTCGCTCCCAACAAGCCCCCAACACAAGCATCGTGACTCACCCTCGAGTCACTCGGTAGGCGCAGAGATATTTGCACGAAGCCCATCTAGCTTGACTTGTATGACTGCTACCTTGGATGTGCAATGAGCTATCGCCTTCTTTGCATCTTCCACTGTCTTCTCCGTCATTGTTCCTGCATTGTCAGCCTAAACCTTTTGTTCTGTCACTTGCAGAGTCGCAAGCTTGCCTTCAATATTTCATGTGACTACGTAAGCTTCCTTGAGCCAGGGCTTTAGTCTCGCCTTCAGAACTGCTTCCTTGTGTAGCGCTGTGTCCACCTATTCCTTTAGCTGCTTGGCCTTTTGCAGCTTGGCTAGTCTCTGTGTCAGCACGACAGTTCGCACTGTGCCCTTAACCTCATCATAGTGCTATTGTAGCTCATGCACTTCTTTCTCTAGCCTCTGTATATTGGGGTCCTCCTGCAAGCTTGTCAGGACCTCAAATGACTACTCGAACAACTACGTGCAGTCTGCTACTGCACTCTCCACCACCGCGACTACTTCTGTGACAGTGGTCACCCGTTGTTCCTTTACTTTTGGTGGTGTTGAAGGTTAGGCCCTCAACTGTAGCTCGGTAATTTGCAGGTTCAACTCCAACTGAACCCGCACCATCTTATTCCGAGTGTCGTGCACCCCTGTGGCCAATTTGCAGATGCGTACCTCGACTGGCTCCTCCTCTGGAATGGCCAACTCTGGGACCATTCGGCACTCCTCCTTAATGAACTGCATAATCCTCTTGCTCTGGTTGGTCACCTTAGTTTTAGTGGTGATGGCAGCACTTCTCTGTAAGGCCATCTATTCATTGTTGATCCACTTTTCGTTGATTACCTGGAGGGCATGGTCATCACAAGCCCTCAATTCTGCAATTACTCCATCCTGCAAGAGGTGGAGTGCTTCGTGAGGAAGCACTACCAGGTTCAGCCCAACTCCCTTCAGGTCGCTGATAGTGAACCTGTCAGCCTCATTTTCCATGATCAGTGCTCCATCCGGCAACACTATCGCACTCAAAACCTTCGTGCGCGGCATATCGGTAGCCTCTGAAGTGTCGATATCAAAGCTAGTAGACACCGTACTAGCCTGCGACACACGAGTCTACAACTCCTACAACCTGGTTTGGATAGCCCCTAGGATGATCTGTTGTTGTTTTTCAAATTGATGTAGGGCCTCCGCGGTGACATCCCTAACTATGTCACCGATATCATGTAAATCGCCCTTTGTCAATGTGATAGGGTCCAGCGAGGTCTTGGTCACCTTTGACTTCTTCCTAGACCCTCCCTTTTCCAGTTCTCTTGGGCACTTAATGCGGGCGAACGTCTCCTGAGGGTCTACACCATGTTGTTTTGTTTCTTCCTCTTCTATCTCAGGTGAAGGGGACCTCACGCCTTTGTTAGAGCTAGGATCTGTTGCACCTATCTACTTTCCTTCCTGCTTTCCTACCTGCTATGCCAGGGCGTTATCAGTGGCCTCCTTTTTCCTCTTCTCGACTAGCTGTGCCATCTTTAGCTTGGCCTCCTCCTTCTTCTGTACGGTGGACTTGCTCCCACTGACTGCCAAGTTAGTGGTAATGTGCCACTCTGTTGGCCATTCATCAAGCATCACATCAATGGCATCATCCATGGCCAGATACGGCTAGCCATACCACTTCTGCATAGGGTCCTTCCGTGCCTTGATGGATACTTGATGGAAATCGACTTTGAACTCAGCATAGCCCTGCAGGTTGGCGTACACCATGGGCAACAATTTTGTCTTGCGATTTATGGCCATCCTGATGTTCATCTCCATTAAGATCCAAAATATCTTGTTATCCCGGACTCGCTGTGCATCCTTGGTTGCCCACAGTGAAGCATACTTCGCTGCTTCAGGGAGGTCTGGCGTGACCGAAGGGAACTGGTTGTCCTCTGGTAGCTCCCATTCTACTAACACAAACGACTGCAAGAGCCACACGCAGTGGAATATCTTGCTAAGTTCTTGTGCTTCACGGAAGTTCGCTAGGAAATATCCACGAAGGTAGTCCAACCAGTTGATCTAGACTCCTTCAGCGCACTGCTATGTGAGCGTAACAATAGGTGCTAGCACCTCATCGGCGTGACACTTCCTCATTACCTTCCCTGCGAGGATCTATGTGGCTACCTTCACAGCGGGGTCATATATGCTAGATATGGTGTACCCACATGACTTCTTCACTAGCTTGAATTTTTCCTTCATTGACTCCGCGAGAGCTTGCTCGCCACCCTTTCCGCCAAAGATCATCACTAGATTCTCACCTATATACGGCAGACATGTTATTCGATGAATCAACCGATCTGTGATGGGTATCGGCTCCTCCAGCCATAGACACCCATCATGCACCAAGCACAGCGGCTGCTTGATGACCAAAACTGTCACCAGGGTGCAGTTGTAGTGTGGCACCCAGAGAAGGTTGAGAAACCCTCGCTTTTCTACTCCCTTGAGCCACCTCCACAACTCCAAGGTGGTCATTTCCATATTCATATCTATGATGCGGCACATCAACTACTCAGTCGCTAGGTGTGGGAACCTCTTGTGGTCCGCCAAGTCCCAATCTTCAAGCTTCAGTAGGGGCACTTGTGCCAAGCACGGATCGTCGAAAACAATTTCGTCCGGTAGTAGAGGGGTTTGCAGGGGAGTCTTACACTCATCAATGTCCTTTTGGACCTTGGACTTAGGCTTGCACAGAGGGACATACTCTGACAACCGAATAATAAGGTCTGCACCCTGGGCTTCAACCTCCTCTACTTCAACTCCCACATCCTCATCGTCCATCGGGATGTCTTCGATATCATCCTCCTCTGGTTCTAGGTTTATGGCCTTGCCCTTCTCTTGTGCAGTGGGTTTCAGTGGGTTTCTTCTTGGCGATGCGCGCACCAATATGGCGGGTTGCTTTCCCTTCTTGTCCTTCACAGTCTCCTTAGTTTAGGTTGGCTTTGATCTCGGCATTCTTGGCAATTTAGGGACCTCTACCAGTACTTCGGCCACTTCTTGAGCAGCTACTTCTACCTCTATGTCCATTTCCTGTGTCAGCTCCTCTACTACTTGTTCGGTATTTATAATTTCCAGGGGTGTTGACATGATTTTATGCAATATTTTTTGTGTTTCTGTCAGCAAAGTGTCAAATACCTTAGTAGCTATCAAAATCTCGTATTTCTCACAATTCATATTCTCCTAAGAGATCAACAAATCAATTCTCAAAATGCCAAGTGTTTCTTGTTGGACAACCACTTGTAATTTATAGGGCATTTTTGAATTCAAATCCGACTGTTCCCCCCAAAATCAGTTCATTAATGCCAGATTGGCAGAAAATTTTCAAGGATCTAAGCCATAAATTTCGTCTTAAATGTTGGCCACCCACTCCATTTAGCCTCACTTTTGTCGTCAAATCATGAACATTGACTTTAACGTTCACTTTCCAGTCGACCTGTGTGATTTCTCCCTGGGTAGCGCAGCTCCCATCGCATTGTCGTGGACCTAGTGACACTTCCTTGCTTCACACCATCCTCCAATCGCGTACCACCCCAACCCGGGCAGTGTATTTTAAAGTCCTGCACCTCCTTTTAGCTGCCTGGAGTGCTAAGATTGTGTTACCTTCATCTAGTCACATAGCTGGACCGTCGGTGTATGGCTTCAAGCGACTGCCATTCACCTTTCCTAGGAAGGGTTCTCCATTTAATTTATCAAACTTACTATCATATAGCAAAACTAGGTCATTTATCTTAAATGTACGCAGCTTAATATTTCAATCATGTCATGCCTTTTCGCACTACTTTAGGACCTGTTGGTGAAGTCCAACTAAAAATCTCTCTTCCTCGAGCTCATCGAGTTGTGCGAGCCTCTCTTGTAGGGCTCCACGATCTATCATACCTATAAGTGATGCTATGCGCAAACTAGGCACGATATATTCCATAGGCATAACCGCTTCAACACCATAGACGAGCCTAAAGGGGGATTTTCCAGTCAACTTTTTTCATGTCGTTCGATAAGCCCACAACACTGCAGGTGTGCGTAGGTCCCAATCACTTCGTTGAGCATTACAAATCTTGGTCAGCACGCTTTTGAGAACCTTATTCAATGCTTGCACCATCTCGTTAGCCTGTGGGTGATAAGGCATGCTCTTCTGGTGATATACCTGAAATTCCTCTGTTGACGCACTAATTGTCTCATTCAAGAAGTGCATAGATCACTCATCAAGATCTTTGGGCAGCGAAATCACGTCAGTACGTGCTCAAAGAGGAACTTTGCAGTGGTCGTGCCTGTGCAATCCTTCTCAGGCTGTGTCTCTGCCCAATGAGTCAAATACTTCGTCACCGTGATAATGTATCTTGCTCCTATCTTTCCTTAGGGCTGAATGGATCCCACAAAATCTATCACCCACTTCTCAAAGGGTTGCAATGTCATCTATGGATTCAAAGGAATCTCATCCCTTCATGATGGTCTACCAGTCCTTTGACACACATCACATGCCTTGCAATATGCTTTTGAGTCCTAATGGAGGGTTAGCCACCACAACCCTACACATAGAATCTTCTCCGCGGTTACTCTTCTTGCATAATGTCCTACCGCGGCGCCCCCATGACCGTCTGCGAGGATACAAATTCTTTCGACTCAGGTGCATACCATCACAATATCTTATCAGTCCCCATCTCATATAGATTCCCAGCAATAACAGAGAAATCTGTCGCGCGCACTACTAATTACTTCTTTCGTTGGACAGTGTATCGTTCTGGTGCAGTACCTGTCATTAGGAAATGTATTATATCCTCAAAATGGCCATCCACGACATGCACTGCGAATAGCTGTTGCACTAAAAATTGTCACCTTGACATTGTACAATCTTTGTGAGTCCATTACCACTCATACTTTCCTCCTTTGCAAGTCTAAAGCCTCAGTTCTTCATATCAAGCCTTGAAAATAAGAGAAAGCCCTCAAAAGTCTTTAAAAATCTAGTTCCACACTTTCTCTTTGCATTACCCATGGTCCCACACCTAATGGTCATGTCCCCTGTGCACCTGACCGCTCTGTCTCTGTGTTATGGGTGTGGACCCCTGTAAAAGTTAAAAAGGCATGAGTACATTCTAAAAAACTCACTTTCAGTCATTTCTAGAAGCTTCTGGAAGGAATCTTGAGGTGGCAAGTTCGCTCTCTTAAGGTTCATGCATCCCATACCTTAAGGAGCTAACCCCTTGATGTGAGGAGCTTATCCCTTTGAAGGAAGATTCTATCCCTTCATAGATGGACCTGTAACCTCCTCCTCTGCACTATAAAATGAAGCATTGGTCTGGTTACTTGGGAGGTTGAAAGCTAAATATTTTTGAGGTGAAATGTTGTTGGAACTTAGTCTTCTTTAATTGAGCTTTTATGAGGAAAGATTACATACTTCTAAGATCTCATTTGGAAGAGTGCAAGGCTTGTCAAAGTAAAGGAAATACCTGTTTCGTACCCCAGGAAGAGCTTGTTCAACATCAAGGCTGAAAAGGTTATAAGGTTCTTCTACTTCAAAGTTAATACAAATAAATTTGTTTTTCTCAATAAGCTATTTATTCATGGTTTATTTTATGGATTCCTTGATCACCATAATAGGCATGATTTATAATATTTGCTATGCAGGTGCTATTTAATGTTTGCTTGTTTGTGATTGCAGGTCTTTAAAGATAACTCTTTCGAACGATTGGAGGGTAACTCTTTCGAACGATTGAAGGATGACTACAACGAACAAGCATTGGATCTAAGGTAGGATCTTAACACCTTTGTAGTATTTATTTATAAATCGCATATTTCTAGAGAAAGATAGGTTTTTTTGTCTATTTGTTGCTAGACTATCTTCTGATACTAGGGAGATCGGCCTTGTCTACAAGATCGATTTATCTGGCCAAAAAATTGGCGACTCCGCTGGGGAAAGAATTTGGTTTTTGGTTTTCCTTTGTTTTGACTTGAGAAAATTGTTTTCATTTCTAGTTTTTTATTGATGTATACTGGCTTGGGTAGTTTTTAGAATCTGGATTATTTTTTTATTTTTTTGAATTTTTCAGGGGACTGCACTTTCTCTTTACAGACAGTGCGGGCATCTCCGCACTTTTCCTTTAGTAAACAGAGCAGAACCGCACCTGTTGCATCTGGAGCCTGCGGACCCTGTAAATTTTTTTGAAAAACCTAAAATACCTTCTTCCAGTTAGGTTTAGGTTTGACTTAGAATTTTTAGTGTCTACCTAGATTTGTGTTTTTCCTGTCAAAAACCTCTTATGAGTGAGTTCCGATAGTATTTTTGTTTTAGATGATTTTCTAGAAGTTTTGCTTTCCTAGAGTGGTTTTCACTTTGTCTCTGTAGTGACTCAAAGATTAGAAGCTTGAGAAACCTTAGATCACCTTGGTGTCTTTTTGTCTTCTTGATGAGTCTGACTTGGTTGTGAAATCTATCCTTTGTGAGAGATAGATTTAGTTTTCTTGTTGCAAATCTTTGAACAAACTTTGTTATAAGTTCTGAATTTCATTTCTACAAAATAAAGGATATCTGGATGTTTTTTTATTGGTTTGTTATTCTGAACAAATGAATCCTTAGTTTACTGAACAACTAAGTAAAATGTCCTAAAAAAGAATTGAAGTTTTTATTTAATTAGATTTTTAAAGTTTTTAGATCTCAAAATTACTTTCTGTAGTTTTGAGTGCCTTTTTAGAACTTGTAGATCTCTTTTGAAGAAAATTGTTTTTTGTAGTTTCGAGTTTTGAAAAGTGAAAAGGATTTATTGTGAGCATCAATTATTAGTCTTGTTTTGAGTTCTTATTGAAAAAGACAAAAAGATTTCCTTTCCATTTCCATGTTGAAAGAAAGAATTGTTTCTTAAAGAATTCCATTCTTGAACTCTTTCTTTTAGCTAGAATTTCATTGAAAGAAACGAATTTCTTATCATTTTAGGTGCATTTTTTATTGTTTGGAGTCGAGTCTTCACACCATCAAAGTTTCATTTCCATACCTATTGACTTAAGGAACAACCCATAAAAGCAATGCTTAATTAAAATCGATCTAGTAATTTTTTCTATTTCTAGAGCTCTTATCACCAATATAGCTTAGGCTAGTATCCTGGGGTAGGGAGTAATTAACTCTCCAAGATAGTTAAAACAAACAAGTAGATACATCTTGCAATAGGAAATAAATCCAATTGTAATGGATATATTCTGGGAAGCTTCTCTTAAAGGAGTCAATCACGAGATCATGTCCGAACCTTTGAGACAATCAATTCTGTTTCATTGGGAAAGATAGAAGATTTTCACGTATTATAAATGGTAAACCTTGGATTAACCATTGTCGAGGAGCCTGGGGTCACTAGTTGGTAAACCTCGGATTGACCATGTCGAGGAGCCTTCAAGGGGATTTAGCTTTGTTACTCTACCCTTGCGTGTAGATCGGATCGTAGACTATTCCCCTAGTTGTATTTATTGTTGTTGGTAACCTTAGTGTCCATAAACATAAGATTATTTCCTAAGGTGACGGTGAATGAAGGATCTCACTGTACCTGGAGCAGACGTCGACTAGACTCACTTGGACTCTATGGGAAGTTCTCTTCACTCGAGATGGTTTTGTGAAGAAACTTGTGCCAGTCTGTTTCATTAAGCAGGTTGTTGGGGTAAATGTTCCAACCGCTCTTTCTGTATTAAAATTCTACTAAGTTGGATTTCATCACCAACTAGTGTTTTTAGTATGGGAAGTTACTGTTTGTGTGTGGTTTGAACTCTTAGATTTTTTAGGCATGTGATTTAGCTGTTTGTCTTTGTTTGCGTGTGATTATTTTCATCCTACACCAAGAGGTTATTATCCTTTTCGATCATGTCAAGAGAGTCATCTATGCTTTCCCAATCACCGGAAACATTTTTATACGAGAGTCCTTCTGTTCCTTTGGGGTACCAATCACTTTCTAGTAATTTTTCAGGAGCAACTCCTCGACCGACTGAACATCATTTATCACCTAGTAGTAATGGAACTCAAACGTTGAACGCAGAGAAAATTCTTATGATGTCTGGTAGTATTCCAAATCCTCAACCTCAAGGTAGTTAGTTATTTCCTGGGGGGCAATCCCAAGGTAGTCAGTTACCACCTGGGGGGAAACCTCAAGGACAGTACATACCTTTAGGACAGTACATACCCCAAGGTCTACCCCAAACTCAGTATATTCCTCAGGATGCTTATCAACCCCAGATTCAGTACGTGCCTCAGGGTTATCAACCTCAAGGTCAGTACCCAACTCAAGGTTTCCAACCTCCTTCTGGTCCATCATTTTTACAAGGAGCTAGAAATGTACCGCTTAATCATCAGCCCTACGTTCAACCAAGTTATGGTCCTCCATATACACAACCTTTTATGGGTCCATACTCCAGAATGAATATGGTTTGGGAACCATCTCAAACTCAACAGACTTTGCAACCTAATGTGCAGTTATCTAATCAACCTAGACAACCTTTGGTTTCTGGTCCAACCCAGCAACCTGTCCAACCTACTGTTCAAACCCCTGCACCTAGTTTAGTTCAGTAACCTGGGCCTAGCTCACCTCAGACTCCGCCTCAAACTGTTGCAACTTCTGTTCAACCTACCACACCTATTTCTGGAGTATTTGTAGCTCCGTTTCTACTATCCTTGCATCAATGCAAACTCCTCAAGTCTCTATGCCACAGTCAGGACCTATAGTTCAGACTTCGGTCCAGATGCCTGCAAGGCAAGAAGGTCCAAGTACGATTGCCACAATTCAACCGCAATTCACTTATCAACCGTACCAGCGACAGTATCAATTCGGTCCTACTGTACAAAACCCAGTTTATCAGTATCAACCATATCTTGGTTATACTTATCAACAGCCTCAACAACCTTAGTTTGGTCCGGTTAATCCTAGTTTTCTAGGAGGTTATAACATTCCTAATGCAAATCCGATTCCAAGTTATCCTAGATATCCTCCTCCTGGAACTGGTCTCATTACTCAAGGTTTTCGCGACCCTAATCGTCAGTTACCATTTATTGAAACTTTGGATTTACTTGATTTGTCATGCCTTACGAACGATCTGATTTACTATCTTCCGTATTGGCCACCAATGCCTAATAAGTTGCCTAGTGATATCCCAAAATTTGAAGGTAAGTTTGGAGAGGATATGTAAAATAACGTTATGACTTATCACCTCTGGTGTGCATCTAATTCAATCATTGATGATTCAATTCGATTGAATCCTTTTTAATGAACTATTATTGGTCTTGCCGCCAAATGGTACATTGAGTTACCATGAGCCTCTTTTAATAATTTCAATCAATTAGCCACTGCTTTCTTAACTCATTTTCAGTTGCCTGTCAGATACGACAATGGCAAGGAACTGTTAACTTCACTGAAACAATCCACATCCACATATATTTCTGATCATATTCATGAATGGCGACGTAGAAAGTGTTTAGTGAAAGTTTTCATTCCGGATCAAATTTTAGCGGAATGGTTCATTAAATCATTGTTACCTAAAATCACTGAAGATGTAGCTAAGGGAGGATTTGTCACTAAAGAGCAGGCTCAATACCTTGACCTCGTTTATACACAGTAAGGTACTTTACATGAAAAAATCCCTGATCTTGCAAAACACAGTCAAAAAACTATAGCTCCTTCAGGGTCTCATGCCACTGATGGTATGATTGGTTTAGTTAGTACTAAAAGTAAGAATAAATCTTCAAAAAATTCTTCTTCTATAATAACTTTACCTGATTCCCCGAAAGGAGATTCTTTCGCTGAAATTTCTGTTGACGTCCATGTTGTAGATTCATCTACGACCAAATCCGATAGTACAGAGAAAGGGAAGAAGGGAAACAAACAAAATTCAAAAGATAAAACGGATAAAAATGAATCTACTGATGAAAAACGGAAACCTTTCTATCCTTGTTTCATTTGTGACGAGGATCATTTTACCAAAGAATGCCCACATCGAGCAGATTTTTTGAAATTCGTTAAAGGTTCTCAAATGCCTATTGTCTTGAAGGATCCTTTTCCTACTCAAGATAATAATATGGTTGCTTCTTCCTCGAATGCCTCAGAAAAACCCATTATGATGATGTCTCATGTCAAGATTGCGACGCGATCGCAAGATTATGGTAGTAAAAATCCTGTTGATGGTAAAGAAGTAGAATCTTCTAATTCAATCACATCAACTACACCTCCTCTTGGTTCTGATCTGCTATAGATCAAGAAACCCAACCCTAACTTAGTAATCAAACTGCCTGCTAAAGGTATATTTCAGAAATCAGCTTTCAATCCACATGCGAGAGTTGTTCAGAATTATAACATTGTTGAAAACTTAGCTATTTCCCCTTCAGCAATGTCAACTTTGGAAGTGTTGCAATCATGCCCAGCACAGCATAAATTACTATTGTTTGCTATAGGAGTTGTCGTTATTCAGGATCTGAACCTTATAATCTTCGATTTAGAGAATAGTCAACCCTGACTACCTCATCAAATGGCTTTCCAGATTCCAGTTTTAGTCAAAAACAGACCTTGTTTTCGAACTATGATTGATGGAGGGGTTTCTACGTGTATTATGTTGATCCAGTGTTGGAAATCGCTTGGTTCTCCCACACTCAATCAGTCTCTAACAATTCTAAAGGCTTTTGATGGCCGAGGGTTCCATCCTTTTGGTATTTTGCAGGATTTACCTATAAGGGTCGAAGGCAAAACCGTAAATCTAGATGTGGAAGTGTTTGATGCCCCTCTAGATTACAACCTTCTCCTGGGTCGCAGTTGGTCTTATGTTATGACTGCTATTGTTTCATCGGTCTTTCGGATTATCAAGTTTCCTCATAATGGAAAGATCGTTATGATAGACTAGCTAACTTATTTCTCATCTAACCCAGCCTCTACAGATAGTATTCAACATGTTGGTAAAACAACTATCCCTTACAAGGATGTTGGCATTGGTTTGAATAAATATTCTGGTTTACTAGGAGCTTTTTCCTTCCCTCCTCCTAACATATCACCTTCTATTGCAAATATTCATATGATTCCATTGAATACTGTTACTTTTGATGATCCTTCGTTCATACCTTCTGATTCTAAGGTGGATTCATTTGATGGCGCGATGCCTTTGAGTCCCTTTGAAATTGCATATCAGGCTATACAATCATTTTTTGATTCTTGATCAAGGTCGAGGATAGTTTGTTCCTGTGTCAACCTCGTTAAAAAATGAAACTGAATGTCTCGAGGATAGTTTGTTCTTGTGTCAAGCTCGTTAAAAAATGAATCAAGGGTTATGAGCATAGTTCCTTGTCTTGTGTCAAGCTCGTTAAAATATGAAACAAGGAGTCTTGAGGATAGTTCTTTTCCTCTATCAACCTCATTAAAAAATGAAACAACTCCCTTTTCCAAATCGAGTCTTTGATTTAGATCTCGTAAAATCCAAGTCAAGTCTTTCCAAGATCTCGAAAGTGAACTTTCATTCCATCCACCTCGTTGAATGCAATGAAGCTTGGGGAGCATGTACCTTGATTTGAGTCATTATGCTAGGGGCATGCGAACTTATAACAAGCATAGTTTTTCGTTTCAAGCTTGTGTAAACATGAAACCGAATCCAAGCAGAGTTCTCCATGGTTCAAGCTTGTGTAAAAATGAACCCATACCTGTTATAGACATATTTGGGCACTGCAACCCAATCACATATGTCAATAAACCAAGGGCTCTCAAACCCCTAAAAGCATTGTTTCATACCCTAAAGGATCAAGGTCAACTGATTACATCATTTCCCAGAAGTTCTCCCTGAAAAACTGCTCAGAACTGGTCAAAACTAGACCATACAGACTGCTCCATGCTGAGGGTGCGATGCATCTCACTTGCTACACACAAAGGGTGCAATGCATACTGAAAAACCCTTCTGTAGGGTGTGATGAGTTAGATCAGACAAATGGCAAAGACAGTTTGCTAGGTGGAAACTCAAAGAATCTTCTAGAAACTGCTCATATGACACTTGCCTCTCTGAATTCGCCCAGGGATGAGTAAGAGATCATGAAATCTCCAAGTGGAACCAAGAACTATCAGTGAAATGACACTAATCAAAATCCCAGAAGTTGACTCACTCTCCTGCAAACATCTATATATGGATCCCTCATCCTAGAGATCCAGAGGCTGGAATTTTGTAATTTGTAAGGAAGTGTTGTTGGTTTCTCTTTGAAGACATTGTATTGTTGGGTGATCTTGCTTTTTATGAGGTGAAGAGGGCTTTCATGCTAGGAGGATGATGTTGGATCAGATAGCTTGGTTGTAATCCTCTCTTCTACTACTTCTATCAATAAAGTTATTTGAGTTTTCCTCCATATACTTGTATATCTCTGAATCTTGTATTTGTATATGCATTTGTATGGTTAATGTACATCTAATCCTATATTGTTTATGGTTATAGATCTCTATGCTTTGATGGTATTTTGCTTCTTTGACTCTACAGGTGTTCTTTGAAGCAGGACAAGTGAGAAAGGAGTGGCGAAAGTTTTATAAAGAGAGAGAGGAAACAAGAAAGGAGACTAGCGAAAGACTGAGGTTGGTACTCTCTGCTTCTCTCTCATCTATCTCTCATAAAGGAAAACAAAGGTAACTTTAGTTTGTTTTTTTCTAAGATAGCTACCCATCTTAGTGGGACTAGTAGCTCTGAATGGATAGTAGTCTTCCCGATAACAAAATGGTGACTCCACTGGGGAGCAAATAGTTTGTTTGTTTTGCTACTGTTGTTTGCTTTATAAACTACAAACGGAGCCTGAAGTTAAGCCAACTAGCCTTCGAACTGCTTTTTCTATGAAACTGCAAAGTAGATCAACGCTGCTTCAGTCAATCTCCAGGTTGGTTTATGAACTGAACATCTGACTTGCAAACATCCTAAGTGCCCTGGTGGTAGCTCAAATAACCTCATTAGATCAGCCCCTATACTTTGTGTTTACTATCTATCATTAGCTCGGCATAAATCCCTGAACCTAGCTACAAACTGTGAATGAAAGCCAAGCTCAGTCTCGTCCCTAGACCATCGCACTGTCTCTCATTGGCAACCTAGATGCATCGCACCTCCCTTGTGTTGTAGGTGAGATGCATCCATGTTTCCCTATGTTACAGGTGTGATGATAGAGTAAGATTGTTTCTGCCTCCAAATTTGGTTTTTTCTTCATTGTCTTCAGCTCTATTCAGTAATTTTGTTGTCTATGATCAGTATATCACTGTTGAAACCTTCTTCCTTTGCATTATTCAGCCTCCATTGATAAGGAATTGTGAATTCTTTTTATGTATTTTTCATCATTTACAGTTCTCCTTTGCAAAAGGTATCTTAATCGAACTGTCGTCTTTTGATTTGAAAGTGTCACAACTGTCGTTTTCAATCAAGAAAAAGAGTGTCGTAAAGTATTCTTCTTTTTGATAGTCAATTACACTTTTTCCATTGTAATTGATTTTGAAAATATTAGTATTTCAAGTGTTGAAAGTAGTTTTAAATTCGAAATTGCAAAGTGTCGTCTTAGTCTTCCTTTCGTTTCGAAAAGAGAAAATTGTTAGTATTGTTGCTTAAAAAGAAAATAGTTCAGATTTGTACTACGATTTCTTTTTGTCATTCTCACATTAAGGAAACTGAAAAACAAATACATGCATGTGCATTTGCATTTAGACTGCATACAGTAATTGATTTAGGAAAAGTGCATCTAGTGTGTGCTCTCTACTCTATGTTGAAAGAATTTTATTTCTCTTTCCTTAGTAGCTATGATTTTCATTTCTAAAAGAAAGTAAACGATTGTATATCTACATCAAACAATGAACCTTAAAGGCAAACTTCTTAAGAAAGATCAACTGTAAAATAAACCTCAATGAACATAAAAAAGCTTTGGAACCTAACGCACAACATCTAGAAGTCTAGGCTAGAGACGTATTCCGGCGTTATAAAGCCTGGTAACTATCGTTTTCATCATAGGTTGGGTGATTCCTCCTCTTTGATACGATAAGTTCTAGTACGGACTTATGCTCCCACGTACCGTTGAGTATATATTGGGAGACCACAATAAGCTATATCCTTTATCCTTAGGAAGCCTTGTCTGCTGCCCTATCGATCACAATGCACTAAACACAGCATTTGGGAAGATTGACTGACATACTGTAAAAGGTATTCTGGAGTTTTGCAATTGGTTTGGTAATCCCTCTATCTAGATTTCTAGAGTAGTCACTTTCATTCCTTTTCAGACTCCTTAAACGAAAAGGTCCATCTGAGCACTTGTCACTTTAGGCTCATTAAAAATCAAAGGCGACTAGAGTCATCTTTAGATTTTTCTCGACTCTTAAAAATTGAAAAAGCAAGTTCTGTCAAAGCGTCATAAAATTCATTTAATTCGGAATAAAATTTTCCTCTTTTTATTTTGAGTTGATCAAGTAATCCACAATCGTGGAAGAAAGTCAATCAAAACCCCATTGTTCATAGAGACTAATGAGTCAACCGTCTTTGACTCTGGAAACAAAACCATTCCAGGCCAAGCGATCTCGTTTAACTGGGTCAAAGTCTCCTAGTTTATTTGAAACTTGTGTTTCAACATCCTCAGAGACTCCGGTTACTCCAACTATTTCTGGTATCCCTGCCTCTACAGAAGAAGTTCCACAGTTACAAGAGGACATTAGAACTGATCCTAATGTAACAGTAAACATTTCTATTCCTGAACCAGCTCCATCTAGGACTGATTTGGAAGGCGTCATCCCTCCAACATCTGTTGCTGCAGAGTTTGTACCTTCTTCAGCACCAGAAATATTTTATGGACCTAACGGTCTACCTCTTCCACCTAGACTGATTGCTATGGAAGAGATTGTGGGAGATCTTCCATCCAGTACCCCATTGCATTTTGGAATTGGGATCCACCTGTATCCTTCTACTACAAAAGTTAGTCACCCTTCATTGCAAGTTCTTGTAGAATCGCTAGGAATTCTTTTCAATAGACTTGATATGTCTGAACAACCATCAACATCTAGGACTGTGTCATCCGATACAGTAGCAGCAGAACCTCCTACCACTACTCTGACAATGTTTGTTGGTATACCATCTGTCCCAACTAGCTCTCAACCGCTAGAAGGAGTCCACCCAGGGACTATTTCGACAATATTTTCTATTCCTGTTTGTTTGTCCAGACTATTATCTAGAATTTCTTATGTTCAGTCTCAACAAATTGATCCTTCACAAGAGTATCAATTCAGGCAGTCCAGTCTACAAAGACCAATTTTCCCTTTAAACACTGGATTGCTACCATATGGGGGGCAGTATGCTTTTTCATTGTTCCCTCTGGGAGAACAACCATATGAGAGTTCACAACAGAATTCGGGTCAAGCTGGAATTGCATCCAGTAGTTGGGTGCCAATACTACCTCAATAGCCAAGAGTTGTATATTCAATGCAACCAAATCAACCTGTGTCGAATATTCCCACTACACCGGCTATTGTGATGGTGTCGCAAGTACAAGCGTTGTCTGTTGTATGTCAACCTCAAGTCTCTTAGGTCATACTACAACAGCCTCTTGTCTCCGCAACTCAATCACAATTGCCGATAAGTGGCTCCTTTACTGAAGCGACTCAAGTTCAAACAAGTACTATCACCCCTCATCATGGTCAAACATCCAGTATTGGACAACAGCAAATGGCCTCACAACCACGGCTAGTGCAATATCAACAACCACAATTCCAGCAAGCTTACCGAGGACCTGAGCAACAAAGCTTCGCGGGTAATGGGCAGACGTATATTCAAAACGGTTACCATCAATCATATCATAATGGTTATGCCCATCAACCTTATCAAAGTTATCAGCATCAAATACATTATGATGGTATGCAAAGACTCACTGCTCAAGCAATCCCATCTTATCCTGGGTATGCTTCGCTAAACCTGAATCAACAGTTGCCTTTCGTTGCAACTTTAGAATTACCAGATCTGTATCGGCTAACAAATGATCCAATTGCTTACACCCCTTAGTGGCTGGTGATTCCTCATAAACTTGCCTCAAATATTCCTAAATTCAATGGAAATCCGGGTGAAGATCCGTCAAATCATGTGATGACCTTTCATCTATGGTGTTCGTCCAACACTCTCAATGATGATTCGATTAGGCTTCACCTTTTTCAGGAACGCTATTGGTCCAGCAACGAAATGGTACATCAAATTGCCTAGAGCTTCATTCGATAACTTCAGCGCCCTTGCCACCAAATTTTTGAACGATTTTCAGTTACCAATAAGGTACGAAATAGGAATGGAGCTTTTACCAATTTTAAGCAGACAAAAACCACTCACATATATGATCATATTCATGAGTGGCGACATCGTCGTCGAATGGTAAAAACATATGTTCCTGATCAGCTTCTAGCTGAATGGGTTATTAAGTCATTTTTACCTTCTATTACAGAAGATGTGGCTAAGGGGGGAGTTGTCACTAAAGAGCAAGTCATTGCTCGTGCGCAATATCTAGACTTGATCTATACGCAGTTTGGCACGCTCTATGACAAAATTCCTGATGCTCCTAGACTAGACTTTTCCGTTCCTCCTCCTCCTAAATTAAACAAAGACTCTCATGCTGGCGATGGCGTGATAGGTACGACAAGAACAAAAACCAAAAAGGCTACATCTAAGAAAGCCTATACGGTTTCTAGTCAAAATGCAAATGAAGAACCTCTCACCTCGAAGGTCAATGCCGTGTCGACCGACAAAGGCAAAAAACCGAAGCAACCAGGGGGTAAGAAGAAATGGAAAAGTAAAAAGAAGAAACAAGATGATTGGTCTCCTGAAAAATCTTCTGAAAACCCTTATGGGAAAAAGAAACAGAAGAAAAGGAAAAGTAAAAAGAAGAAACAAGATGATTTGTCTCTTGAAAAATCTTCTGAAAACCCTTCTGGGCAAAAGAAACCTCCTCGGCCATGTCACATATGTGATGAAGACCATTGGACAAAAGATTGTCCATATAAAGATGAGATTAAGAAGTTCTTTAAGAGTTCAAAAACCTCAGTGGTATTGACTAATCCGTTTCCAAACCCAGAAACCAATTTGGTTGCTAGCGACAATGCTTCCGCATCCCAAGTGCTTATGTTGTCCATTTCGAAGCAACAAAATGATGCTTTGATATCGACAAGGAATAAATATTACGGGAATCCACAGATGTTGAACAAAAAGGCTGCAAATCAACCTAGTAGTTCGACAACAACTTCAACTGAAGTTGTGCCGCCCATCATTCCTGAGCTAACAATAAAGCCACCAAAGGGAGTAGTACACAAATAGACATTTAATCCTTGTGCCTAAGTAGCACATAATTATAATATAGTAGAGGATCTGGCCCAACCGCCATCTGCTATGTCGACACTTGAAGTACTGCAAAATTGCCCCTCCCAAAAGCAGGCTCTATTATTAGAAATAGGTGGGATTGACCCACCGGATTCCAATCTTGTGGCCTTTAATCATAAAGGATATGAACCTCAGTTACCAGCTTAACTCACTTTCCTCATACAAGTGAAAGCCCTTAACAAAACTATTCATCAAACAACTATTGATGAGGGGACATCTACCTGCATTATGTCAATGAGTTGCTGGAAAACTTTAGGCTCACCACCCTTGTCAAGATCATCAATGACATTAAAAGCATTTGATGGATGAACATACACCCCATACAAGATTTTAAGTAACTTTCAAGTTGAACTCGGGGGCAAGATAGTAGAAATTGACGTCGAAGTTATCAATGGAAACCTCAATTACAATATCCTACTGGGAAGGCCCTAGATTTATGCTATGGCTGTTGTTGTGTCAACATAATTTAGAAATATTGCATTTCCCTTCCAAGGAGGAATTACAATCGTTGATCAAAAAACCTTTCTCCCCAACAATTCACAAGTTACAGGAAGCATTCCAATGATCCATGGAAGCTCTCATTCACTTCAAAATGTTGGAGTAGGCCTACAAAAAGACCCTACCTTAATGGGTACTTTTTCCCTACCGCCTCCGAGTAATCTGGCGGGAGTCGCCACAATAGAAACCTGCAATATAATATCTTCCATTCAAAAGATTTCCGAACATTTTGTTAGCATGGATCATCGACAGGTATTGCCTCCAAGCCCAATAGAAATTTTGTAGCAATCAATTTTCTTGGCCTGGGCGGAAAACCCAAATCAACATTCATCGAGTGTTTGGATCGATAGGTCTAAGGAATATGGCACCTCTTCAGATCCTTGGTCACATGTACATTCTACAGACGAAGGAATTATTCAGTCGATGATGATAGGAGAGGCACCATGGGAAGATTACCACCATCCTTCCCATCTTCCGGATTACAACAAATATTATTCCAACAACCTTAATCATCCTTCAGTTTTTGATTTTCTATCAAATATTGTAAACACGGTGGATTCCGAGCGAAATCTATCCAATATTGAAGAAACTATAGCCATAAATATCTCGACCAAACCTAATGTTGTAGAGAATATTCATGTCGGCAAATCTTGTTCTTCTTCAGAACTAGAAATATATTGTGCTCTCTTTCGCAAATTCAGAGACGTCTTTGCATGATCATATGAAGAAATGTCAGGCATTGACTCGAGCATAGTTGAACATGAAATCAAGATGTATCCAGATGTCAAACCGGTACGACAATGGCTTCGCCAGGTGCACCCGAAGAAAGCTACTACCATCAAGGCAAAAGTTGAAAAACTTTTAAATGTGGTTTCATTTACCTGGTTCCTGTAACTGATTGGGTATCGAATATTGTTCCTGTGATGAAAAAGCAAGGAACGATTAGAGTGTGCATTGATTACAAGGATTTAAATCAAACTTGTCCAAAGGACACCTACCCTACACCCTTCATCGACCAGATAATTGATGAATGCACTGGATGTGAAATCTTTTCATTTATGGATGGGTTTTCCGAGTATAATCAAATAAATATCCACCCACAGGACCAGTCGAAGACTACATTTATATGTCTGTGGGGCACATTCGCGTACCGCAAACTACCTTTTGGTTTAAAGAACGTAGGGGCAACTTTTCAGAGGGCTATGAATTATGCCTTCCATGACATCAAGAACATCGTTCAACCATATCTTGACAATCTACCGGCTCATTCGTGAAAGCAGACTGATCATCCGCAGCATTTGAGAGCTATATTTCTACGTTGCCAACACTACAAGATACGACTCAATCCGCAAAAGTGTGTGTTTTGTGTCGGTTTTGGTCGTTTACTTGGCTTCGTGGTTTCTAAAGATGGGATTCGACTCGACCCATGTAAGGTTCAAGCAATCATCGATATGCCTCCACCTTCAAATTTTCTTCAGATTCAGAAACTCCAAGGGAAAGCAAACTTTCTGAGTAGGTTCATTCCAAATTACGTCAAAATTGCTAAAGGTTATATGTGTCTTTTGAAAAAATAAGTACCCTTCAATCGGGATCAGGTTGCGCAAGCTTCCTTTGATGCTCTAAAGGAATCCCTAATAAAATCATCATTAATATACACTCATAACTATCAAAACTACTTTAACATGTATCTAGCTGCAGCAGATACAACCATCACAATGGTTTTAGTTCAAGAAGACAATGGAATCGAACATCCTGTCTATTATTTAAGCCGAAACTTATATGATACAGAAAGCAAGTACTCCTATGTTGAAAAGCTAGCTCTTGCAGCTATTCAAGTAGTACAGAGATATCAACACTATATCCTCTTTTGCAAAACTACCATTTTGTCAGATTGCAACCCTATGACTTACATTTTTTCGCGTCAGTTACTTGGGGGAAAATATTCGAAATGGATAGCTATTTTGCAAGAGTTTGATCTAGAATTTGTAAAATCCAAATTAAAGAAATCTCTAGTATTCGCAGAGTTACTATGCGGCTTCCCATCGTCGTTCAACGATTCAACATCCAAAGCATCAATAGTGGTTGAATCTTTGTTTCTGATATCGTCGAGCGATCCATGGTAAGGAGATATAATCATCTATCTCCAAACCCAAACATACAGGCCTAATACCTCTCGCTAGAACAACGACATACTCGATACCAAGCAAAAGACTACATGATTGTCGATGATACACTTTACCGTCGCGGTATCGGTACAGTTCTACGAAGGTGCCTCACCCATGGGGAGGCTGAAAAAGTCCTAAATTATTGTCATTCAGGCACATTTGGGGGGCATCAATCTAGTTACACTACGGCACAAAAAATTATACGGGCAGGTTACCTCTGGACAACGATGTTCAAAGATTGCATAACCACAGTCAGAAGTTGCCATGTTGTTGGACCATTCACCAAATGGGGCATAGATTTCATGACATGTAACCCCACCTTGGCCGGGGGGCATGGGTACATCATAGTTGTAATTGACTATTTTATAAAATGGGACGAGGTGATGCCTACATTAAACAACAATGGTGAAATGGTTGCTCTTTTCTTTTTCAATCATGTAGTCTCTAGATTCGGTGTTCCACAAGCTATAGTCACAGATCATGGATCACATTTCCGCAATCACATGATGGTCGAATTGGCTGCCAAATTAGGACTATCCCATGATATTTCTACTCCCTATTATCCACAAGCTAATGGACAAGTTGAGGCCATCAACAAAGTCCTGAAGCACATGCTGCAAAGGATGATTGGAGTCCACAAACGGAGTTGGCACCTAATCCTATACTCAACCTTGTGGGCATATAGGACATCGGTGAGAAATGCAACCAGATTTACACCCTTTCAGCTAGTGTATGGCCTGGAAGCGGTCTTACCAATCAGTGTGAGATTTCATCTCTCAAGCTTGTAGTCGACCTTCTCCCCAGAACTTCAGAGGAAGAATCTCGTTTCTTAGAACTAATCCAATTGGATGAAACCTGTCGTGATGTCGCCTTGGCTAATGAAGCTCATAAGAAACGAGTTAAGGCACAATTTGACAAAAATGTCAAACCATGTGTCTTCTCAGAAGGTGACGTGGTCTTACTTTATGATTAGGAATCCGATAAATTGGGAGCAAGTAAGTTCCAATCATTGTGGATGGGTCCCTACATTGTTAAACGAGTATTAACAAAAGGAGCCTATGAGCTATTAGATTACGATGGGATTTCACTGTCACAACCTCCAAACGGGTTGTACCTTAAGCGTTACTATGCTTGACTAAGTGTAGTAATCTCTATATATGTTTTTGTTACATTTTTGTTTTCGTCAAGAGTGATCACTTTGGTTAGGTAATCCACTTTTGCATTTGTTGCAGATGTCGAACCAATTGGAATCATTTGTTGGATATGCCGATGGAGCTAGTCGTAGTACGCATAACCTATCTTTTGCAGCCTAGGCCATTTTTTATCCAAGCGGTGAGTTAGTGAGTTTCAGAGGGGTATGTATTAGTCGGTCAACGAACAACATCACTGAGTATAGCACATTGATAGAAATTCTCTCTGATGCCATTGCACATGGCATATGTTGAATTGTTGTCAGGCTAGACTCTCAACTCATCATCCTATAGCTTACTGGCATCTATTCGATTTGAAATCCAACTATCTATCGCATGTTCCTAAGGGTCAATATTTTGGAAAGAGAGTTTGATTTTATTCAATATCAACACATTTCCATAAAATTAAACACATTAACTGATTCATTAGTAAATTATGTGTTAGATAGACATTTGCAACATTTATAAAAGAAAGCATTTCAACCAACATTTGCATCAGGATCATGTAACTTAACCAAAATAAATCTCTGAAAATCAAAAATATATATAACTATTTATAGTCTTTTAAAAAATGTTCTAGCCAAAGACAAAATCGGTCATACAACCCAAAAACTCAAAAATGTAGGGAAGCACCCTAGACTAATGGTGCTAGTGATAACAAGTCACCGCCTATGTGATCATACATAAGAGCCTAGTCCATCGACTCGGCACGCCAGTGGTATGGCGCTGTAATCTCAGAGGTAACTCGTTGGTCCTCACATCCTGAATACCAAGGGTGAGACCCTCGATCTGATCCTGCAATACTGCAAGGGTCTTGGCTACGTCTAGATCACAAAGGATATCCCTTCCTACAGCCTCTCCTACTAGAATAGCAGCTACTACCCTCAGGCACACTGCTGGTCGCACTAGTCCAATATCTGCACAAACATATGAGTTTGATTAGTCCTGATAACATTTAAAAAACATAAGAACATTATAAAATAAATAAACAAAGATATGGTTAGACCTTTTTACCTATAACACCCCACTGCTCACTAGTCGACAACACCAAATCTGGGTCACCCCGGAAATCCATCCCAGCATATGGGTACTCAGCAAAGACCATCTCCTGATGATCGAGCCACTCAAAGAAGGCATCAGAGAATGAAATCTGCGACTGACCAGCGTGTCTGGCCATGAGATCGACCCATCTCTACATCTGTGGTTCCGTCAGTGTTGGCAGTCCGAGTGAAATGTATTGTGGCTACATCAGTGGTATCCTCTCCAAGGCGAAAGCAGTCAGAATAGAACCATAACCAAAGTTCTTGGATCTTCCGTTCTTCACCTTGGTAAGTTGTTCTTTTATAACCGGAAGTACTACATCACACCAGTTGAATACCTTTGGTTCAAGGCATTCCAGAGCATACTGCATATAAGACATGTTGGCCAAATGAAGAGCCGCACTACCAACCAATCTAGCAAAGGTGAATAAAATAGTCCTCAAGTACTAGTCAGTGACATCTCGAATACTGATCTTGTTATCCCTGCTCGGCTGAGATCCATCTCTACAGAACCGACGAATATAATCCCTCACGGATCCTGATAGTGAGAGAGGGGCACCATGCCTCGATAAATTGGTCAAGAAGTAGATATCCTCAACTATCAAAGGGATAGATTTACCTCAAATCTGGAACACTTGGTTGATAGGATCCCATGCATCAAAAAAATATTGCAACAATTTAATTTGTTGCCTCATGCTGGATAGACAGAAGAATTTGAGCAAGCCATAGTTTCGCAATGCAGTCACCATACCCAGATCATGTAAGGAAATCATATCCTCTTCTTCATGCTCACATTCATGCCATGTAATGACCATCTTAATCCGATGAATCTATAAAAAAAAAACAAGAGAAGAATCAGGATCTTGATTTGGGCAAAAACAGGCAAAATTTCCATGAAAAAACAGTGCATAAACTTTCCTCCTTGCGCCCATCGCACCCTAGTTTTGTATTGGGTGGGATGCATACTGACTGGCCAATGGCCAGCTCAGTATGCATCACACCTTTCAATGTATACTAGGTGCGATGGGGAGAGAACGAATTGTTCAAACCCCAAAGGCCTAGAAAAACAGGAAAACATGCTCAAAATCAAAAAAGGAAAGAATGCAATTGAAGAGCTCAAGGTTAGCTCCTACATGGTCTAGACATCACCGAAAATAGTCCACAGAATCTCTCGGAATCAGCTGATGAAAATAAAGAGGGAAAACACCTCCAGAGCTCCAACAATCCCAACTTTGAATGAAATGGTAAAAATGAGAGGTAAAAACTACTTTTATGTTACTATTCACATAATTCAAGTAAGATGTTGGTGTTTAACTCATTTTTCAAGCATGTATTTACATTTCTAATCAATTTTATGGAGTAATTAAATAGGTAGTACGACCGTCAAAAGAACATAGTGTTAATGGTGAATTGAATGTCTCTGACTATTATCACGAGTAGGTTTACGCGGAGTTCAAGCTCGTTAAAAAATAAACCTAGCAATGAGCATATGTTCCCCCAAAGTTCAAGCTCATTAAAAAATGAACCCACCTTCGGTAAATAACCTTTGCAATCGCATAGCTATCAGCTTTTGAACCTTGGTCGTGTTCTTACCATCACCTCCACTCTTTTTTAGCCGATTATATGCCTCCATTTGATTGTTTACCCTTTTGAGGAACAGCTGCGATGAGTGATTCTGTTAGCCACCTTCTTTACACTGCCATGATTGAAAAGTTCCAAACCTTACCTGGAACCAGCTGCTATCCAAAAACATCACTCGTTCCTCAAAAACAAGTCTCCTTTAAGCTCTTTTTAGACTCATAAAACATGAAAAGATTTCTGAGCAATTGGCCTCTCTATCTCGTTAAAGTGATTGGAAGTGCCATCCCTCCTCTATATTTTAATCTTTTTGGACCTGAGGGATCATTACATAAAAAGATCGAGCGTTTGTCTTGTTAAAACTATCGAAAATTCATCCCTTTCATATTATTTTATAATTTTTCGGACTTAAGGGATTATATTACGGAAAAGGACTATTGGAGTTTCCTTTTCGTCCCTTTTCAGACTCTTTAAAACTGAAAAGGACAGAGTTATCTTTGTCGTTAAACTCGTTAAAACAATAGCAACAAACTTGTCCATGCAGACAAGAGCGAGTTTCACTATCGCTAGGCTCGCTAAAACATAGTGACAGGTTTGCCCGAAGGGAAAATTATAGAACAAGCATATGTTATCCTCCTCAAGCTTGACAAAAATAAAGAGGTATTGTTCAGCAATGACTGAGGAAAAAGGGAAGAAAACTTGAATAACTTCATTGGTAGCAGGTCGCTCTTGAACATGACACTTTCACTCCATCACCATGATTGAGTCGGGTTGGGTTATTCCGTTCACCGGTCATATCACCATTGGTCCTCCGTACCATCCATTTTTTGGGGTTAATTCTACCAATCCATTTCAGTGTCACCAATATGTTCAAGAGAAGTCGCTCAGAGAATTCACCAATCCAGTTAACGCCTGATCCACTGCAGTACCTTCACTCTCCATTTTTTCATGACAGCCACCCTGAACCTTGTATCATCAGATCGTTTTCACCTCCACAAAATCATTTGCTCCATTTTGTGTCGTAGATGTGGGATTCATTAAGGCCCTCCTACGATGGGTCACTTCTTGTTGACATCAGCTCATTATCCAAGAATTTGACTTAGGAACAACCCTTTCAGTACTTTGAAGCTTGCATGCCTCAATGGCAAGTTTCTCACTTCTGGCGATAGGTTTACATAAATGACCTTCGACAAAAAGATTTTGCGTGGTGTTCAACATCGACTCATGTATTCACACCACGTGAATTGTACTGCAGTACCTTGAGGGTCATCATCATTATCGGTGATTCCTCTCGCACCTGTTAATAGCTTACATCATTGGCTGGTAATCAGGTGATGTATTTCCATGTTTGACCTCGGAACATCTTTTCACATGGATCAACTTATACTTCAGATGATGATTGAACGAGTTTGAAGACCTCAGATCTAGTTTCATCCATCTATGGTACGATATATTCAGGAAAATAAAGACATCAAATGTACATCATAGCTGCACAGATAATCATCTAAGCTAAGGGATGATGGCTCTACCAGAATCATCAGTATTTTACATGAAAATGAATTTATAAAGCTAAGCATGGGAATGCCTGCCTCAGCTAGATCATGAAAATATTATGAAGATAATGTATTGTATTGTATCTTATTATAGGTCACCTTCCAATTCAAAAAACCTCAGATCCTCATGATAAAGAATTTCACCCGACATCAAAAGATTTACGACCTCATGCTTTAGGGGGCAACTATTATAGACATATTTGGGCACTGCAACCCCAATCACATATGTCAATAAACCAAGGGCTCTCAAACCCCTAAAAGTGTTGTTTCGTACCCTAAAGGATCAAGGTCAACTGATTACATCATTTCCCAGAAGTTCTCCCTGAAAAACGGCTCAGAACTGGTCAAAACTGGACCATACAAACTGCTCCATGTTGAGGGTGTGATGCATCTCACCTGTTACACACAAAGGGTGTGATGCATACTGAAAAACCCTTCTGTAGGGTGTGATGAGCGAGAGCAGACAAATGACAGAGGCACTTTGCTAGGTGGAAACTCAAAGAATCTTCTAGAAACTGCTCATATGACACTTTCCTCTTTGAATTCGCCAAGGGATGAGTAAGAGATCATGAAATCTCCAAGTGAAACCAAGAACTATCAGTGAAATGACACTAATCAAAATCCCAGAAGCTGACTCACTCTCCTGCAAACATCTATATATGGATCCCTCATCCTAGAGATCCAGAGGCTGGAATTTTGTAATTTGTAAGGAAGTGTTGTTGGTTTCTCTTTGAAGACATTGTATTGTTGGGTGATCTTGCATTTTATGAGGTGAAGAGGGCTTTCATGTTGGGAGGATGATGATGGATTAGACAACTTGATTGTAATCCTCTCTTCTACTACTTCTATCAATAAAGTTATTTGAGTTTTCCTCCATATACTTGTATATCTCTGAATCTTGTATTTATATATGCATTTGTATGGTTAATGTACATCTGATCCTATATTGTTTATGGTTATAGATCTCTATGCTTTGATAGTATTTTGCTACTTTGACTCTACAGGTGTTCTTTGAAGCGGGACAAGTGAGAAAGGAGTGGTGAAAGCTCTATCAAGGGAGAGAGGAAACAAGCAAGGAGACTAGCGAAAGACTGAGGTTGGTACTCTTTGCTTCTCTCTCATCTATCTCTCATAAAGGAAAACACAAGTAACTTTAGTTTGTTTGTTTCTAAGATAGCTACCCATCTTAGTGGGACTAGCAGCTCTGAATGGACACTAGTTTTCCCAATAACAATGCCTGATTTACATCTCGTGATTGCCGTTTTTATCCGCTAAATTCTGCTAGATGAGCCTTGGTTGTTTCATTCCATGGCCACCATATCTTTGGCTGATCATATGCTTTCACTTGGCTGTTTTTCCTTTCCTAAGGGACCGCAGCGATGAGTGGTTTTATTAGCCAGCCTCTTAACCATTACATGTTTTGAGCAGTTCCACCATTGCCGGAACCAGTTGCTACCCTTTATACCACTCGTTCCTCTAGGATGAGTCTTCTTTAAGCTCTTTTTTGACTCGTAAAATATTAAAAGATTGCCGAGTTTTTCCTTTTTTACCTTGTTAAATGGAATTAAAAGGCGGTCCACTTTCAACTCTTTTCTAACCGTATAAACATGAAAAGATCGCCGGACTTTTTTTGTTTCGAGTTCGATACTGGTTATGAAACGACGTGTCTTCGATCACTTTTTTAATTTTTTGGATTGGAGCTACGAATTATGAAAATTACTCCTTGATCGTAATGGTCAAGCGGTTCTCTCAAGTATTATTTTATACTTTTTCGGGCTCGAGGGACACAAATTTATGAAAAAGGACCCCCCTGGAGTTTTCTTTTCTGTGTATTTTTCAAACTCTCTAAACATGAAAAAGACTTTGAGTTTTACCTATGTCGGACTCATTAAACCCTGACGACATTAGACTCGTCACCATGACGAGACTAGAGTCCTCTTTAAACCCTTTTCAGACTCGTTAAATATGAAAAGATTGTCGAGCGCTTGTCTTTTTCAGCTTGTTAAAGTGATTGGAAATGTCATCCCTTTTGTATTATTTTATCCTTTTTCGGACCTCAGGGATTATTTTACGAAAAATTACCCCCATGGAGTTTTCTTAAGTTTTTCTTCTGGCTCCCTAAAATTGAAAAACACCGAGTTTTTCCTATACTGGACTCGTTAAAATTTAACAGTAAAGGACTTGTTCAATTTCAAACAGGAATGAACCACTCCTTCTTTGGGTTTGAATTTTAAACTAAGTTGGACTCATCCAAAGGATGAGCTTATAAAAAATCAAATGTTATCCTCCTCAAGCTTGTCAAAAATAAAGAGGTACTTGCCAGAAATGGTGGGGGAAAGAGAGAAAAATAAACCTATTTGCTACACTTTTTTTTGTAAAAAAAACCATCAACCACTCTTGAACACGACACATTTTTTTCACCTGGGTTGGGAAAATCCTTTGCCTAACAGTTAATCAAACCACATTGAAAGTCTTTAGCCAGTTTCTGGGTATTATCTTTGGGTCAATTGTCACCAAACCATCTGCAGTGTCGTTATGTGTTTAAGAGAACAATTCAAACAAGACATTCATCTGCAAAATATTTTTCATCCATTTTGACCATCCCTGAGTCAGTCCTTGCAAATATATTTCTTCAAAACTTGATCTATGATTTCGTGTTGTGGGCTTGCCTACGACGGATAACTTTCTATCGACTTCAGCTCATTATCTAGGAAGTTGATCTAGAAATCATCAGTACCTTGAAAGATGCATGCTCTAATGGCAGTTTTCTCGCCTTCGATGACAGGTTGCATCATTGACCTTTGATCGAATGATTCTATGAAATGTTCAACTTCGACTCATTTATTCACATTTCATGGATTGTACTAGGTACTTTGAGAGCCATTGACATTATTGGTGGTTTCTCTCACACTCATTAACAGTTCACATCATTGACTGGTAATCAAGTGGTTTCTACCATATTTGACTTCGACACATTCATTCACATGGATAGAATCATACTAGTTCGGGAAGCGGAAATCTAGACCCTGGATCTAGTTTCTACCATCCAGGTTGCAAGGAATTTTGTTATTCATTATACAGTGGACTATTCATAAATAGATGGCTGCATCCATACTATGTCTACACATGTCTATACTCTTGATGTATTACAAAATCATTCCTTTATCAGAACAGTTTAGTCAGTTTTCCAGTCAGTTTTGATCTGAGTATGGGAATGCCACAGGTTCCGACTAGGGTGTCCACAGGATGATCCTTGAAATGATAAAGTACTTCACTCTTCATAAATGACAGACTCTATCTTCATCTATTACAGACTTCACACTTTAGGGGGCAATCTGTTGCACTAAAAATTGTCACCTTGACATTCTGCAATCTGTGTGAGTCCATTACCACTCATACTTTCCTCCTTTGCAAGTCTAAAGCCTCAATTCTTCATATCAAGCCTTGAAAATAAGAGAAAGCCCTCAAAAGTCTTTAAAACTATGGTTCTGCACTTTCTCTTTGCATTACCTGTGGTCCCACACCTAATGGTCATGTCCCCTACGCACCTGACCGCTCTGTCTATGTGTTATGGGTGCGGACCCCTGTAAAAGTTAAAAAGGCACGAGTACATTCTAAAAAAATCACTTTTAGTCATTTCTAGAAGCTTCTGGAAGGAATCTTGAGGTGGCAAGTTCGCTCTCTTAAGGTTCATGCATCCCATACCTTAAGGAGCTAACCCCTTGATGTGAGGAGCTTATACCTTTGAAGGAGGATTATATCCCTTCATAGATGGACCTGTAACCTCCTCCTCTGCACTATAAAATGAAGCATTGGGCTGGTTACTTGGGAGGTTGAAAGCTGAATATTTTTGAGGTGAAATGTTGTTGGAACTTAGTCTTCTTTAATTGAGTTTATATGAGGAAAGATTACATACCTCTAAGATCTCATTTGGAAGACTGCAAGGCTTGTCAAAGTAAAGGAAATTCCTGTTTCGGAACCCAGGAAGAGCTTGTTCAACATCAAGGCTGAAAAGGTTGTAAGGTTCTTCTACTTGAAAGTTAATACAAATAAATTCGTTTTTTTCAATAAGTTGTTTATTCATGGTTTATTTTATGGATTCCTTGATCACCATAATAGGCATTATTTATAATATTTACTATGCAGGTGCTATTTAATGTTTACTTGTTTGTGATTGCAGGTCTTTAAAGATAACTCTTTCGAATGATTGGAGGGTAACTCTTTTGAACGATTGAAGGATGACTACAATGAACAAGCATTGGATCTAAGGTGGGATCTTAACACCTTTGTAGTATTTATTTATAAATCACATATGTCTAGAGAAAGATAGGTTTGTTTCTCTGTTTGGTTCTAGACTATCTTCTGATACTAGGGAGATCGGCCTTGTCCGCAAGATCGAATTATCTTACCAACAATAGCTATGCGTCAGGCAATCCCTCCTCCAAATTAGTGGGCTATTCCCCTATTTCGACGTGCGACAAATGGTATGGTCTCGCGTTCAGTCCTCCAAGCTTCACAATAACTTCAAAATCATACTCTTGGAACAATAAGAGCCACCTGCAGATTCTCTCCCCCAACACAAGCTTATTGACTAGGTACTTCAGCGCGGAGTGATCTGTATACATCTTAAAATGGCCTCCCAGCAAGTAGTGTCTAAACTTCTAGAGCGCATTCACCATAGCTAGCCCTTCGCGCTCAGTGGTGGAATAGTTCTTCTCCGCTTTGGATAATCTTCGGCTTGAGAACGTGATAGGATGGTCCAAGCCTTCTCTGTCAGCATGTGTCAATACTATTCCTAGCACTATGCATGATGCATCGACATGTACATGAAACTCCTTCCAATCCGAGAAGACCAGAATTGGTGCGGTGACCATCTTTTCTTTCAATATATCCAAAATCTTCTTATAATCCTCGTTGCAGCAAAAATTGACATCCTTCTTCAATAATTTTTCCATAGGTGCAATGATCTAAGCATAACCTTTGATAAAATTTCTGTAATATCTTGTATGTCCTAGGGTAGCACGTAGTTGATTCACACTCCTCGATGCTTCCAAGTTCAATATCACCGCTATCTTTTTGTGATCCACCATCAGACCCTGTCTGCAAACCACATGCCCCAAAATGTTCCCAAAAGGAACAAAAAACAGACACTTCCTAAGGTTGAGCTCGATTTGGTATCTTCAACGGGTATCCAACATTAGGCGTAAGCTTGCTACATGGCATTTAACCAACCCAAACACAGTCCAAACATCAAAATATACCTCCAGGAACTTATGAATAAATTCCTTGAATGCAACAACGACTACGCCCGAGAAGATCGCATGCGCATTCTTGAATCCAAATGGCATTACAGTGTACTAAAAATAACTCCACTCAGTCGCAAAGGTTGTCTTTCTCTTATCCTCCAGCGTGATTTTGATCTGGTGGTACCCAGAGAACCCAGCAGTGAAGGAATATGCTTCCTAGCCACCTACATTGTCCAACACTTCATTAGTGAACAGATTCAGGAAAGGATCATGTACTCAAGCATCATTCAGCTTTCAGAGACCCACACATATCCTTATTTCATCCTTCTTCTTCTTTTCCTATACCACCATTGGGATTACCTAGTAAGATTCTTTGACAGGCTCAATGATGCATGTCGTGAGCATCTTGTCTAGCTCTAAGCGGACCTTCTCCTTGTATTTTGGATTGAGACAGTAACGTCTTTTCTTAACCAACTTCATGTCAGGCTTTAATGTAATCTTCATCATACCGAGGTCCCCGATTATCCCCTTCAGATCTATAAAATTGGTAGGGAATAGATCCTGGTATTCACAGAGCAACTCAGCGACCTTATCCACCATTGCATCATCCCAGTAGTCTCCAGTCTTCACGAATTTGGGTTCTGCCTCTATACCAATGTTTACTTGTTTCATTTTCAACGACACGGTTATATCAGGGTTCTCAATTTGTGGTCCTTTACCCTCGTGGTGACCTTTTGTTTCTGGAATGTTAATCTTCTACAGATCCTCGTATTCTTCTTCAACGGTCACGCTATATCATTCTAGCACGTGACTTAGTTGAGTAGCCCACTCAGGTTGAATCAGGTCCAAAGGATCCTGTGGTATCCAAAACATAGCTGCTTTCACTTCTTGTAGCACCTCATCAAGGCAGTCAAACCCATCTTCAAAACTAAATGTCATTACAAAGCCCTCGCGTAGAATATCCCATTCGCCTATACCATGGCGGAGTTCTGTTTCTACGTACCAATTCATCAGGAAAACATTCAGGGTGTGACAGAACAAGTGCACCCATTCAGGTTGGGGAATTTCTCCATAAGCCCGAGTCCATTTGGCCAAGTGCACGCATGGATCATCCTGCCCATCATACGTGTCTGTCATTCGCATCTTAGGCTTCCTAAATCATGTTCTCATCATCCTCCTACATTCGCGCCAATCATTGAAGCTTCCCTTATGTGTACCCCACCATCTTGTGGGTGTAGCACGCAGTGCCTAGTCCAATGCCTAGAAGCGCTACTTTTCTAGTATCTCCCTTTCAAATGCATCCAAGAAGATATCTACCTCATTCAGGCCATCATAAGTAGGAAGATTTCTTACCTCTGAGGACACACAATGCAGCGATTGGGTCATCATGTTGCAGTTCACTATAGTCACTTCATGCAGCCGATTCTACCAGCGTTCTAACTCTTCATCAGAGTCTGAAGTGTAGGAACTCTCCTGATCCCATGTAATTCGTCCATCCGCAGTGGGATTCACCCAATCTTGGTCCCACTCTGTTATTTTATAGATACAGTCCAAATTGTCATCACTCTCATAATCACGGACTAGTTTTGTATAGCGTGATCCTTCAATAGGATCTTGGGGTACTATTACGCGTAGTGATTTCTTCTGAAATATCATCTTTTGCTTCTTTAGGTTAACTACCCCATTCATATCAGTAGCCCAGTCAATTCCCCGGAGCGCAGGATAGGGGTTGTTGTCGTCCACTATCTTTATTACTTCAAAATCAGCCAGCACGCTTGCACCTTCAATATCCACATTCACCCCCTGCAGTCATCCCATGGGGATGATCTTATGTTTATTGTCCATCCTTAGCTAAATTGGAGACCATTGCAGCATGGGTCTCCCCCTCCATTCCCAAGTCTGCTTTGGTAGGATGTTCGCATCTGACCCCAGGTCCAAAATAACATGATCCATTTCATACTCTCCTATCTGCGCGGTCAGTCTCATCTCCCATCCCATCCTTTTTTTATGCTTGCCAATCTTTCATACTACGCGTGGCTCACTTGGCATGGTTCCAGTGCATCTATTGATGAGCTCTTGTAAACCTTTCACAACCTTACTATCGCGTAGTAACTTCATGCAGGTTTCCAGGAAAGATGTGAGCATAGAAGGGTCCATATCTTGATCAAGATTATCCTTGCTTACTGAGGTGGAGGCCTCAGCAAAGCTCTTCTTAGCTTCCATGAAGGTTTCACGTGCACACTCCAAATCGAACTCAGCCTCCTTCTCCGGAGGTTTGCGGACCCATTTACTATCCTTTGGCAATTTCCCCTTGTCATCTCCCATTGTGATTCCACTTCTCAGCACTATATTTACGTTTGGATCCTCTTCATCTGGCTTAGACCTCATCATTTGCAGGTTCTAAGTTGAAAAAGGTGGTAGCTCCCCTTTGTCACGTATCCTCGCTATCACCGTAGGACAGTCTTCTGTTTCATGATCAAACAGCGTGCAATACTTTCACGACGAATGTATTGGGTTAGTGCAATCGTGGGAATAGTGTCCTGGTCCTCCACAATTGTAGCAAATCAACTGTCCTTGACCTCTGCTAGGTCCTCCTCCACCTCGGCCTCGTCCGTGCCCCTAAAATCCTATCCGTGCTATCCCTGCGCTCTAGTCAGGGGGTTGCATTTCAGCCTGTACCCTATAGGCAGTAGTTCTATCCATCAACAATTCATAACTTCTATAATTATGCTCATCATGCCCTACCGACCTACAAAAGTTGTAGAACACCTATTGTGGTGTTTGTATAAACTTATGTGGCAAATGACAGTTATCCGTGGCATGTTTTCCTACTACCTGACATATAGCGCACCATAATGTACTCCCCACGCTAGGTCGTGCTTGAGCTTCTGGCCTTAAAGGCATTGGTCCTCCTCCTGCAATATATTTCGCAAACACTGAGCAATGGTCCTTGTCATGTCCCTGACTCTTGCATTTCAAGCACCATACTTCCTCGCACACCTCTAGTCGAACCATCCTGTCCTGCTTCAGACTTTGCATCTCAAGGCATAGATTCTTCAGCTGTGCATGGATCTACTGAACCCCCAGATTTGGATCCTGCATCAGAGTTTCATGCAGTCTCATGGAAATATCCAAGGCCTCTGCCTGAGTTATTATCTTTTGTTATGACAATGCAACCCTTAAGTGCAGCAGTAGCAAAGCCACAAACCACTCGCGATGTTGTCCATCTATCAAATTCATGTTGACTTCACAGATTGTACACTTTAGCCTCTGATCTAGTTCCCAAGGCGTCTCACCTGGTTGTAATGCGATCTCCTTGAATCCCACAATCGACTGTGCCTCAGATTTAGGCCTAATGAACTCTCTATTTAGTGTTTTCTGGATGTCCCCCACTCCAGCATTTGAGTTGTCATTAGAGTACTTGATATACCATGTTAGCGCGCGATCTTACAGAGCACTAACCATTGTAACCTTCTTTATATGATCATCTGTAACACCTTGAGCTTCCCATATAGCTTTCACAACGAACTAGAATTGGTCTGGGTCCTCATTTCCCAAGCCTTTGAATAAAGGCAGCTTCGCTGAGTTTGCCATACTAAACTACAGTGGAGGTGGAGGTGGTACGAGTGAAATTGGAGGTGATGGTGGTGAAGTAGGATTCGGTGTGGGCGGAGGTGGTATTCATGGGAATCCTTGTCTTATTAACTGAATAGCACTTCACAGAGAAACCTTCGCTATCCCTTCCTCGTCACCTCACGAAGGTGAAATCAATGGACTATACTCTAAACCCTTTTTTCCTTCGTTCTTGTAATTTTTTCTACTCGTGTAGTTCCAAACATCAAGGTATCTGCATAACCCATTTTTCACACAATAGCAATTTAATCTAGGTATTCAAAGATTTCACATACTTACCTTGTGGTCCTTTGAAAAAGTGCCACTCCACCTCGCTATAGCTGACTGAGGTGTCAACCATGAATTCAGTCACAAATCCTCCTATGACACGATCGAGCCAATGATCAACAGCGCAGGCGATCTTGTCCTCAAATGCTTCCAATTTCTATACTAGCTCCAGGGTCCACACAATAGGACCGTCAAGTTTCCACCTTCCTTAGCTATCTACTAGATTTGTGATCCACTCGTATAGCTCAATTGGGAAGAAGCAAAAAAATATCTCATGGATCTCTGTATACAGGTATATATCCAACCATTGTTCCTTTGTCAGTCATGGGTTTCTATTCTCTTGTGCCACGAATTCATGGACCTTACTAAACAACCATTCTTTGATCTCCTTCTTAGTTGGATTCCAGTGATACGACATCACACATGTCTTATGCAAATTTCGGTCCCAGCAACAGAACCATTTGTTGGCTTGAGGAGGCTTGACCTAGGTTCAATGTTAATTATCCAAACAAATACCTACACTACTGGCCCTTTCGGCATCACCCCGTGGAGCGTAGACTGAAGTCTCACCCGAAGCAGTATGGGGGGATGATGGAACCAATTTTCCACACCCTGAGATGGTTGTGATGTCATTTAATTCCCTCTATCCCTGCCTTCGCACAGGTCACTTCGCTCTAGGGCTTACAAGACAAGCCCTCTATAATGTCCTCAATACCTCTGGGAAAGGGTACGATCGACCTTCACGTAGCACTAGCCTACTACCAGGTACTTTCGCACTGCTATGGAAGCGTGCTATGCATATTCCCCAATTAATCTAAGTGAATTTCTTATCTTATTAGACAATTATAGTTAACAATGTGTAAATAGATATTCGTAAATGCGTTCAGTTATTCAATGTGATTGCATTCATTCATGCATCACATAAGCATAATAAAGGAAATTCATACATAACATATCAATATGCATCAACAGAACAAAGACACAGAAATTGTAGAATATCTCTCTTTCTTAATGTCTTTCAAGTGTTTACAACCTCTGTCCACCCTACGCACACAGTTGCAGGGGTCTACGCACTCAGTTGTGGACTTCTACCCTAGGCCTCTTCGCACTCAGCTGTAGAGCCTATACCTACGCTACGACCCAAGACTTAGATTTCTTCAGAGCTACCACTCTTTTACATAATTCATCATTGTCTCTCCAAAACTACTTAGAACTTAGCTCTTTTTATACAATCCCATGGTCCGCGGACCATGGGTAGATCTCCTACAACCGACTTTTCTTTACAAATCTTAGGGCGGACTACCCTTTATGACACATGACACCTTAACGCTCCACAACCACAAAATGCGGAGTCTTTACAATTTTATTACAAAATTTGACTCAAACATGGGCTTTTAGCCCCAAAACTTCCCTTGGGGGATCCCGCTCCCAACAATATTCCTTAGGAGGCCCATTTTAGACCTCAAAATCTCTCTAATGCAAGGTCATAGAACCCACTCTGATTTTTGAGGAAGAGGAAACTCCTTAACCAGAAGGAGAGGCAGAAGAACCATTTGAGAAAGGTAAGATAGTCATGGGAGACATGGAGGATCAAGAGTTCAACATATTACTTAATTTCCTAAATGAATTGGCTAAGTGCCAAAAGGATATGGTGGATATGATGAGAAATTTAGGAAGGAATGCTTGGGTTCCACCGAACTCCAATTTGGGAGAAATAGAATAAGGATCCTAATAATGGTGAGGGTTCTAATAGTGTAGAAGTTATCCATGCACACACAACCATATGCAACCACCCTCACATATAAAATAGGTCATCGAGACCCACCATGCCACAATTTGTCAATGAGATAACAGTTGAACAAGAGGAGAAGACTAACTAGGAAATTGTCTTTAGGAATTATTTGGTATCCGGTGGAGTATAGGAGGTTGTGGTGATGCTTCCAAGCTACCATGAGCTTCATAGATTTTTTCAACCTTTAGATGAAGAACAAGGATAAAGGTGTGCAGAAGGCAATGAGGCAGAACAATGAGCTCCAAATGACAATGGGGAAAGTGTCTATTTTGTGTTTTGATAGGTCATCAAAATGCCCGGCTAGATCATGGGTCCAAAAGATGGACACTTATTTTCATCTAGATCAAATGACTGATGTTGTTGCCATTAAGTTGGATGCACTAAATCTATATGGGGAAGCCCGCGAGTGGTGATATCATGGGTTAGTGATCGTGGGTCAAGCCAACATCACCTCATATCTTGAGTTTACACAGAGACGCATAGAGCACTTTGACAAGAAGGGTACGTAGATTCATTTTAGGGAGTTGGCAATTCTATAGGCATACATCCCATAGTTCCAAAGATTCATAGTTATGGTCACAGACATATTTGAGGCATGAATGGTGATTTTATTTGTGGATGGATTATCTGAGCCTCTACTTGGTTGGTTTAATGGTTATCAACCTTCCACCTTACGAGATGAAGTTAACAGAGTCAGGGACATGTAGGATGTTGTTCCCAAGAGAAGATTCCCTGCTAAGCATTATTTTCCCTAAAAGAGAAAATAGGTCAAATATTTTCACAAGGAGTGGACGAGAAAACTAAAGTTGGATGAGGAAACCTAGAAGCAGTTAATAAAGAAGAAGCTTTGTTTCAAATGTCAGGAGCCTTAGTCACCAGGGCACAAACAGGAAAGAAAAATATGGGAAAGGCCCATTATACTGAGATGTACTCAAAGAGTGATGGTGATGATGAGGATGAGGAGTCAGCACTAAAGAAGGCACAGGAACTGAGACACTAGACATCTGGGGGAGAGACTTTACAGGTTGCAGGAAAAGCCCCTGTTATCATATCCATGTCAGGATTCCCCAGGTTTCAAACTTTCAAAGTCATATGAGTTTTGGAGGGGCACAATATGACAGCATGTTGATGATGTTGGAAACCGCCAACATACAGGGGGTCTCCCTGATATGAAGTTCCAACTAGACCTCATACCATTTGGTATAGGAGCCCCATCTAGAATATGGCCCAGTTTTCATCCATATTAAAGGTTTACCTTGGTTGCAATAGTTAGTGGAAGAGAGAAATATGCATGTACTTTCGAATGAGCAAGTAAGTAAGCCTTGTGAAATGTTAAATTACAATACATATCCAGGTTCTTTCACCAAAAGGGAAGAGAAAGTGAGCCTTTAGAAGAAAAATAGAAGTACCATCCTAACAAAGACACACCCACATACTTGTGAAAGAACCATTAACCATCTAGTGAAATAATTCACATATACATAACAATCATTAAATCGAATACAACACAAATTCATCAAGATGTGCACCAAATCCAATAAAATAGTTCAATTTATTTAGTACATTGGACATAAACAAATACCACAAACATATAAAGAATATCATTACAACATTCACGATATTTGCATGAAAATGTGTTAGCTTGATGAGATTTTATTATTAATCAAAATTTCCAAGATACATCATTAAATTGAGACATCACTAGCTCCAATAGTGGAGCATTAATCCACTACTTGCTCCTCAAAAGAATGAATCTCCTCTCTAATGCATAGTTTGAGAAGCCAAGGTGAAAAGTCCTTTACTTGAGTAATGAGGCTTATTTTATAACAAGGGGAATGACCTTTCATATCCCCATGACTCTTGAAATACCCTCATTACACTTGGACTTCTAATATGACCTTTTTAATTTCACAAGACTTTTGGACTTTTTATTGTCACTCTTTTGTCCATATGTGACTCTTGGACTTTCCAAATATTTACGTTTACAATATTTCCCAAAATACATAATGATTTTCCACATCATCAAATTTGGAAACAACAAGGCAATTCATTGAAGTTGATGACTTGGAGTTCGATGACTTGTAACATGAATTTCTTTGAGAAGTGGTGACATCACCGTTAAGTCTTCAATACTTTGTATAGATCTTGTGTTGTAATTTCTTTCTACCCTCCAAAGGGCCTAGACATGTTTTGGAGTCTTCATGGGTCACTTTGATCGTCACAATCCAACATTCCTTCAATTTCCACAACAAGATGCCTTTATGCCTTTGTCTTAAAGAAGTCCTCCTTGAACAACTTCTATTTATAGATCTCCTCAAACATATTCTTCCATGCTTACTGAGAACACCAGCAGGTAAGGATCACTCATGGGAAGAAAACATTAGTCTGGAAATCTCATACTCTACTATGATTCATGCAATGTTAAAACTATGAAACAATAGTGCACAAGGGAGAGGGAAGAGGACCTTATAGGTTCAAATCACACTTGCAAGAGGCAAGGGTGCAAGGATTTCTCGCTAAAATTGTGCCATGTGCTAAGGAGGAAGGCTAGGGATACAAGGATGGAGCAGAGAGCATTCCTAAGGCACAAGGAGGAGCATCACTACCCACTATATGTGCGCAGTGCATAATACTGAGCAACCAAGGTCAAGGTTTTCACAAGGAGGAAGAGTAAGAAGCAACGGGAGGGATCTTGCTGACTAGAATTGTGTAGTGTGAAGGAGAGAGAGGGAAGGCTTAAGGTGGCACAGAGTGCATCTCCAGATGACAAGGAGGATCACAACTAGGCTCTAGAAGTGTGCAGTGCACTCTTACTACCCTAGAGGGAAATTTGCAAGGTCGGGAAAATGACTAAGTATAAAAGAGTGAAACATGGAAAAACACAATGAGTTAGGGGTATGATCAAGCTTTACACATCTCAAATCATCAATAAAACTCATACAAGACCCAATACTATAAATATACAACAAAAGACCATTTCACAAACAATCTCCAAGTGCTACAAGCAAAGTATGAGAAGTTGCAACACATAAGTGTGGTTTTATGACTAGAAAGTGTGTTATGGCTCAAAATTGAACTACATATATTCTTAGTGATCGTACGACACTTAGGAAGGGCATGGAAACTTGAAATATGCATGAAAACATAAAATGACACTTGATGACTGCAAGTGACACTTCACATGATGACAGGTAGGCTCCAAAAGTCAAATATAGCCCAAATTTTGGAGGGTGTTGTAGCAACGATAACACTTGGCGACACACTGGACAAACTTCAGTTTCTCTATCTAGATCTAGATTTCATTGTAGAGCCTATACCTTCATGAAGTATTTAATCATCATAAGGATCACCCTAGCTTCACCACTTATCTCCGTTTAACATGGGTTCTCCTATTCCTTTCTTAGCTTAAACACATTCAAACACATGTCAAACCTCGATTGTTTCGATTTGGAAAGGGTAATAATGTACTGAGCTTCTAGTAGTTAGAGATTAAGAACATTCCTCGGTGTTTCTCCACTACCATCGTGCCTATTTAGTACCCCAATAGATTCACCTCAAGGAATCACAAACATCACTTTGTTGACATCATGTTTGTTATGTACCCTAGCAAAGTTGTTTGTTTCACCTTTCTCCATAGGAAGCCTTTCTCTTCTTCACCTCTTTATTTAGTTACTAATAGAATGTGGAGAGTAAATTATTTATTTTGAAGGTGAAAGAAGGATCCCATATTATTTTACATGCAAAAGAGGTTGTTCCTTGTTTAAGGGATTCATATAGCATCTGAAATTGATATGGTCATTTTGAGGTTTTCTCCTTTCCTTTCTCTACTTAGTCAAGTCGACACATGAACCCACCATTAAGTAAAATTCCAAGTCAATAATTAAGATCCAAAGGCACTGGTATCATAGGTCCACCACAAGTTTTCCATTTTTCATGACTCATATTTTCCATCTGGAAATTACTTGACTTAAAATACTTAGACCCAAACAAACAATGAGACTTAAAAAATAGCCAAGTATTGTAGTTGTCACAATCCCTTTAGATTTCTGCCACATTATTCTTTTGTGACACATTATTCTTTTGTGCCATACATACACTCTCACACAAGGTCTTCTTTATGCACACTGACTGAACAAACAGGAAAGAAACATGACAAGAACAAATAACATAATACAAGAGAAGAAAATTGTATAGGGGTAGGAACATAGCCCAGGATTTCTATTGGAAATAAAACATAAGATCCTAGTCATTGATAGGAAGAGGATCATTCCTCCCATCTAAGGATTTTATCCTGTAATAATGGTGGCCAAGCTATTCATATATGGTGTAAGGTCGAATACACAAAGACTGAAATTTGGTGTGCTTTACTTTCTCTTCATGGTCCTTATCCCACTTCAATACTAGGTCTTTCACACTTCAATATTTGTTCCCTGTAGACTTATAGTCAAACCGACACTTGAATCGATTCTAGTGTCTAGAAAACTTTTCTTTTTCTTTGAGCCTTTCTTCCTCTAGCTTGAGAAGGGTATTTATCCTACTCTAAACAAGAAGACAAGGCTTACCTTAAGACTCCTGAGAAAGTTGCAAGGATGGAAGGTATGTGTTCAGAGGAAGGATAACTTCTTTTCCGTAAACAAGGAAGTAGGGCGAAGTCTTTAGAGAGGATTTGGGAGTGACACGGTGAACCCATAGTGCATTCACCAAGGAATAATGCTAGTTCATTTTCTCAAAGTAAATGGTTTTCTTGATAATACAGATTATATTATTGTTTTTAGACTCGACCAAGCTTCTCCCCTGAGGGTAGTAGTTGATGCATGTTTTAAAAAAATACCATTTTCTAATGCAAACTCATAAAGCTTAAATGAGGAAAATTAAGTTTCACTATCAAATACAAGGGAATGTATGAATGTTGAACCTGGTTATGATGTTTTGGTTGAGAAACCGGATGAATTCCTGGTCATTAACTCATATTAGTTGAACTGCTTATGTCCACCGAGTGAAATAATATGTTGCAGTTAGTATGTATCAATGTTGATTTGATGAATGAGGTAATATTTCACCAATAACATCCAGTCCCCACTATTGAAATGGTTCCTCAACTACTATGGGTAACAATGGGGTGGTTGACATCCTATCATGACCATCACAAGGCTTTGACAGACTATGCACTTTCGAGTGTAGGTATGAGCATCCTTAAATAATGTGGACCAACAGTAACTAGCCCTCATCGCCTTGTGAGCAGTGGTATCACCTGTGAAGTTCCCGCCCACTGGTCCATCATGAAGATATCTTAACACCCTTTCTAAATCAAGAGGCTCTAGACATCTAAGCAATACACCATTGTGGTGCTTCTAAAAAATCACACCATGCACAAGATGATAAGATAAGTATTTAAGGTGTATTTCCCTTTTCTCTTTAGTCGATAGATGCAAAGGAAAGGTGTTGTGCTTGAATTATTTTCATATGTCTATATACCAAGACGTAGTTGTACTTGTAGGGGGAGATTATTCAATTTTATACATTTTGATATCTTGTTCCCACCCAAAAGAATCCTCTTTTGGTGAATCCATTTCTTCTGCTATGAGATGAAAGATACCATGGCCTTTGATAGTATGAACTGGCTTGAGTTTAATATCATATTCTTATATTCATGCCATCTAGTTCGCCCTCCTCTCACCTAGCTCTTGTTGCACCAAGAGTGATCTAACTGTCGGATGAGGTACATAGATAATAGTGTGAGATTTATAAAGCTAAGGCCTAAAATGATTCACTACCTTGTATACTATGTATGCTTACTTATCGATGGTAGGATAATCTAGTTTTTATCCCTATAATCCAATGCCCATGAAATATATAGGTCGCTCGTTTCCTTGATTGTCCTTTTGTGTCAACGCGGTCGTGATAGATGTGTCAAAAGTAAAAGTGTATAACAATAAATATTTTCCAAAATATGGGTTGCAAAGGTTGTGGAATCAACAATGGATTTCTTGATTCAAGAAAATGCATCTTTCTCCCGCTTATCCCATTTATATATAGCATCCTTCTTTATCATATCTTGTAATGGTTTAATGATCTGTGCATAGTCAGAGATGAAATTTCAAAGAAAATCCATCTTTCCCAAGAAGGATTGCATCGCTTTCTTATTCATGGGAAAATGGAATTGAGCATTAGTATTGAGCCTCATTGGGTTAACGTTAATTCCACTCTTAGCAATAATGTTTCCTAATAGGTTACCTTCGGACACAACAAATATGCTCTTCTTCATATTTAGTGATATTCCATACTTATGACATCGCTCAAAAATTTTCTTTAGATGACGAATGTGATCAGATCTTTTCTTGGAAAATATTATTACATCATCCAAGTAGCCAACTCAAACAGAATTTGAGGTCCATGGCCCATTGAAATGTAAAGCTAATGTTAATAAGTCCAAATGGCATGCGCTTGAAAGAAAAAGTCCCTCACTTCATCCTGAAGGTGGTTTTCAATCTATCTGGTTCTACTGCTAGCACTTGATTGTATCAGGAGAGTCCATCTAGTAACAAGAACATTTCTAACCCCAATATCTAAAGGAATTGGAAGAAAATTTTTACTGCTAATGAAATCGAACTGAAATTAAGAGACAAAAATTTCTTCTACTATTATGCGGAAAGGAAAACACATGATAGAAACACATGCAACCATCAAAACACAAGGAACACAATGATTTTACAGTGGAACCCAACTGGGGAAAACCCCTCTGCTACTTTGCATTAATTTAGATGAGAATATGGATCCATTACCATGTCTTGCTTCAATCTTGAAGCACACCCTACACTATAATAAGGATATCCTACTCACTAACCTGCTTTGACCAACACTTAGCCAAAATAGGCCTTTTCTTTACTCCTATTTCCTTGTACAATACTTGAAGAAATTAACCCATAAAAATATGATAATTACCTATTTCCTTGCGTAAATCCTGAAGGAATTGTCCACCTTCTCAATGAAAAAAAATTGTAGACTCAACTAGTATACAATTGATAATTACAATGTGCCTTTTCCTCCACTCCAACTAGGAAATTTTAATTCCATGCATGAATGACTATTTTTAGTAAATTGGTTAGTTAACTAAGATATCAATGATTTAACAACTATTATAACTACTCATCTTAACTCCTAAAGACCCCACAAAATACTAGAGCTTAGTTAACTGAGTTTAACTAACAATAACTCCACTAGATTGCTATATTTTAGCAATCAACCCATACACAACTCTAATTCTAGCCTATAACTCAAATTTACTAATTTACCTAAGAGACAAAGGCATGTCACTCCAGCTAACTACAATCCAAGTCATCCTACTGATGTGGAAAATTGAATTTCTATATTTGACAAAGGAACAAGTAAAATGGATCCTTTTCTTGCTACAATTTTAACACTCCCTCTTGGCAAGAAAAGGGTTTTGCATCACCCTTATCTTACTCTTGTGGAACTCGAATTTTCCTCTTCAAAATGCCTTTTTCAAAATATTTTCATCCTGCTTCTTTTTGGGAATGTATTGCAACATCCTAGTTCTCCTCTGCACACAATCTCTCAAGTGATGGTACCTAATATCAATGTGCTTGGACCTATCATGAAATACTATATTTTCAGATAATTTGATACAACTCTAATTATCATAGTAAATCACAGTAGGATCCATCTCCCGATTTAAAATAATAACAAAAAATTTTCTCATCCAAATGGCTTTGCATGTTGCTTGACTAGCAATCATATACTCAGACTTTACTAAGTTGAGTGCTACAGATCTTTGTTTCCTGCTATACCAGGAAATAGTTATTGACCCAACGCTGAAGATAGCTCCTGAAGTGTTCTTCCTATCTGATGGAATCCCTACCCAATCTACATCAGTGAAGCCTTGGAGCTTCACACCATCAGTCCTCCTGTACCATAAACCAAAATATTATGTGCCTCTGAGGTATCTAAGCACATGTTGTATTTATTTCAAGTGTAACTTGGTAGGCTTCACCATAAATTGACTCAGTTGATTAACTGCATAACATATTTCGGGCCTTCTGTTCACCAAATCCATCAAGGACCCCACCAGTTGTTTGTAGATAGTGGGATCTATTTCCTTTCCTATAAAAGCATTCTCCTTTCTCCAATTGGTAGCTAGAGGAGTTTCCATAGTATTACAGTCCTACATATGGAATATCTGAATTATTTCAGAGGTATACTTCGCCTCACTCACAAACAACTCTCCATATCCCTGCCACACCTCCAAACCAAGGAAGTAGTGCATCAAGACCATGTCCTTCATCTCAAACTCTCTAGTAAGGTACTCCATGCAACACTGGATCAAATTCTCATCCCTTCTCAGTATCAAGTCATCTAAATACAGGACTAAGATAAGAAATTTTCCATCTACCACAATGTAGTAGAGATTGGCATATGCCTCACTCTTAGTGAACCCAAGTCCACTGACATAGGAGCATATGTGAGTGTACCAAGCACGGGGTGCTTGCTTGAGACCATAAAGGGATCTCGTGAGTCTACATACATGTGTGTCCATGCCAAATGTCTCAAACCCCTTAGGTTTCTCTATGTAAATATCTTCCTTAACCACTCCATTGAGGAAGGAAATATTCACATCCATTTGGTGGATCTTCCACCCCATCTACACAGTTAATGCTAGAATGATCTTGATGGAGTAATATCTTTCCACAGGGGAAATGTATCCTCATAATCAACTCCCTCTACCTATGATAAGCCTTTGGCCACAAATCTATCCTTGTACTTCTCAATGCTTCCATCAACTACATGATTCACTTTGTATATCCATCTGGAACAAACCACTTACTTGTTCTCTAGTATTGACACCACCTCACACACATTGTTCTTCATGATGGAGTCATACTCCTCTGCCATGGAATCTACCCACATTGGTTGGGAAACTGCCTCCTCAAATGAATAAGGCTCAAAATCAATGAGTTTTGTCATGAGTTCCATATAACCAGTATATTTTTCTGATGATCTCCTTTGCCTGTGCAAAGATGTAGGAGCTCCCACATGTTGATGTACATCGTGAACCAACCTATCATCCTCTCTATTTCTATTCCTCCCCTCTCTGGAATATTTTGGTTGAGTGAGTGCCTTCACTTGGCCTGCTCTCTACTCCTCCACATGTGGTTTCTCCATAAAATCCTGAGGCTCTAACTGAGGCTCCTCCTTTAGAGCTAAAATATCCTCCTCTAGTGGAATACTCAACTCCTTCTCTAGAGAGATTCTCATAGCCTTCTCCTCATCAAATATGACATCTCTCTCATCACTGTCATCCCAAGTGAGGAAAAATATGCCCAATAGTTATGAGGTGTCTTTGTGTATCCTACAAAGATCCCCATCTCAGATGTAGGCTCCAACATTTTCTTGTTATCCTTGGAGACATGACAATAGACTATAGCTCCAAAAATTCGAAAATGGGATACATCTAGCTTCCTCCCAGAGAAAGCTTCTTCGGGTGTGATCATGCCAAGTATTTTGTGAGGGCTCTATTTTTACAAATAAATTGTTGTATTACAAGATTCTTCCCACAAGGATAATGGAAATCCTTGGTCATGCAACATTTCTCTTGCAGCTCCTACAATGCTTCTATTTTTCCTCTCTACCACCCCATTTTTTGTGGGTTGTGGGGTGCAATTATTTCTCTTCTAATACCTTCCTTAGCACAAAATTATTTGAAGGCATTAGACACAAATTCTCCTCCATTGTCACTTCTCATGGATTTGATTTTTTGTCCTGTCTCATTTTCAATTAATTCTTTGAATTCAACAAATTTTGCAAACAAGTCATATTTATTCTTCATAAAATATATCTAGAACTTGCGGGAAAATTCATCTATGAAAATTACATAATACATGTGCTTTGCAACTAAGACTGTAGAAAATGGTCCACACACATCTAAGTGGACTCACTCCAAGATGGCTCCAGCTCTGCTATTTTGGCCCTAGAAGGAGTATTTCACATATTTTCCAAGGGTGTTGCTACCTTGCAAACATCATGTTGCCCAAGGGTGTATTCTAGAAGTCTTTTGGTGATCTGTTGCATGATTTTGAAAATTCCATGGTGTAGGTGACCCATGTGCCTATGCCAGAGTTTTGCAACATCTTGACTTTGAACATGTTCTGCTTTGTTTCTCAATGCAGCGCATGCATCCACCTCTAGCTTATAGATATTTTTCACTCTAACACCAATTTGTTTTACTTGTCCAGTAGCAACATGCTTTAGAAAATATTTCCCTTTAATGAACACCACATCATATCCTCTATCCTCCCACAAAACTACATAAATCAATTTTTTCTTCAGTCGAGGCACATACATTACATTTTTTAGGTGAAGATGGGAGCTTGACTCCCTCTTAAAGGTGACAGTACCAATCCTTTTGGTACTATATGTCCCACCATCTCCAAGTTCTATGTGTAATTGTAGGTCCTTCTCCTTTAGGTCATTGAAGAACTACTTAGATCCTATCATATGAAATCAGGCTCTAGATTCCAAGTACCATACACTGCCTTGTGCAGTACTTTCCATGATTACATTGAGGGTGAAATCCAACTCGAATTGTGATGTGAGAGCATCACCTCCTACTCCTACTATAGGCTTCTTCCTAGATTACTTATGTGGACACTCGGTTGCTTAGTGTCCTATTGTAGCGGCTACAAACACCCTCAAAAAATTTTCCTTAGCTTCTTTTTGGAGCCTCCCTTCCAACCTTCACAACAGCTTGCCTTGCTTCGTCAAGTTCACTAGCTTCAGTGTTTTTCTTGCACAAAGGCAGCCTGTCGATCATAGTTGATGCATTCCCCTCACAAGTTGTTCACCCAGACTTGGTCCAATTGCAGGCCGAGCAACTTCCCCAAGAAAATTGTGCATTTTTGAAAGGAAACCAGCCTTCCCTCTAGAAATTGTGCAATCAATTCTAGCATCCTCCTAGGCTCCAGGATTGCATAATCCTACGAGTCAACACTCGCAGCAGGAATTGCATAATTTTCCCTAGCAGAGCTACTCAGCCTAGAATTTGTGCAAATCTGGGCAGCAGTCATCTGCTCTGCCCAGAAATTTCACAAATCTCCTGGGCAGTCAGCCCAACTCCCAGCCAAAAATGTGCATTTCCTTCAAGCAGTCGAGCAGTCTCTTGCATGTGCAGCTGAGTTGACCAGTTCCCTCCGGGACTGAGCAAAACTTACTTGCATGCATGGGTTTCTTCTCCCAAGGCAACATGCAAAGGAATCCCTTGTTTTAGGGATCTATGTTTAGCAATTGGAGGTTGCATGCAAGGACCAGTTCAGAAACCTCCCACCAAGTGTCTCTTTCCCTAGATTTGTGGCATGCACGTCACAACCTTGATGTTATCAAAACTCATCAACCAGAAACTGCAAAGCTCATTCCTCACATCAACCTTGCAACTCTAACATCCCACATCACATCTAGGGGCAGTCGGCACATTCAACTCAGTTGCTTTGGTGTAAGCCTTCTTCCCATGCCTTGTGTTTCTTTTCTGTCGCTTTTTGTGTTTTCGCTTGTATGAGTACTATTTGCTTGTTTTCTTTGATCTTTTGTTGTCGTTTACATATATATTAGCTTGTCCTAGCACCATTTTAGTTTTCGTCAACATCTCACTGTTGTCGCACGCATGAAACTGTTTTTTGCGAACAGTGATCGATTCGGTGACTCGCCTCACCCACATGCATGTTGTTTCATTTTTTGAATTTGTCATTCACCATTTTCATGCATGATCATTCACTTATTGTTACACAGTAATTTTTCATTGTCCTCATCTCAGTCCCTCTGCTATGTCATGTGTTAAATAAACATGTTCATATCTTCCCACTGATATAATAAGATTAAGAAAATGCTCTCTGATGCTGCAAGTTGACCCTCATTCCCTAAGTTTCTGCCTCGTCGTGAGTAAACCCATAATATATGCGACGGTCCCCTGTCATGAACAGAGGCATCGTGACCCTGTCGTAGGTGTACACCTGTTTCCCATGACGGTCGAATTTCAAGGCCCATTGCGACGCTATTAATTATTTATCACGACGATTGCTCTGAATGCATTGCCTCCTTGTGATGCTATCGCGGAGACTTAGTTTACGGCTAGCGACGATCCAGATTGGGCGAATTTGTTCCAACAGTCAACCTTTTGGATGTCTCTAGACCTGGTTGTTGGGTCAGTTTGGGTCGCCCTTCCTCCTCTGGGATGGTAGTTCCATCTTTTGTGCTACCTTCCTTGAGGATAAGCTCCCTCTCCCTCATTTTATGGAGACTCCTTCTCCTATAAAATCACTCACAATTGCTATGATCTACTAGTTCTTTTGATTGGATAGTGTTGCTAGTGCTTTTGAGTTTGGTAGATAGCTTTGGTGTGAGTGTGACAAGTGTGGGATTGCTAAATAGTTTGTAAGAGGTTGTGGAGTGCTTTTACTTTGCATTAAAGCTTGTGAGTGAGAGAGAGATATTGTTTATTTGGGAGACCCATTCTTGAGAGTGAATGCTTGAAGAAACATACTGGTTGGACCCTCCGAGAAGGCTTACGACGTCAAGACTTGGTTGTAAGCTTTGCTCTTGATTCATTATTAATACAATCAATGATGATTTGCTATGTCTTGTATGTAATTTTCTTGATAGCTCATGATTTCTTGACTTTATGAGAAAATAGATCATTGTTGTTCTCGATTATGTGCTCTATTGTTTTCTTTGGTGTTTTAGGTTGATTGCTCATTAAGGAGAAGGAAACAGAAGCTGGAGCAGCGCAACGGAACTTCATCAACCACCGGTTTGAGGTAGGCCTCCAATGATGACTATTTAAGGGATTAATTATTGTTTTGTATTTGTTGTGACTAGACCCACTCTAGGGCTAGAGGGGTTGCCTCTATCCGCAGAGGGAACACTTTCCTACTTCACAAGTTGGCAACTCCACTACATTGCCGCCAGGGCAAACCAGGGCCAACTCTCTATTGCCCTGTAGGTCCCTCCGTGCCTCAGGGGATAGCCTCATGGGTCTCTCTGATCCCACATCCTCAAGTAACATAGAGACGTCATTAAGACATACACATGACAAAAATCCAAAAAACATTATAAAAAACAAAACACATAAACAGTGTGGTGTTTGATCAAGTGTTTTACCTCCCTCATCACACTGCTCACCAGCTGGAAGCATCATGTCAGGGTCTTTGCGGAAATCTGTGCCTGCATACGGCCAATCCTCGATGATGACTTTCTGATGGTCTAGCCACTCTCGGAATAGCACCCCCATGATACTGATCGACCACCACCTGCTCGCAGCATAACGTGTGCCCAACGAGTGATGTGGGTCTCCCGTGGTCTAGGCATGTACAAGTCCATGTCCTACAGCTAAAGGGACGGCACCCGCTCTAGCATGAGCGGGATCAGTATGGATCCATATCCGAACTATTTCGTCTCCCCTCATCGACACTTAGTCAGTTGCCTCTTCATATTAACGACCACTGCTTCGGCCCAGTTGTACATGGTCAAGTTAAGGCAATCAAGAGCTAACCGAAGGTGAGTCTTTGTTGCCTCGTGTTGAGCTTGAGAACCCACTATTCTCATAACCATGAACAATACTGAGGGAAGAGTCAAATCCTCCACTATCAGGATCTGAAGTTTCCCACTGGTAGATGATTTGCATGCCCTTGGGCACACCCGCGTGATCTGCATATCAAGGGTCTCACCAGCCACCCATGTACCCTCTAAGATCGGTCTCTCGCCACGACAAGATAAACTAGTCAAAAAATATATGTGCATTGCATCAAATTCAATATCTTTGTCGCGGATGGAGAACTTCCCGTCCGTCGGGTTCCATGAGTGGATCAACAGCTCTAGCAAGTTAGGCTGTGCTCGAAGACGAGGAGTGAGGAAGACTTTCAGCAATCCACACTCAAGTAGGGATCTCCTGCACCCGGGATCATTAAATGATTGTTCGTCATTGATATCATGGGTTCTTTCCTGCCACATGAATGCCATTTTTCCCTACGCTGAAAGAGAAAATTATTAGAGCCCTTTTCATAAACTTAAATCCATAAATTATAATATTTTACATACAAGACATAGGAAATCATCATTGATTGTATGTAATTTACTTGATAGCTCATGATTTCTTGACTTTATGAGTAAATAGATCATTGTTGTTCTCGATTACATGCTCTGTTATTTTCTTGTGGTGTTTCAGGTTGATTGCTCATTAAGGAGAAGGAAACGAAAACTGGAGCAGTGCAACAGAACTTCATCAACCACCGATTTGAGGTAGGCCTTCAACGATGACTATTTAAGGGGATCAATTATTGTTTTGTCTTTGTTGTGACTAGACCCACTCTAGGGCTAGAGGAGTTGCCTCTGTCCGCAGAGGGAGCACTTTCCTACTTCACAAGTCGGCAACTCCACTGGGGAGTCCTTTGTATGTTTTTTCTCTTGTTTGCTTTTGTTTGGTTTTGAGTTAGTGTCTCTTGACTTTTGGGGTTAAACCATCAATCTTTTGGGTTACCTGGGTCAATCTAGGAAATCCCTTTATTGTCTGGAGGATAGTCTGGTCTTTGTTTGCGGTTTTTTTATTCATTTTCTATTATTTTTAAGCTCGTCACTGGAAAAATATTAACAGTCACGCCGATGTCACCCTCTCTCTGTTTTATAATCCTGTGCGTCACTGAATCCTATCGTACAATTGTGATGATTCCTGAAATCGGCTCGTAGAGGAAGAGATGTGTACTCTCACAACGACGTCGCTCTGTTGCTGCGGCTATTGGCTGATCGTCATTAGTTGCTGGTTTTACGCCTGCGACGATTCTTGTAGAGTTGTTTTTCAACTCTACCTCCTGAATTCACCAGTCCTGTTTATCCCCTATTGTTTTCCTCTTGCCCATTAGTTTGTTTTAATTTCTTCTAGTAAAGGTACTGTCTCTTTGGTTTCATTGGGTGAATCTTGTATTTTTTGGCTTTGTAACCTAGCTTTTTCAAGCTTTTGAATTATTTGGCCTGGTTGCTTGTTTGTCCAAGGTTCATCCACAACCGTCTTGTTGATTTTCCTGAGGCTTTTTCATTGCTTTTTTTTGCTGGTTGATGTTTAGTGTAAATTATTGGACCAATTTTTTATATTGATTCAATTTTTTCACTACCAGACATAGATTACAATTGTTTGGATCAATCGGCTCACGCTCTCTTGTTTGTCTCTTTGAAATTCAAAACTATCAAAATCAAAAGATTGCATTCATTTAGTATACGAAAGTGAAAGTACATTTGCATTTCTAGTTTTCATGTTTGAGAAATTGGAAAGAAAACTTTAAATCTATCATTAGTAGTATTAATGCATTGTAGGATTGATGTGTCTATGCATTGTGTCTCTTAGTTGATCTTGGTTTTGTCTTGGTTTAGGGATGATCTCTCTACGTTTCTGTAAGTAATTGTTCATCGAAATAAAAGGTGCTTTACTCATTCTAGCTGCATCCTAGGGTTTTTTATCTACATATGGTAAGGCCTGGAAATTGAAACATAATTCAAGATCAACTATAAAATGAACTGAATGAACTTAAAAATGCATTGGAACATAACGCACATTATTTAGAGGTCTAGGCTAGAGATTTGCTCTGGCGTCGTTAAACCTAGTCACTATTGCTTTCACTTAAGGTTGGGTGATTCGTCCTTTGGTGACTCAATAGCTGCTAGTACGGATTTGTGCTCCCAGTACCATCGAGTATATGTTGGGAGACCCCACTAGGTTATCATCCTATATCCTTAGGAAGCCATGTCTGCTGCCTTGCAAACCGTAATGCACCAAACACAGCATTCGAAAAGATTGACTGTCATGTGGAAAATCCTTGGTTTTCATATGATCGCCAAGGTGTATATGCAGTTTTATGGGTTGTTTGGTAAACCTTTTGCCTAGTTCTCCAGAGTAGTCACTTTCATTCCTTTTCGGACTCCTTAAAAGAAAAGGTCCATCTGAGCACTTGTCCTTTCAGGCTCATTAAATATTCGAAGGCGACTTGAGTCATCTTTTCATCCTTTTCGCGACTCTCTAAGGATGAAAAGGTCAAGTTCTGTTCCTACGTCTTAAAATTTAATCAGCCACGTTCACATTTACCTTGTTAGATCTTATTTGCATTTTAGTTTGTTTAGGGTTGTTTTCCTTACTCAGTTAGTTTTCCCTAGGGTTTTTTGAGTTAAATCATCCTGGCGAAATCACTGATCCTGTCTCCCATTCCAAGCAACCAAGGATCTCCATCTTTTGTTGCTTCTGAGGTACCGGTTGTTAGTGATACTCTTCCTGTCATTCCGAGTATCCAACCACTTAACTCTCGTGCTCCGGAAGACGAGTCTTATGATATTAATTGGAACCCCATTTGGGAGCCTTCTAAAGAAGACTTTCACGTTACTCCTTCTGGCATTTCGATCCCAATGTCTTCCTCTGACATGGATGAGACGAACCCCGTCCCGGGTGAAGAGACCTTTATGGCGAGTGGTGAAATCCCTATACCTACAGAGACTTCACCCTTCCATGTCATCCCTCTTGGTATCACGTTGCCTCTATGCTATAATGCTTTGGTTGATATCATGAGTTCTAGATCTCCCCTTACAAGTTCCATGTGGTCTCGTACCGTCACTCCGACTTCGAAGCCTTTTACGCCCCAGATTCACAATGTGACTATCACATCTGTTCCGACTATTCCAACCGTTTGTGTGGCTTCTTCAGCCCCCATTGTTAGTGTCATCACTGCATCTTCATTTGTGACCACTGTTTCTGGACCTTCAGCTGGTCCTCCAAACGGTGGTCCATCGGCATCCACATCTGGGGTTGTTAATCCTACCCTTAGTGCCCCACCTTCTTCTGGTTCCATTCCAGTAGGGGGGGCATATGATCAATATTTCCAAGCTCTTCAGAATCCAGATCCATAGAATCCGTTTCATTATTATGATTCTTGAGGAGCCCATATTTATTACCACGAACCCATGCCGTCTCAACCTATGGTTGAGGTTTCAGTTCCGTTATCTATTGCTTGGGGTACCACCACTTATCATGGTGGCCAAGCACAACCTTCAAATTTTCAAGGTCCTCCCTACCAAGGTCAGTCATCTTATGGGCAGCCGTCTCACGGACAACCTCATCCAGGGCAACCTGGTGGCCCATAAGGACAACTGTTCCAGCGAAAACCTTCGGCCTTCAGCGGTTCCTCTTTCACATATTTCAGGCAACCTAGGACAACCTTACATCCAACAAGGCCAACCAATTTTTTAGCCTAATCAACCATCTGGTCAGTCAGGACAACCTTCAGTTGTGTAGGGTCAACCCAATACCCAGCAAGGTCAACCTTCTGGGCAAATGGGTCAACCTCAATCTCAACCAGGTCAACCTTCTCCCCTGATGGCTCAACCTCAGTTTTCCCAAGGACATCTGTTTGGACCTGTTCAACCGGGCACTCAAACGCTCATTGCTTCTCAAGCTCCACCCGGTTTTCAGCCCCAGTCTGGGCTCCAGATTCAATCCAGTCCTCAAACTCAAGTTGGGTTCCAAACCCAACCTACTTATCAAATGCAACCTGGCCCCCAGGCTCAGTTTGGAGCCCAGCCGCCTTATGGTTTCCATCAACCCTAAGGGAAAACTCAAATTGCCCCATACCAAGATTATCAACAGCCACAGGTTAACCCTTATCAGAATTTTCAGCAACCATACGTTGCTCTTGTGGGTCAAGTTGGTAACCAGTGGAATGCTAGGGGTCAAATCCAAGGTCAACCATCCAGTTTCAACTATAACCCCTATGGACAAAATCCGTACGGACAAAACCCTTATGGGCCAAATCCGTCCAGAAAAAATCAATGGGGGCAACTAGGAACTGGATGGAACTCTGGTGCTATTTCTTACCCACAGCCTCAAATGTCCTACAACCCTCAACTACCCTTTTTGGAAATGTTGGAGTTACCGGATGTGTCCAAACTGATAAATGATCCTATTCTTCATAATCCGTATTGGCCACCGGTTCCAACTAAGATCCCCGGTGATTGTCCCAAATTCAACGGTAAGGCTGGAGAAGATCCCCAAGCTCATGTCATGACCTATCACCTATGGTGTTCATCTAATTCATGGCTTGATTATTCAATCCATCTCCGCCTATTCCAATGGACTCTCACTGGCTCTGTCCCCAAATGGTATATTGAGCTAGCTCGCGGAACTTTTTAGGACTTTAACTCGCTTGCTATGGCATTTTTAACTCATTTTCAGTTGTCGATTCAATATGAAATGGGCACACACCTCCTGACATTTTTGAAATAGGACACGGCCATGCATATCTCCGATCACATCCACGAATGGAGGAGGTGTCGTCGTTTAATTAAGTTCTGGATCCCCAACCAGCTTCTGACCGACTAGTTTACGACTTTGTTCGTCGGTCCGATAGCTCGGGACATTGCTATGGGGGCATGTGTAACTAAAGAGTAGGAAATTACGCGTGCTCAGTACCTTTACTTGGTTTACTCCCAGTCCGGTACGCTATATGATTATTTTCTAGACGCTCCACGACCCAAAACTTCCAAAGCTCCATCTACACCATCTATTGACGATGTCATCGGTTCTGTTAACACATCCTCTAGAAAAGCTTCTGCAAACCCTACGAAGCAAAAATCTAATGCTCCAAATGAAAATGCTTCTCAGGCTTCATCCAATTTTGGTAAAACTTCTGAGGTTAATGTTGTTCAGTCCACCGCGGTAGACAAAACTTCGAAAGGTAAGAAGAAGGGAAAAGGAAAGAATAAAGCCGATCAACCAAAGTAGGATCCCCCTAAGCCTCCGGCCAAGGAAGGTTCCAAGCGCAAGCCTAAGTATCCTTGTCTTTTTTGCGATGAGGATCACTACACTAAAGACTGCCCAAGGCGGTCTGAAGTTAGTCGTTTGTTAAAAGGTGCCCTTGGGACTCCTACTGTGCTCGGAGAGACTTTTCCCTCGCAGAAGACTCAGATGATGGATGATCCTTCTCAATCCTCTTTTCCCTTTGGCTCTCAAGTATTTATGGCTGGGATGATCCCCATCCATATCAGTAAACGGTTAAAAGAATATCCTTCGCCCGCCGGGAAGGAAGCTGAGGTCCCCTCTAGTGTTCCTTTGTCCAGTACTGGTCCGCTCCATATCGAGCGACCGAGTACTGAGTTAGTCATTTGATCTCCTCCTAAAGGAGTGCTTCGGAAGTCTTCCTACAACCCTAATGCTCGTGTTGCATAGCACTATAGCATCGTTGAGGACTTATCCCAAGCTCCTTCGGCTATGTCCGCGTTAGAGGTCCTCCAGAGTTGTCCCTCCCAGAGGAAGTCGTTGCTATCGACCATCGGTGGCATTGACCCAGCCGATTCAGATTTGATCACTTTTGACTTGGATAATCATGTACCGAGACTGCCTCACCAAATCACCTTCCTTATTCAAGTCATCATCAATTCTAAGACTATTCACCGCACAATTATTGATGAGGGCACTTCTACTTGCATCATGTCTATTGCTTGTTGGAAGTCTATCGATTCTCTGACCCTAAGCCAGTCTCCCAATACCTTGGAAGCCTTCGATGGGAGAGATTCCTGTCCTTATGGTATACTCTCACATCTGCCTATTACCCTAGAAGGGAAGATGGTCGAAGTTGAGGTCGAAGTTGTCAATGCGAATTTAACTTACAACCTCCTCTTAGGACGAAGCTGGACATATGCCATGCGAGTCGTGGCTTCATCTTTATTTCACGTCCTTCGTTTTCTCCATCAAGGGAAGATTGTCACGGTGGACCAGTTGTCCTTCTTCACTTCTTCTTCTTCCAATGGTAACATGCCCTTTGTGGAGCATACCTCCATTCCATATGAGAGTGTCGGTGCTGGACTTTTTAAAGATCCTGTCCTTATGGGTGTTTTTTCACTCCTACCTCCCAACATCACTCCCATCAATATGATTTCTGTTCATTCTGATCCTTGGGTTCTTCCTCCCATTGATCAAGTGGAATCCTGGGGCGATGTTATGTTGTTGAGTCCTGCCAAGCTCAACTACGTCGAAATTGTTTCCACATCAGCTTCATCTTCTGAACCTACTCCATCGAGCAGGGCTCTCGACTCATACATCCAATCCCCTTGGCTCAGAGATAACGCTTCTTCGGACTCCTTACAGGAAATCTTTCCTTCTGACGAAGCGATTATCGAGACTATGTCTTTCAAGGAACCTCCTTGGTTTTATCATCACCATCGTTCCTCGTTTCTCCCTACCCACGGGGCTATGATTACTTGTCTTGAGCAGTTTGCTTCCTGTGTCCCCTCCCAACCCCTTCAAACTCCTATTCAGATCCATCAAATTTTCTCTGAAGGCAATATGGGGAACATTACGCAAACTCAACCTATCGACTTCTCTATTAAACCAGGGGTTGTCAAGCATATTCATATCAGAGTAACCTGTATCCAAAGGAGATTCAACTCTATACTGATCTTTTTCGAGAATTTCGTGATGTTTTTGCTTGGTCGTACGAAGAGATGCCCAGCATTGATCCTAGCATTATGGTGGATGAAATACCTACATATCCGGGTGCTAAACCTGTTTGACAGTGTATACACCTCGTGCACCCTCGAAAGGCTGCAGCTATTAAAATAGAAGTTGAGAAACTTCTTAAAGCTGGGTTTATTTACCCTATCCCACTCACAAATTGGGTTTCTAATATTGTCCCTGTGACCAAGAAACAAGGCACTATTAGGGTATGTGTTGATTATCGCGACATTAATCATGCCTGTCCCAAAGATAACTACCCTACGCCTTTCATTGACCAGCTCATTGATGAGTGTGCTGGGAGTGAGATTTATTCATTTATGGATGGCTTTTCTGGTTATAACCAGATTAATGTATCGCCTGCGAATCAACAAAAGGCCGCCTTTATCTATCCGTGGGGTACTTTTGCTTATAAAAAACTCCCTTTCGGCCTAAAAAATGCCGGTGCTACCTTCCAATGCACAATGTATTATGCGTTTCATGATATTCAACACATTGTGCAACCTTACCTGGATGACCTTCCGGCTCATTCAGAAAAATTCCAAGACCATCCAAATCACCTTCGTGAAATTTTTCTTCGCTGTCGACACTATCGTATCTGTCTTAATCCGCATAAGTGTCTCTTCTGCGTTTAATCCGGCAGACTTCTTCAGTTTGTCATCTCCAAAGAGGGTATCCACCTAGATCCCCTTAAGGTTGAAGCCATTCTAAATCTCCCTCCCCCTACTTCTTTGCAACAATTGTAGAGTTTGCAGGGTAAAGCAAATTTTTTACGCTGTTTTATTCCAACTATGCTGAAGTTGCGAAAGGCTATATGCAGTTATTGAAGCGGGATAGCCCTTTTGTTTAGGATACCACTGCACAAGAGTCATTCGAGCAGCTCAAGGCCCTCCTTGTTTCTGCTCCGTTGTTACGTCCACCTGATTATCACCGTGACTATACTCTTTATTTAGCCGTCGCTGATAGCACCATCGACATGGTTCTGGTCCAAGATGATGATGATGGTACTGAGCATGTTTTCTACTATCTCAGTCGCAATCTACTTGACATGGAAACTTGATATGCCTATGTCGAGAAGTTTGCATTGGTAGCCGTTCATGCCGTCCAGCGTTTCTGCCACTATGTATTATTGTGTACCACGACGGTGACTTTTGACTACAACCCAATGACGTACATCTTGTCACGTCAATTACTGGGAGGAAAATACTCAAAGTGGATTGTCATCCTTCAAGAGTTTGACTTGGAGTTTACTACGGCCAAGTCTAAGAAATCCCTCGTTTTCATTGAGTTTCTCTGCTCACTACCATCTACTATCGCACCCTCTCGATTAGAGGACCATATTCCTGACGAGTCTCTATTCTTGATTAGCACCCTCAATCCTTGGTATGGGGACATTATTGTCTACCTTCAGACATCCTCCTTTCATCCTGATTTGTCAAAGGATGCTCGACGACGTATTCGCCATCATTCTCAACCTTATCGCATTATTGAGGACACCCTGTACCATCTTGGCGTTGACTCTATTCTCCGCCGATTTCTGACGTTTGAGGAAGCCGAATGAGTTTTGAATGACTACCACTCTGGTGCCTGTGGTGGTCATATGTTTGGGTATGCTACTACTCAGAATATCCTCCGTGCTGGTTATTTTTGGCCGTCTATTTTTAAGGATTGCATTCTCATCGTCCGCTCTTGTCATGTGTGCCAAATCTACCAACGGAAGATGCATGCGCCTCCTGCTCCTTTACACCCTGTCATTACCGTCGGCCCTTTTTCCAAATGGGGCATTGATTATATGACCTGTAACCCTCGCTCAGCTGAGGGGCATGGGTATATCATCGTTGTTGTTGATTATTTTACAAAATGGGTCGAGGCAATGCCTACACTATCTAATAACGGTAAGACAGCGGCTCAATTTTTATTCAATCATGTAATTTCGTGATTCAGAGTCCCTCAGGCTATCGTCACTGATCACAATTCTCATTTTCGTAATCATATGATGACTGAGTTAAAAACCCAGCTGGGTTTGCGGCATGATAGTTCGACGTCGTATTATCCTCAGGCTAATGACCAAGTAGAAGCTATCAACAAAGTTTTGGTCATGATGCTTCAATGCACCATTGGCATGCACAAGTCCAACTGGAATTTAATGTTGTTTTCTGCCTTATGGGCCTACCGAACTTCAGTGAACAATGCCACTAGGTTCACCCCGTTCCAATTGGTTTATAGTCTGGAGGCTACCCTTCCAATTGAATGTGAGATCCCTTCTCTTAAATTAGCTGTCGAATTGCTCCCAAACACTACTCTGGTAGAAAAATGTCTTCTTTACCTAGAGTGGTTGGACGAGACCCGTCGACTAGCCTCTCTAGTCATTGAAGCGCAAAAGAAGAGAGTGAAAACTCACTTCGACCAAGCTATCAATCCTCATTCTTTTGTTGAAGGAGACCTAGTCTTGCTCTATGATCAAGCGAATGATAAGCTGGGGGCAGGCAAATTCGAGCCTATGTGGCATGGGCCTTATATTGTGAAACGTGTTTTGCAAAAAGGGGCCTATGAGCTAATCGATTATGAAGAGAGACCTCTAGATAAGCCCCAAAATGGGCTTTATTTGAAGAAATATTATGCATGATTTCCCTGCATCTGATTTGTACATACATGTTTTTTCAGCGTGTGTGTTTTCAGAGTGTGTTTGCATGTATGGCTTGGTGTGTGGGCATAATTGCCGCTTATTGTGTCTTTTTATTTCTTGTGCAGATGTTTGGTACACCTTACATTGGTTTCGCTGATGGTGCCTGCCCGTAGTACCCGAAACCTTTCTTCTGCGGCGTGGGTGATCTACGATCCTCACAGTGAGTTATTAGACCTTCAAGGTGTGTGTCTGGGTTGCACCACAAAAAATGTTGCTGAATATAGCACTATCATTGAATTATTGACTGAGGCTGTCAACCTCGACATTCGTGCATTGGTTGTGAATCTGGATTCTCAACTTGTTGTCCACTAGCTTAATGGCCGTTATTCTGTCAGAGATCATTGAATTTTAAGGTTGTATTTACATGTTAAATTATTGGAAAGGAATTTTGATTTTATCACATATCAACATATTCCAAGAAGATTAAACACATTAACTGATGCATTAATAAATCATGTATTAGACAGACAATTACGTAACATGTAATCAAACATTGTATAGAAGCATTTAGACACAATAATAAACCATATATAGCATGTATATATATACCGTGTGGCGCACCAAGGCGCTCAAAAAATAAGTGTGTATGTCAAAAAATAGAGTCTATGTCTGATACATCCGAGACACATGTCTCTCAAAAAATTAGCAGAAAGTAAAGCCTAGGTGTCTACTACGGTGGGTTCTGCTCTCTATAATAGACCACTACCCGCGCAACTTGTCTCAAGAGCCTATGCACCCTAGGTGTCACTCCAACTGTGTGTCTTTGGTACTCTACTGGGACCTCCTCGATCCCCCTGTAGTCCGGGATCCCGTCAGTCAAGCCCTCAAGGTTACAGGCTATCTCCTCCACTGCATTGTCACCAGGGTGAACTAGGGCCAGCTCTCTATTTCCCTGCAAGTCCCTTCGTGCCTCAGGGGCTAGCCCTACGAGTCTCTCCGGTCCCACATCTACAAGTAACATAGAGACGTTATTAAGACATATGCATGACAAAAATCCAAAAAACATCATAAAAAACAAAACACATAAATAGTGTGGTGTTTGATCAAGTGTTTTACCTCCCTCATCCCACTGCTCGCCAGCTGGAAGCATCATGTCAGGGTCTCCACAGAAATCCATGCCTGCATATGGAATATCCTCGACGATGACTTTCTGATGGTCTAGCCACTCTCAAAACAGCACCCCCCATGATATTGGTCGACTGCCACCCCCTCGCAGCATAACGTGTGCCTAGCGAGTAATGCGGGTCTCCCGTGGTCCGGGCATGTACAAGTCTATGTCTTGCAGCTGAAGGGACGGCACCCACTCCAGCATGAGCGAGGTTAGTATGGATCCATGTCCAAACTGTTTCGTCTCCCATCATCGGCACTTAGTCAACTGCCTCTTCATATTAACGGCCACTGCTTCGGCCCAGTTATACATGGTCGAGTTAAGGTAATCAAGAGCTAGCCGAAGGTGAGTCTTTGTTACCTCGTGTTGAGCTTGAGAGCTCACTATTCTCATAACCATGAACAATACCAAGGGGAGAGTCAAATCCTCCACTGTCAGGATCTGAAGTTTCCCACTGGTAGATGATTTGCATGCCCCTGGGCACACCTGCGTGATCAGCATATCAAGGGTCTCACCGGCCACCTGTGTACCCTCTAAGATCGGTCTCTCGCCGTGACGAGATAAACCAGTCAAAAAATATATGTCCATTGCATCAAATTCAATATCTTTGCCGCGGATGATGAACTTCCTGTCCGTCGGGTTCCATGAGCAGATCAATAGCTCTAGCAAGTCAGGCTATGCTCGAAGATGTGGAGTGAGGAAGAATTTCAGCAATCCACACTCAAGTAGGGCTCTCCTGCACCCGAGATCGTTAAATGCTTGTTCATCATTGATATCATGGGTTCTTTCCTACCACACAAATGCCATTTTGCCCTGCGTCAAAAGAAAAAATGATTAGAGCCCTTTTCATAAACTTAAATCCATAAATTATAAAAATTTTAAACTTTACGTCGCCATTGCTACTGTTTTCCAAACAGCGGTGATGGCTCAAGGTCAGACGTTCATTTTCTTCATGATCGTCGCGAGAGTACATCTATCTCTCGTGACGATCCTGATGGTAGTATGTGTTAACACGCTCGGTCGTTGCTAACCCGAGCGGATCTTCCGCAACAACTGAGAGGCGGATTTGGAATTTAAAATCCGCCCAACACCAACTATCCAACATCAAATTGAATGAAAAAAACCATTGAAATGCAGCGCAAAGGGAAGATTACTTACTTGGTAGGAGTCTCGAGCAAGATGGTGGATCATTGGTGCCGGAATAGAGCTCAGACCTTCACTCAGGTTTGCACGCCAAAACACCAAAAGGTAAAAACTCACAAGGTAAATGTAAAAATGAAATTACCATACCCCTTTTTATAGTGTTTTTCCAAAAAATTAAAATTTCGCACTATAAAATTTAGGCTTTTCCCTTTTATTTTTAAGTTTTGATTAGGGTTTTGAGTTTTGTAACCTAATTTGCACATATATAACGTATTTATGTCAAGTGGATCTTATGATGTGGTGTTTTTGTGCAGAAACAGAGATGGCGAGTACATATCATAATCCATATACACTTGGTCCATGTTTTTTTAAAAAAAGTCCTCTTTAATCTCTTTTCCGACTTAAAAGACAAAAAGATTGCCGATTTTTCCCTTTTGACTCGTTAAACGAAATACAAGGTGGTCCATTTTGAGCTCTTTTCTGACCGTATAAATATGAAAAGATTGCCAGACTTTTATCATTTCAAGTTCGACACTGTTTACGAAACGACATGTCTTCGATCACTTTTTTACTTTTTCGGATCGAGGCCACTAATTACGAAAAGAACACCTTGATCGTAATGGTCAAGCGGTTCTCTCAAGTATTATTTTATACTTTTTCGGGCTCGAGGGACACAAATTTATGAAAAAGGACCCCCCTAGATTTTTATTTTATGTGTCTTTTTCAAACTCTCTAAACATGAAAAAGACTCCGATTTTTCCCTATGTCGGACTCGTTAAACCCTAACGGCATTGGACTCGTCGCCATGACAAGATTCGAGTTTCTCCTCCCTAGGGCTTGTTAAACTATCACTAGGTTGGATTCGTCCGAGGGTCAAACTTATATTACAAGCATATGCTACCCCCTTCAAGCTTGTTTTCAAAAATAATTGGGGTAATCGCCAGCAATGGTGGGGGAAATTTTGGAAGTCATCATTGGTTACCTACGGCAGCTAGTCACTCTTGAACATCAACAGTTTTGCTTCTTGTCGGGTTGGGATATCTAGACATCGTCATTTGGCCTTCCGGGGTTTTGGGTTGACATTTTGACCTCGGTCCATCTGATCCATGTTGTCTCCATCAAGCCTCTGATCCCTTGGTACCTAAATGCTACCACATTCCGGAGTCGTGTCGCTGATATGTTCAAGAGTACATTCCTTTTGTAGTTCACACCCTTACCTCCTCCTCTGATACTATGTTTTACCATCTACCACTTGTTCCTTATCTCGTGTCGTTGATGGGGGAAACATTATGGCCCTCCTATGATGGATCATCTCCTGTCGACACCAACGCATTATCCAGGATATTGGTCTAGAGATCCCCTTTGGTACCTTGGAGCTTGCATGCCTCAATGGCAAGTTCTTCGTGCCTGACGGTAGACTTTCATCATTGGTCTTCGATTGGGTGATTCCATGAGTGTTTGACTTCAGCTCATTTTTCGCACTTAGTGGATTGTATCGAACAGTACCTTGAGAGCCATTGGATTATTGGTGGTTTCTCTCACGCTTGTTAACGGTTTTCATTATTGACCGGTAATCAAGCGACTTTCTATCATGCTCGACCTCAGCACATCTGTTCGCATGCTAGAGTTTGTACTATGATTGGTTGGGTTTCAAGACCCCGAACTAAGATTACATATTTTCGAGCTGCGTGGATGGTTCGTGATTACATACATGACTCCTTGATGGATGGTTGCGACCATACCTGAGACTTCATGGATGGCTGTGACCATACCTTTATCATTATCATGGTCTTGGCAACTGGGTGGCTGCGTCCATACCACGGACCAAGTTTCATATGTCTTTTGGATGGCTACACCAATGCCTAGACTACATGTACTTCACTATCAGAAATATCAGTTGTCCTTGCGCCTACAAGTTCTTCAAAAAGTGGTGTTCCAATTCAGATAGTTTCATAAAGCATTTCACCCCTCCCACTCTCTCAGGATTCATGCTTTAGGGGGCATTTCTTACACAGTAATTTGTCACTGTCCTCATCATAGTCCTCTGATATGTCATGTGTCAAATAAACATGTTCATATCTTCCCACTGATATAAGAAGATTAAGCAAATGCTCTCTGATGCTGCAAGTTGACCCTCATTCCCTAAGTTTCTGCCTCGTTGTGAGTAAACCCTTAATATACGCGACAGTCCCCTGTCATGAATGGTCTCATCGCGACCCCGTCGCAAGTGTACACCTGTTTCCCGCGACAGTCGAATTTCAAGGCATGGCTCGAGGCTATTAATTATTTATCACGATGATTCGTCTGCATGTATTGCCTCCTTGCGATGTCGTCGCAGAGACTTAGTTTACGGCTAGCGACGATCTAGATTGGGCGAATTTGTTCCAACAGTCGGCATTTTGGATGTCTCTAGACTTGGTTTTTGGGTCAATTTAGGTCGCCCTTGCTCCTCTGGGATGGTAGTTCCGTCTTTTGTGCTACCTTCCTTTAGGATAAGCTCCCTCTCCCTCATTTCATGGAGACTCCTTCTCCTATAAAATCACTCACCATTGCTATGATCTTCTAGTACTTTTGATTGGATCGTGCTGCTAGTGCTTTTGAGTTTGGTAGATAGCTTTGGTGTGAGTGTGACAAGTGTGGGATTACTAAATAGTTTGTAAGAGGTTGTGGAGTGCTTTTACTTTGCATTAAATCTTGTGAGTGAGAGAGATATATTGTTTATTTGGGAGACCCATTCTTGAGAGTGAATGATTGAAGAAACATACTGGCTAGACCCTCTGAGAAGGCTTGTGACATCAAGACTTGGTTGTAAGCTTTGCTCTTGATTCATTATTAATACAATCAATGATGATTTCCTATGTCTTGTATGTAATTTACTTGATAGCTCATGATTTCTTAACTTTATGAGTAAATAGATCATTTTTGTTCTCGGTTACATTCTCTGTTGTTTTCTTGTGGTGTTTCAGGTTGATTTCTTATTAAGGAGAAGGAAACGGAAGCTGGAGCAGCACAACGGAAGTTCATCAACCACCAGTTGAGGTAGGCCTCCAACGATGACTATTTAAGGGGATCAATTATTGTTTTGTCTTTGTTGTGACTAGACCCACTCTAGGGCTAGAGGGGTTGCCTCTGTCCATAAAGGGAACACTTTCCTACTTCACACTTATGCTTACACTCATTATTAGTATGCATTCGCACTCACAGTCACTTTCAGTTTCCCATCGACGAGTTTGGCCAAACGCATCTTGGACTCTGCCTCACCAAGAGTCTCACCAAGACAACATTGTGAAATCCTGAGATGGAAGGCTCTACCTTCCTCTCCAGAAATATACATTTCTACCCAAAAACTATTCCCCAGACCTGCTTTGCACAATCCCGAGGGACAGTGACTGCTGGCCTAGAAAACTGCGTAATGCAGTCACTGAGCCTGTAGCCATTGCCAATTGAGATTGTGCATTGCGCAATCCCAGCAGTCAGCTGCCAAACTAGACTATACATTACGTAGTTCCAGCAGTCATTCAAACTCCCGGTAGCCTAGACTGTGCCTTGTGCAGTCTTGGTAGTCGGTCCCCCGACCTCTCGGCCAAAATTGCGCAACCTTCATGATCAGTCACATAGGTATGTTGCAATTCAGTTCTCAAGTTCATTTTGAATTTCGACTAATAGATTTCTTTCCATGAGTGTTTTCATGTCTCTAGGTATTGCAGATGTTCATCTGCCTCTCAACAGTGCAAGTACAATGGTTTCCAAGAGAGCATAGTTGAAGACACCATCCAAAGAACACCTGGAGATGCAATCAATCAAATGTCTATGATCTTGCCTTCTCACGAAGATATGAAGTTGTTCATAGACAAGGAAATCAAGATATGATAGCAAGAGCATCACAACAAGCAACATCATGAACAATAGCTAAAGGCAGCATACCAAATGTAGCGAACACAGCGAATGCAACAGATGCAATGAATGCAAGAGGAAGGTTGTTGACAACACAGAGGCGGAACAAAGTTGCAAGCTCACGAAGATCCACTGATGATGAAAGCAACTTTGGAGACTCAGGCTATGATGTGATAGCGCGACATGAAGATCACGAGAAGATAGGGAATGGAACAAATAAGGAGTTGCATGTGCTTAAGCAGCAACCTAAGGAAGAACATGAAGCTGCACAGACAGACGAATGAGTTGTAGCATGAACAGGAGCAACAGTGGGTGCAAATTCACCCATGGATGAAACTACACTTATACAAGTTAAAGATCCATCCCAGCAGCTGACACGGATCAGACATGGTAAGCAGTGTTTTTGATCACAAGCAAGGGATTTAGCAGCATGCATGTCATTGCACACAAGCATGAAATCCAACCCATTCAACACACTCACCAAGGTGAAGACAAGAAGCAATTCCAACTAGAGTTGAACATGTACTTCGGCAAGTTAATGTGCATGACCACTAGCACACACTTGAAGATCAGCATGGACACTATACATCAGTGTGTTTTCAGTTCAGTCACACCCAAGAAGACCATGTGCATGTTAGCAGACGAGTTGGATGAAGGGGCCGAACAAATGCACCGATTGCAACAGTGGCAAGAGTTGGCTTCAGCAAGATGTCACCATGAGGTGTATGCACACCATCATAGATGACCAAGCTTGGCATCATCTCACCACCTTCACCATCATGAGCATGTCAAAGAATTGGTCTCATCAAAGCGGACCGAGTGTCATTGATGTCTTGCATGGCTTGCTCAAGCCGTGTTGTATCACATGAGTACATGTGCACTATAATGTTGATTCATGTCAATTGTAATTCAAGTATCAATAGTTGGATGTAACAGTCATAGAGTAGGTGAAGAGTCATGAGGTTAGTTGAATTGTCACAAAGGTGAATGTCAAGGGTCACCCCACCCTTTTCTATAAATAGTCCCTCATAACTCATTGTAAGGGATTTTGGTGTAACAACTCCGAAATTAAAACATGCAACTAATTAGATAAATTATGTGATTTACAATCAACACACCTCTATTCAACTAATTAGCATAGAATTTTTTGAGAAATAGGAGCAAAGACAACTTACCTGTAGCGATGATATTCCTTACTTGTAATTTCGGAGTTGAACGCTATTTGAATCTTGCTAACCGCAACAAAGTTTTGGGGATGACTCTCCACCCAACCGTAGGCTCAGCTACATATAATCTTTCTACAACTGGCCACCCCCGAGCCCTCAATCAACGTACTACTGCTAGGGAATCCTTTGTCTCACCACACTTTTCTCCCCAGAGAATGGGGGAAGGAATGATGAATCTCATCTTCCTCTTCATCTATTAAATAGACCAAACAATGGAAAGGGGACCACATGCACACATTCCATGTGTCAACATGCAACTTTTATTTCTTTATTTTAAGTTTTACTTAATTTAATATTTCTCTTAATTTAATTCTTTCTTATTTTATTCCTTTTTACTTTTTGATAACTTTACTTATTTTTACTATTTTTATAGTTCTCTTAATTTAACTCTTTCTTATTTTATTTTACTTTTTGTTAACTTTACTTATTTTTATTATTTTTATAGTTTACTTTTATTTATATTTATTTAGAACTCTAGTATTGTTATTTATTATTTTATTTATTTATTATTATTATATTTTCTTCATTATTTATTATTTATTTACTATTATTATCTTTTATTTATTGTTTATCATTTCTTTTTTTATATTTTAATATTATATTATATTATATTATATTATATTATATTATTATTATTATTATTATTATTATTATTATTATTATTATTATTCGGGGACATTACATTTGGTCAGCCAAACTTCTGATAAGACTATCTTGGAAAGAGCTTGGACAGTATTGTAACGCGCCTTGGCTTCTCCATTGCACGAAGCTAGTTCATCTCTTTGGAGGAGCAGGCAGATGTGACTGTAACATTCCACTGTTGGAGCTAGTGGGTTTAGATGGGTGCATCGTATGATGGGAACTTACACTTCTTTATATAATAAGAGCCAACACGTTTTCACACATGTATTGTATCTATTGTAAGACTGATCTTTAACACTTTTAATGCATGTTTCTTTAACATGTGTTTTACATCTGAACTTATTCATTTGTTGTAATGCATAATCTATTAATGGAAATGTGTTGTATATGTTGTTAATGTTGACCCATCCATTTCGACTGCTCTGCTGGACATCAGACAAAAATTTCACATGAACCTTGTTATAACAACCATTGCACTCATTCGGATTGATCCGTGAGTTCTATACGTGTTATCTTACCTTATATGTTGTGACTACTACATTCGAGTGGACTGCTCCACCGGAAGCTATGTATGTCATGTGTGTTCTGTGTTCCTATCCGAGTTGGGACTGATCCCTTTCAACCTGGAACTCACCTTCACCCTCATCTCAACCCACCTATGTTAGAACCTCTCATACACCTTCCTTGACTCACTGCAGCAGTCACACCCTTGCTACTGACAGAGTTATCTTACTTGCCTCTATGCAACATCGCGGTCAAGGCATTGCTTTACGACCCACTGCTAGGACTCCTACACCAAACGGTCTGAGGTCTAATTGGGACTTCTTACTGGGGATATCCCCTTACAAGTTGGAGGGTCTAGCACCGTCAACATTTTGGCACTATAATGAGGGCTAGATGACAAGCTGAGTCCTCACATCTGTTTTGAATATCTACACATATGTCATGAATACCTACCAAGTTTCTCTTCCGGAGTGCATGTCCTATGGAAATGACTTCATTATCTCGGAAAAGCTCTCGGATAACTTGTCTCATAAAACATATGATGGTGGAGGCTACACAGCCTTGGTTAGGCTCGTAGTCAGTGTTATAGGCTCATGCAAAAGACATGAACTCTTTGAGGAATACATGAGTTGCACGTTGTTCATCTACACACTTCAAGGGCACCTGATGCACTGATATGCCACACTGCCCAAAAAATATATTCATTCTCTTTTTCATATGGTCAAAGAGATAGACCATGCTTTCAATCACTTTGACCATGAAGCGCTTGATCAAGAAATTCTGAAATTATGAAAAGCACCCGATGAATCCGTTGATCAGTTTTACAAACGTTTTTGTAATCTTGCATACTGATTTCCTGAAGATGAAATTGATTGGGAATTTCTTTATGGAAGATTTGAGTATCTTCTTCACATATCCGAACCCTACTCAGCACACTTCGGTGATGGAGCTACGCAATCACAGGCAGGCATAGTTGTTGTCACAAGTGATTTTCCACCTTCACCTCATCAAATAGCTCCACCACCGTGAAGTGATGTGGGATATCATGCACATGCCTCTGTTGAACTATCACACTCTCCCACCCCACCTGCTCTTCATATTTGTGCATATTTGGCTTGCAAGCTTGTTGGTTTTCACGTGGACTCTTTCCCTCGACCTCCGTCCTTGTGTCATGTTGATCCTCTGGATTGTATTGTCTTGTGTTCTCCCATTATGGAGTCCTCACCTATTGTGTACGAGGATCAAGCTATCGACGTAGTTGTTTTCATGCAGCCAACCTGCGCCATCATTCATGATGAGTGTGCACGGGAATCTAAAGAATGGCCCACGGTGAAGGATGACTCCCTTCCATCCACACCTCATCCGCTTCATCCTGACATCCCATGTGATTATGCCACTACTGATTTCTCCTGTGAAAACTCATTTCTGGATGCTTCTACTTCCTATCATTCACAGGACACCTTGGATGTCAGCCTGTCATTACAGTGCGGAGAGGACATGTCTTCCTTGGAAAATATGTTCAATCTATCATTTATATTTCTTGAAAACACAGAGGGTGAACATCTTTGATTCTCATCTACCCCTCTGCCTGATTCATCAAATCATGAGGATGCTAACAAACATCCTGAATTTTCTGATCTTTGTTAATCTATCCAAGACACTGGTCTGCGATGATCTATCTTTCCATGAGGTCAAAACCCCCCAGACTATCGAGGCACTTCATCCTGACCTGATGGTTATGTCAGGCCCTTGCTGTCTTGAGGTTGGTCTCACTTCCGGTCAGGAAATTGTTGAAACACTCAAGGATCCTCATCGCTCTCTTCTTTGCACTAAATATCAACCAAACATCTAGATTTCACTTCCTCCACTCGAACTACATGATCCCATCACTCATGCATTGGAGGAATCTTACATGGCAAGTACACATGCACAACACAAGTGGTCTACCTTTCTCACGTTTGCTTGCATGTCATAGTCAAGAGAATGCATGTACTCAACATATGCATGCAGTGTAGCACAACATCATGGCAACACCACAGAATGCATGTCATGCACTATCACTCATCTTTGTTATGTGGTCACTTGTAAGCTCGGAGTGTGTTTGTATTCACTATTACATCTTTCTTGTTTTCTGGTTCACATAGCTCTCTTATTCGCGAACCTTGCCTTCACCAACATGGGTTACCCAATCCGTCAGTGGCTGCATTGGAAGTATCACTTCATGTGAGATGACCCATGCAATGTTAGCTTAGGAGTAGAAGTAGTGTTTTCTTTTGAGTTTTTTTCTTGCATGCTTGTTTGCTTACTTGCTTTGTTTGTTTGTTTGTCTACTTTCTTGTTTTCTTACTTTCTTTTCTTTCACTTTTGCTTCTACTCTTGCTTTGCTTTGTTGTTTGTTAGTTCACTTGTTTCATTTTGTAGGATAGTTTCGCGTGAAGCCATGTATGACCCTTCAAACGAGCTGGGTAAAGTACAAGAGGCCTTGTGCTACTATCACTACTTAGTTATCTATCATCCTACCTCTGTATGAATAAATTTTTACTTTTATTCCATGATATCTCGATGGAAAATATGTACTATTTGAAGTGAACCTTGGTAAAAACGCAACACTTACGCGCTAACTAGTGTCACCTACTCTAGTCAGTTGTTTTTGGGTTAACCCTTGTCATCTCAGTCAAGTAGAGTAAGGTGAGGGGGAAAAACTAAACATGCACGTCAAAGATATAAACTACTTATTTACTGGAACAACCTCTTTTACTCTCAATAAGTCGGGATCCTCCTTCCGCCTCTGAAATGAATAAGTGCTATGCACAGTTGAAAAAAATGAAAAAGGTGGAAAAGTTTGAAAAAAATGAAAAATGAATAAGGTGAAAGAAGATAAAGGCTTCTTATGTAGGGAGGCGATGCAAGTAACTATGTTGGGGTGCTGAACAATCTCGTTGGCAGTGGAGCCATGCTTGTGTTCCTATGTGACTTCGCTGGGGTACTGTCTAGGCCTGTTAGTAGTGGAGCAACGCCAGAGATGAAACCAAGACTCTGAAAAATATACTGCTTGTGCACCAATATACCCCTCAACCCCAATCGAAACAAATATGTTTCCTTGGCTTGGAATGTGTGTCAATCAACCAAGAGCTTGGCAGATGCTACATCTTACAATCAAGCTAGTGTGAAACCAAGATGAGATGAGATTTGAGCAATACTTCCGAAGGTTTTATACTTGCGTTTCATGAACAAGGTCCATTCAGACAGTTGGAGTTCTACCAGTGTGTCACCAATTGTTGTGGCGGCTACAACCACCCTCCAAAAGTTTTCCTTAGCTTCGTTTTGGAGCCTCCCTTCCAACCTTCACAACAGCTTGCCTTCCCATGCCTTGTGTTGAATTTCTGTCGCTTTTTGTGTTTTTGCCTATATGAGTATTATTTACTTGTTTTCTTTGAACGCTTGTTATTGTTTACATGTATATTAGCTTATCCTAGCACCATTTCAATTTTCGTCAACATCTCACTGTTGTCGCATGCATGAAACTGTTTTTCGCGAACATTTTTCGATTCAAAGACTCACCTCACCCACATGCATGTTGTTTCATTTTCTGAATTTTTCATTCACCATTTTCATGCATGATCATTCACTTATGCTTACACTCAATATCAGCATGCATTCACACTCACGGTGACTTTCAATTGCCCATCGACGAGTCTGGCCAACCTCGACCCGAACTCTGCCTCACCAAGAGTCTCACCAAGATAGCATTGTGCAATCCTAAGAGGGAAGGCTCTACCTTCCTCTCCATAAATGCACATTTTTTCCCAGCATTTGTTCCCCAAGCCTCCTTTGCACAATCCTGAGGGACAGTGACTGCTGGCCAAGAAAACTGTACAATACAGTTACTGAGTCTGCAGTCATTAAGCCTGCAACCATTTCCAGTTGAGATTGTGCATTGCACAATCCCAGCATTCAGCAGCCAGACTGTACTATGCATTGTACAGTTCTAGCAGTCATTCAGTCTCCCAGCAGCCAAGAATATGCCTTGTGCAATCTTGGTAGTCGGTCCCCCTACCTCGCGGCCGAAATTGCGCAACTTTCATGATAAGTCACACAGGTATGTTGCAAGTTAGTTCTCAAGTTCATTTTGTTTTTCAACTGAAAAATTTCTTGCCATGAGTGTTTCCATGTCTCCAAGTTTTCAGATGTTCATCTGCCTCTCAGCAGTGCATATACAATGGTTTCCAAGAGAGCAGAGTCGAAGACACCATCCAAATCACACCTGAAGATGCAATCGATCAAATGTCTATGATCTTGCCTTCTCACGAAGATATCAAGTTGTTCGTAGAAAAGGAAATCAAGATATGACAGCAGCAACCACAGTAAGCAGCATCATGAAAAGAAACTGAAGGCAACATACTGAATGCAGCAAATGCATCGAATGCAGCAAACACAGAGAATGCAGTGAACGCAGCGAATGCGGCAGTTGAAATGAATGCAAGAGGAAGGTTGTTGACAGCACAAAGGCAGAACAAAGTTGCAAGCTCAACCAGATCCACTGATGATGAAAGCAACTTTGGAGACTTAGGCTATGAGCTGATGGCGTGACATGAAGATCATGCAAAGACAAGGAATGGAAAAAAGGAGTTGCATGTGCTGGAGTAGAAACTCAAGGAAATTACATGAAGCTACATAGACATATGAATGTATTGCAGTAGGAACAGGAATAGTGGTGGGCGCAACATGCACTCACGGATGAAACTGCGCTCGTACAAGTTAAATATCCATCCCAGCAACTGACACGAAGCAGACATGGTGAGCATTATTGTTGATCGCATGCAAGGGATTTAGTAGCATGCATTTCATTGCATGCACACATGTAATCCAACCCATTCAACACACTCACCAAGGCGAAGACAAGAAGTAATTCCAACTGGAGCTGAACATGTACTTCGGCAAGCTAATGTGCATGACCACCAGCACACACTTGAAGATCAGCATAGACACTATGCATTAGTGTGTTTTTGGTTCAACCGCACCCAAGAAGACCATGCGCATGTTAGCAGATGAGTTAGATGAAGGGTCGAACCAATGCAGCGATTGCAATGGAGGAAAGAGTTTGCTTCAGCAAGATGTCACCATGAGGTGCATGCACACCATCACGGACAACCAAGCTTGGCATCAGCTCACCACCTTCACCATCACGAGAATGTAAAAGAGTTGGTCTCATCACAGCAGACTGAGTGTTAGTGATGTCTTTCATGGCTTTCTCAATCCATATTGTCTCATATGAGAACATGTGCATTGTAATGTTGAGTCATGTCAAGTGTAATTCAAGTGTCAATAGTTGGATGTAACAATCATAGAGTAGGCGAAGAGTCATGAGGGTAGTTAAACTATCACAAAGGGGAATGTCAAGGGTCACCCCAATAGTCCCTCATAACTCATTGTAAGGGCTTTTGGTCAGCCAAGCTTCTGATAAGACTATCTTGGAAAGAGCTTTGGCAGTATTGTAACGCGCCTTGGCTTCTCCACTGCACGAAGTTGGTTCATCTCTTTGGAGCAGCAGGCGGATGTGGCTGTAATGTTCCACTATTCGGGTTAGCGGGTTTACATGGATGTATTGTATGATGGGAACTTACACTTATTTATATAATAAGATCCAACATGTTTTCACACATGTATTTGTATATGTTGTAAGACTGATCTTTAACACTTGTAATGCATGTTGCTTTAACCTGTGTTCTACATTTGAACTTATTCACTTGTTGTAATGCATAATCTATTAATGGAAATGTGTTATATATGTTGTTAATATTGTCTCGTCCGTGTCGAATGCTCTATTGGACATCAAAAAAACCTTTCACATGAACCTTGTTGTAACAACCGCTACACTCGTTTGAACTGATCCATGAGTGCTATATGTGTTATCTTACCTTGTATGTTGTGACTACCACATCTAAGTGGACTGCTCTGCCAGAAGCTATGTATGTCCTGTGTGTTCTGTGTTCCTAGCCAAGTTGGGATTGATCCATTTCAACCTGGAACTCACTTTCACCCTCATCTCAACCCACCTATGTTAGAACCTCTCATACACCTTCCTTGACTCACTGCAGCAATCACACCCTTACTACTGACAAAGTTATATTACTTGCCTCTGTACGACATCACGGTCAAGGCATTGCTTTACGACCCACTGATAGGACTCTTACACCAAACAATCTGAGGTCTAATTGGGACTTCTTACCTAGAGATCCCCTTACATGGTTGTAGGTCCAGCACTGTCAACATGTCCATATTCATGGCAATGAAAAAATTTATTTTTGTTGAGATCTTTCTTCCTTCCATGGTTCTGGATGGATTAAACCTAATCTTAGGCCTTCTTGGCCTTGGATTTATTTATCTTTCTTGCCTAGGAAATGTTTTCTTCCTCCTAAGCTCTAAACGTGACACCATCTCTAGTGTTTCTTTTGATCTCCTCCTGCACCAAATTAACCTAAAGTCTCTCCCGATCTAGTATATTTTCTCTTCCATTAACTGAATCCTCATAGTTGTGTCGGGATTTTGAAAGGCCAAGGAGTGCTAAGCTAAGAAGTTCATATGATGGAACATTTTCTCCTACTCCTCCAAGCTCATTTCGAACCTAAGTGAATCTGGATAGGTATTGAGGAATGGTTTCATTTTTCTACATTTGAATGCTCCTAATTTTATCTCTTAATGCCAATTTCCTAGAATCACTACTACTCTGGAATAGATCTATGAGAGTTTTCCACATTGCAAAAGGAGTCTCCTTTCCATGTAAGTTCAAAACCACATGATTTTTGACACCCTCTAGAATAATCCTCTTCGATTTTTATGTGTCTTTCTTCCACTGAGAAAGTTCTTGAGTATTTGATGTTGTTGGTTTTGGAATATTATTTTATGTATATTCCCATACTCCATTGTCAACTAAGACAACTTCCATCTTGTCTTTCCAAGCACAAAAATTTTAGGTGCCCTCCAATGAATAATCAAGCCTTAATCCATTGAAATATATTTTCCTTGTACTGAAGAGAATCCGCACCAAAAACTTTGCAAATCGAAATTTCTCTAAGAGAAGATCTGGAACAAGGTTTATATGTAGTCTTCCATAGCTCTGATGCCATGTAGAAATTACAAGAAATTTTCTACTGCTAATGAAATCGAATTGAAATCAAGAGACAAAAATTTATTTTAATATTTTGCACAAAGGAAAACACATGATAGAAACACATGCAATAAAATGCAACCATCAAAACATAAGGAACAAAATTATTTTATAGGGGAACCAACTGGGAAAAACCCCTCTACTTCTTTACATTAATTCAGATGAGAATGTGGATCAATTACAATGTCTTACTTCAATCCTGAAGCACACCATGTACTACAATTTTGATCTCTTTTTCACTGACCTTCTCTTACCAACACTTAGCCAAAATAGACCTTTTCTTTCCTCATATTTCCTTGAAAAATCCTTGAGGAAATTAGCCCCTAAAAATTAGGATAATTCCCTATTTCCTTATGCAAATACTGAAGGAATTGACCACCTGCTCAATGCAAAAAAATTGTACACTCAACTAGTATATAATTGATAATTACAATGTGCCTTTTCCGCCACTCCAGCTAGTAAATTTGAATAACATGCATGACTAGGACTATTTTTATTAAATTGATTAGTTACATGAGAGATTAGTGGGTTAACAATTTTTATAACTACTCATTTGAACTCCTACCGACTCCACTAAAGACTAGAGATCAATTAACTGAGTTTAACTAATAATAACTCCACTAGATTACTATATTTTATCAATCAACCCATGCACAACTCTTCTTCTAGCTTATAACTCAAATTTACTAATTTAACTAGGAGACAAAGGAATGTCACTCTAGCTAAATGCAATCCATGTCATCCTACTGATGTGGAAAATCAAATTTCTCCATTTGACTAAGGCACAAGTCAAATGGAGCCTTTTCTTGTTACAAGTTTAATAATATTGTTTGGAGTATCTACTCAATAGATGGCATGGGGTAATTATCTTTATCTGAAGCCTGGTTGAGGTTGCGAAAATCAACACACAAGCATATCTCGTCTTTTTTTTCCTGACAGGAACCAGGTTAGAAACCGATGTATAATGACGAACTTTGAGAATTATCCAACCATCCAACAACTTCCTTAATTCCTTTTGAATCAAGGGTTCGAGCGTCAGATGAAATTTCCTTAGATTATGTTGAAATGGATTTACCCCTTCTTTGATTGGAATTACATTTTGGATGATACATGTATCATATGTCTTTAGATCGTCATACATCCATGGAAATACATCTCGATATTGTTTGAAAAGAAGAATGAAAGCCTATCATTCTTGAGGAGATCAACATGTATCTTCCCAAATTAACTTGTTCATGTGACAATGTTGACCTCTAAGTCTTTGTATTCATTGTTCCTATGAAACAGTTTTGCAAGTCATATAATTTCTCAAGAGATGCCACACCTTTCGGCATTGGATTCCCTTTAGATACTTGAGCAGCCTCCTGTAAATAATTTTTGTGCTCATATTCTTTAATAGCCTTATCCTTGAAAGCATCAACATTGGCCATGAAATGCAGTATCTATTGGTCATCATTAAAAATGTGAAACTTAGTTACATTGTCCGACACAAATGGACTATAAATAATTTCTAGGGCAAATCCATATTTTAATGGTGACATCCCAGCAGTTGTATTGGCTAATGTATCTACATAAGAATTACGAATTCTAGGAGAAGAATTAATATTAATGCTTTAAATAATGAAATGTTATTCCATAAATCTTGTTGGTAGGTTTTCAAATTAGGTGAAACACAATAAATGATATTTTGTACCTGGCGAGTAACAATCTATAAATCACCAATTACCTTAAGTTCCCCCACCTTGAGGTATATGGCTTTATTTAATCCCAAAAAGAGTGCTTGATGTTTAGCAGTGTGATTTGTGCACTCGAACTCCAAACAAAATGATAAGATATACCTTTTATTTTGAGGTTAAATAAGAATACAAATAGCTCTAGATTCCTCGTGATTTTTACAACCATCAAATTATAAAGTCCAGATGTCAGTGGCTGCTAGGTTAGTTCCTACACTAGTAGGATGTACATGTATGTTAAAAATTTCATTAGCACCAATTGCACTACAAGGAAGGATCTCGAACTATGTATCATATGGTACAAGAGTTGGTTTCACTTGATAACATCCATGATCGACCTCTAAAAAAAAAAAAAAAAATTGATAATGGCATGTGCAAAGTTGATTGGCTCATTGTGTCCATCAAGTGTTGTCATGGTATGTTTCATGTAAGGTTTACTCTCTAATCGAATCTAATTATTGATTACCTTAGAGGAAATCCATAAATGTGCGCAGTCTGTAGAAAAGTATCTTTGTAGTTTGTTTAACCGGTCTCTGCTTAGAAGCAAACCGTAGGCCTCAAGAATGTCCATAATAACAATATTGATGCATTGGTGAACTGTATTGTCTAATGAAAAATGGATGATAACATTATTGAGTTCACCAATTTCCTGGACCAATGATCTATCCAGTTGTATGATTTGGGCATCAGTCTTTTCCCATTTTTCATTAATCTTCTTGGCAACAGATAAAGGCATGACATTTGCAGATGCACCAGAATCAACAAGGAAATTATGGACATTATAGTTAAAGATTTCAAATGTTAAAAGAAAAGGGGGGCAAGTAGTATGAGAGTTCAGATTAGCAACATTAACCACATATTTGATATTACCATGAGACTTATCGGACAAGGCCTGAGAAGAAGAAACTTCATTACATGACAAAGTTTGTGATGCAAATGCTTGGATAATCAATTCAAATTTTCCTGCTATCTTCATGAGCTCACATATTGAGATATTGGCACGAGCCCTCTTCATATCCTCAATAATATTATAATCAACCTCTTCCTCCTTAGCAGGGTGTGCTAAAGTGTTGGGTGGTATAGCTTTGCTTGAAGCCCCGGGAGTGACAGACTTATTATATTGCTTGTAGAAGTGTTCTTATGAGATAAAACACTTCCATAATTATTTTATGAATTCTAAGTAGGATTATTAGGTGGAAAAAATTTCCCCAACAACTACCTTTTAAGTTATTGCCCAGAAACCAGCCCTTTTCTCCTCAAATTATATTGTTTAGCTACTTTTTGTGAAGGATCTTCACTCACTAGGGGTTCATCAACACTTTGTTTATTAGTATTGAATATAACATGGAATGCATTAATTGAGTGACCAACACTTGAACTTTACTATACCACAATTGGTTTGCTTACTTCTTCAGTATGCTCAGATTACTCCTCTGTTAATAAAGTGCCTATGAAATGGGCTGCCATAGCATTCATGGTGTGGTTAAATTGTGGACATGTTTTCTTTGAATGCCTCTCCTGCTAGAAAGTACAAAAGTTATACATGGCCAAGCTTTCAAAATTGTACACAAAATTGGTGCTTTGTGCAGATTTGGACAGTTGACTATTGTTATTCTTAATGAGAGGTGGCTTGAAAGAATTATTACTCGTATTTTCCTCACTTTACCTTCTCTTTAGATCAAATACTTCATTGGTGAGCAACTTCATACACTTATCCAAGCTATCTATGTCAAGAGAATCTTTCTATTTGATTTTAGTAGAGGAGGCTTGAGATTTCTACCAATGCCTTTGGAGTTTTTAGAATCTTCCTAACCATCAATAACTCCAATAAAACGCAAGTCTTTTTCAACATTGATTGCTTCTACAAAGTTCAAAGCCAATCTTTCCTTTGCAACTCTCTTAATAAACATGGAAATGTTAGTAGGCAAGGCAGCAATGTAATAATATTTGGTAATAGAGTTGTGAAGTTGAACATCGATGGGGAAATTATTCAATAAGCATGTAAATATCTAATTAAAATCCTTTACTTTTTCCTTGTCCCCCGTCTTAATATTTCTAAGTTCCTTGAGTAACATGGCAGGAGTTTTATCATTGGAAAATTTATCTAAAAACAACTTTTTGAACTCCCTCCAATTATGGACTGAATTATGCAAAACACTGTGGTCCCAAACAGATGCTCTACCCTCCAGAGTGTACAGGAAAAGTCTACAAGAAACATCGTTGAAACGGGCCTCTAGCATTCAAATATGCATGTAGAAGTCATCAATGTGGTCTTCATATTTTTTCTTCTTATCAGGATCAAACTTGGAGAGCATATTTTCCGAGTGGTTAGGAATACAATGAAGATTTCCCATAAGAGAAAGAGGCCCTTGGGCCATCCAATCCAATTGATCATCAGTTGTGTCTTCATCTTCCTCCTCCTTTTCGCTCTCCGATTCTGAAAAGTTTTCTCCTTCACCATTCATCTCTTCGTTATTAGCAAATTGTTCTTCTTCTCTTGGTTGTTCCTTATCAAAAAATGAAAAAATTTCCCCATCTTCATTCAAATTTTCCTAAATAGGTGGGAGATCCACTTATTGATGTATTCTTTCGGTAGGATCATCTAACTCTCCAAGAGTTGCAATAACCAAATCTTCCACTGAATAAACCAACACACCATGGTGAGTTGTCTATTTCTTTATTCGCTTATGAGGAAGGATAACAACGAAATACACCAATCCAAGAGCTCTAGAAAACTAACGAATAATAGGCTGAATTATCCGAAGTTGATCATAAGTGACTTCAACATCACATTCTGGACCTATATGAGAGGACTCTCCTTACTCATGAGTGTGATTTGGAGTTGAACTCAAACTGTTACTACCTTGCATGGAAGTTTCTTTGTTGGAATGTGGTGAATTGTCATCCATAAAATGGTTTCCCTCCTTCCAGTTCCAAAATGTTGACTATGCTAGAAATCGTTAATATACAAAGGGTATCCCCGATATGAAGTCCCAATTATACCTCATGCCATTTGGTATAGGAAAACCATCCAGAATATGGCCTGGTTTCCATCAATTTTAAAGGTTTGCATTGGATACAATAGTTAGCATAAGAAAGCAACATGAATGTACTTTCGAATGAGAAAGTAAGTAAGCCTTGTGAAATGTTCAATTGCAAGATGTATCAAGGTTCTTTCACTGAAAGGGAAGTGAAAGTGATCCTTTAGAATAAAAGTACTAGTACCATCCTAATAAAGGCACACGCACATACATATGAAAGAATTGTTAACCATCTAGAAAAATAGTTCACATAGACATAACAATATTTAAAGTGAATACAACATGCATTCAACAAGATGAGAACTAAAATCAATGAAATAGTTTAATTTCATTAGTGCATAAGTACATAAGCACATACCACAAACATCTAAAGAATAGTCTTACAACATTCATGATATATGCATGAAAGTGTGTTTCCTCGACGACCTTCGACTATTAAGAAAAAGTTTCAAGATACATCCATTAGAAAAATTTTGAGGTCTAAAATGGGCCTCCTAAGGAATATTATAAAATAATAGTAAAAGTAATAAAATAAGATTAGATTACATCATCAAATTTTAGAGGGAAAAAAGAAAAAACTAATTTTTTTAACTTGTATTTTCACATTATCACCCTATGGTTTTACTTAAACTTTGATCGGGAGCACTTGTTGGATGCAGAATTTAATTCCTCATCCGATGAGTACCCATGTTGCATACTTTAGATGGACCTTGCTCTATGAAAAATGAGAAATACATGAAAAATGTGATTGCAAATTTAATTCCTCATCCAAGGAGTACCCATGTTGCATACGTTCAATGGACCCTGCTATATGAAAAATGAGAAATACATGAAAAACATGATTGCAATCACATTTTTCATGTATTTTTCATTTTCCGCTCAAAATTTGAGTAAAACAACAGGGAGATAGTTTGAAAATCAAGTTGAAAAAATCGTTTTTTTTTTTTTTTACTCCAAAAATGGTGAATCATCCCCCATGGTTGACATCATCATCTTGAATCCTATTGGTTCTTATAAATTTTATTTTGGTTTTATATTTTTTTTTAGGCCCATTTTAGACCTTAAAATTTCTCTAATGGTTACAATGAGGCACCACTAGCTCCAATAGTGGAGCATTAAGCCACTAGTTGCTCCTAAAAAAAACAAATCTCCTCTCTAATGCCTAGTTTGAGAAGCCAAGGTGAAAATTTCTTTACTTGAATAATGAGGCTTCTTTTAGAACAAGGGGGTGGCCTTTCAATCCCCATGACTCTTGAACTACCCTCATGACTCTTGGACTTCTAATATGACCTTTCGAATTCCACAAGACTTTTGGACTTTTTCTAGTGACTCTTTTGTCCATATATGACTCTTGGACTTTCCAAATATTTACATTTACAATATTTCCCAAAATACATAATCATTTTCCACATCATCATATTGTGGCGACACAGCAAGTCAATGAAGTTGATCACTTGGACTCTGGTGACTTGTAACATGAATTTCTTTGAGAAGTGATAACACCGCCACTAATTCTTCAATACTTTGTATATATCTTGCGTTCTGATTTCTTTCTACCCTCTAAAGGGCCTAGACATGTTTTGGAGTCTTCATGGGTCACTTTGACTATCACAATCTAACATTCCAACTATTGCAACAAAGTGTATTTATGCATTTGTCTTCAAGAATGCCTCCTTAAACAACTTATATTGATATATTTCCTAAAACATCTTCTGCCATGCTTACTAAAAACACTTGCTGAAAAGGATCACTAATGGGAAGTAAACATCAGTCTAGAAATCTCCTACTCTACTATGATTCATGCAATGTACCAACTGTGGATCAACAATGCGCAAGGGGGAGTGAAGACAACCTTTTGGGCATAGAGTGCACTTACAGGAGACTTGGAGGTAGGGACTTCTCACTAAGACTATGCCATGCACCACTCTGGAATAAGAGGATGCAGGTTAAGCGCACAGCGCACTTGCAATAGGAAAGGGTGCAATGTCTGCTCACTGGAACTATGCCATGTGCTAAGGACGAAGGCTAGGGTGACAAGGAGGGTGCAGAGTGCACTCCTAAGGCACAAGGAGGGTCTTCACTGCCCACTAGAAGTGTGCAATGTGCAACATTAGGTAGCCAGTGGTAGAGTTAGCAAAATGAGAAAGAGTAAGGATCAAGGATAAGGGTCTTGTTGACTAGGATTGTTCAATGTATAGGAGAGAGAGGGTAGGCTTAAGGTAGCACATAGTGCATCTCTAGCAGATAAGGAGGGTCACAACTAGGCTTTAGAAGTGCGTAATGTGTTCTTCATAGCCCAGAGGGAAAGTTTCAAGGTCATCAAAATGAAAAAGTATGGAAGACTGAAACATGGAAAAACCCAATGATTTAGGGGTGTGATCAATCTTTACACATCTCAACTCGTCAATAAAACTCAGACAAGACCCTAGCCTAAGAAATATACATCAAAATGTCAGTTCAAAAACAATATCCTAGTGCCACAAGTGAAGTATTAGTAGTTGTGACACATAAGTATGACCAGTTGTGACACATAAGTATGACCAATTGTGACACATCAACCACAACAGACTCCAAATTACATTTAGGTATTGCTCTGCAAAATCCAAAAAACAATTGTTGAAATTCCTCCTAGTAGACCACTAAATAGAGGGTTTGAACATGTTATAGAGTTGGATGGAGTACTAGCTATCATAACCAGTCCTTATTGGCATCCCAAGATTTAGAGAGATGAGATTTAGAAGGCCATTAAAGGAGTTATTGAGGTTGAGACATATTCATCCTAGCTCCAACCGCTTTTCTTCCTCAGTTGTAATGGCTAAGAAGAAGGATGGTACCTTGCAGATGTGTATTTACTATTGGGATCTTAACAAGAGGAACATTAAAAACTAGTATCCCATTCCTATAATAGGTTATAGAGTTGTATGGAGTACTGGCTATCATAACCAGTCCTTATCGGCATCCCAAGATTTAGAGAGATGAGATTTAGAAGGCCATTAAAGGAGTTATTGAGGTTGGGCCATATTCATCCTAGCTCCAACCCCTTCTCTTCCTCAGTCGTAATGGCTGAGAAGAAGTATGGTACCTTGCAAATATGTATTTACTATTGGGATCTTAAAAAGAGGAACATTAAAAACTAGTATCCCATTCCTATAATAGATGAGTTGATGAAGGATTTGAGGGGAGACAAATATTTTTAAAAGTAGGCCTTCATTCGAGCTACCATCAAATCCAAGTTCGGGAGCAGGACATCTGAAAGACTACTTTTAGATGACACTATGAGAACTATGAGGTTTTGGTTATGACTTTTTTTCTAACCAATTCCCTCACAACTTTTCAATCCTACATGAACCATGTGTTCAAAAAATAGTTGTCGAAATACTTGTTGGTTTCCTTTGATGACATACTTGTTTATAGAAAGACTTGGGAGGACCATCTCGTATACTTGGATGAGGTATTTGGGATTTTGGAGAAGCAACAACTTTATGAAAAAAAATTAAGTGTGATTTCGGCATGACAGAGATGCTCTACTTGGGACTTGTGATTGGGAGTGATGGGGTTTAGGTCCACTAGAAGAAGATCAGGGAAATCATCGAGTGGTCCACCCCAAAGAATGTAACTGAACTAAAGAGATTCCTAGGCCTTTGCACATACTACAGGAAGTTTGTTAAGGGGTTTTCATAGTTGATGACAGCTCTTACAAACCTCATCAAAAAGGGAGCCTTCAGTTAGTTCGATGAAGCAGATGAAACCTTTGAAAAGATGAAGTAGGTGATGAGCTCGTGCCCTATGCTATCACTACTGAATTTCACCCAGCCATTTGTGTTGGAGTGTGATGTTTCGAGGATGGGAATAGGAGAATTTTTGATGTAGGATCACCACCCCATAGAATTTGAGAGCCACAAACTTAGGTACTATGAGTGGCATTATTCTATTTACAACAAGGAGATGTTGGCCAATATGCATGCACTACTCAAATTCAAAAAGTATTTAGTGGGGAGCATGTTTAAAGTGAAGACATATCATAATACCCTAACATTCCTCATAGAACACGATTTGAGTGAGAGACAACAAAAATGGATCTGTAAGCTATAGGCCTATGATTTCTAAATTCCATATGTAAGGGAAAAAACAATTTGGTAGCAGATGCCCTTTCTAGGATGCCACTAACTCTCTCACTCATCAATATTACAGAGGATTGGAAGTCAAACATACTTGTAGAATAATCCACGAAAAAAAACTTTGTGAGATTCTTGATTAATTGATCCATGATGACAAATATATTCATAAATGACACCATCTACTATAAGAACTAGATCTATTTGGTACCAGAATCACAAATCAAGGAGAAAATTATGCCCGTAGCTCACAACTCACCCTTAGCAGGACACCCAGGGTACTTGAAAACCTCCAGGAAAATTAGGGAGATTTTCACTTGGAAAGGCCTCAAGATGGATATGTAACTATGGTTCGGGAAGGAATGCAACGTTTTCCAACAAAAAAATCCAAAAATACTCATCTGGTAGGATAGCTACAACCACTCCCCATCCCTAAGCATAAATGGGAGAGAATTTCCATGGATTTCATCACTGGGATACCTTAGGTATAGGGGAAATGCTACATATATGTAGTGGTGGGCATGCTTATGAATTTCACACACTTTTTTTCTATACCTTAAAAATATTCAACAACACAGGTGGCAAATTTGTTCTTCAAAGAGGTCTTCTGATTGCATGGGTTGTCGAAGACCATTGTGAGTGACAAGGACAGTATATTTATGGAAGGCTTCTGACAGGAATTATTCAAACTGGTGGGTATGGAGTTAACATTAAGCACTATTTACCACCCACGGACTAAGGGACAAACCAAGATAGTCAACAAATAGTTGGAGGTCTATCTCAGAAACTACTTATCTGGCCAACAGAAAACATGGGTAAAGTGGTTTCATTTGGTAGAACAATGTTACAACACCACTTTACACATGTCTATTAGAATGACACCCTTGAAAGCACTATATGGATATGATGCCACAACATTTGCAGACCATATATTGGGGGGTAGCTGAGCCCCTTTAGCAAAATTTTGGGTTTATGAGAGCCAATATATTCTATAGGTCCTTAGAGACAACTTGTAGATGGCCCAAAACCAACAAAAAGTCTACGTGGGAAGGCATAGGATATAGTGTATCTTTGAAGTGGGGGATATGGTGTAACTTTGTTTACAACCCTACAGGCACTCATCGCTCAAAATGAAGGGGGTAGAAAAATTGAATCCCAGGTTCCATGGTCCAAACAGGATTGTGAGACGAGTTGGGGAGGTGGCCTACGAGCTAGAGCTTTTAGGGGTGTAAAATTCACAACATATTACATGTTTCTTTCCTTATAAAGGATCTGTGGAAACATGTAGTTAATTCTACCAAGTTTCCACCCTTAGATGAAGAATGGGAGTTAGCTTTGGTTCAAGAGGAAATTCTAGAGACAAGGGAGAAAACGTTGAGGAGTGCGACCATGGAGGAATACCTGGTGAAGTGGAAGGACTTGCTCATTAAATATGTCACTTGGAAGTGTATGCTCAAACATCTAGAGTTGAAGGTTCTTAAGGACAAGCAATCTTGGGCGAGGAGGATTGTAATGTCCCCAGTCGCTTAGGAGGAATAAGGGGGAGTTCTGCTAGTCTAATAAAGTTATCATAGGCTAATATGGGGAAAGATTTGACTAAGGGAACATGATTCACCTAGGAGAAAACATTACAAATGCTAAAGTGGTGAAAAGGGGGACATGTCCTAGGAGATTGAAAAGTAACTTTTAATTTATAAAGTGCAAAAGCCACTAGAGTGACTTTATAAAAATAAAATGGTAAAAAGGTGGAAAATAAGTTATAAAAGGGGGAATGAAGAGTCTCTCCTCATTCTAACCTTTTTCCATTTGAGAAAAAAAAAATAGAGAGCTCTTAGAGAAGATTTTATGGTTTTGGAAACACTACTTGTAGATTGCTAATTTCGGTGTTAAGAGCCAACACCTTAGCTAGTTGGAGAGCAGAATCACTCGGATTTCGCCATTTTTCTTAACTAGAGAAAACAATTTGGAGAATATTATGGAGGTAGCAATGTTTTCAGTTGATTTTATCTTCTAATGTTGGTAATTATATGAAACCTTTGCAATTTGAGCTATCTATGGTATTTGGAGGTCAAATTTAAACCTTTTAGTGGAATCCAAAGCCATTTCCTCTTGTTGTGCATAGCCACTACTTGAAGAGGTCTAATATGTATCAATGGGACGATTTTATATTGTCAAAAGGAAGCTTAGGTTAACATTATATCTTATTGTAAAAAGTAACTATTGTTGGAAATACTGAGAGGGGTGTGAATCAATGTTCCTTAGCAGTTAACACTTTTAAATCTTTTCAAAGCATTAGTTAATCTTCAATTATTATTAATGTTTATCCAGTAAAAACATTAAACAAAATAACACAATAGGCACAAGAATTTTAGGTGGAAAACCTCCTCCGGGACAAAAACCACCAAACACTTTTCTAATAAGTTCTTTAATCTTCAGCCCCAACTGAAATGAAAGTTACAAATTCCTAGAATTCTAGAAAACCATTCTTCTCCATCTCCTGCTGGAAGGACTCCCCAACGCCTTGGTTTCTTTAGTAGTCAATTGAATGGATGCCACAACATCCTAGACCAACCTACCACCCTGAAGTGTTCATAGGCTCCAACCTATAGGCAACTTCATGCACCTACCTAGCACCTCCCTACCACCCTATAATGATCAGAAGTGAGACAAGAGTGTGGACTCCCGTACTAGGGACAATGATCCACAATACAATATGATTTACAATGATTTTATTGTACTTGACCGAACACCCAATCACACTATGACCTGCAACCCAACCATGACATCATCCCAATAGTGACTCCTATACCTCCCAACAATGCCTCTTCAACTCTAGGTAGATTGACTCTTTTACAATAATGACTCTTTCAATGATGACTCTTTTACAAATTTACAATGATGACTCTTTTACAACACTAGCTTTTTGACAAGACCTGACACTTGACTCGACATTGCTTCTTGGATCACTTGCAGCTATTGAGGTACTATTGTTCTTGCTTCAAGTAATGGTACTTTGGCATTGCATGTCCTTCTAGTATGTGTCTGAGTTTTTTAAAAGTGTCATCCTTCATGCACATGCATTAACAAGTAAGACCCAAACAAATACAAAGCAATATACTTATGTTGTCTTGCAAAAACATATGTCAGATATGGTACTCAAAATTAAAATGCAAACACTAATCATACATACCTTGTTTTAGTAGACTTACCCTTGACTGTTGATGTGTGGTCCTTACCGCAGTGATCCTTGAAAACACACTTTTTCTTGCCTTCTAGGAGCTCGATATTAAATTTATTGTATCTATGTAATTTCTGATCTCCAAGGTATGCAATTTCATCCTGTGGTAGCCCTCTAAGTCCTCTTTCCAACCCCATAGGTCTGATCGATATTGGATTCTTCAATAAATATTTATGCCCAATCTCCCACGATGACCAGATTATAGACTTGTTCCGTAGAGAGAATTTGTATGATGTGTCATGTGTCACTGTTTCAACCTTTAGCACTGAAAATGATACCCAACAAACTAAAGTCCATCCTATTTTTGTAACTATTTACGAAATTCGAATCCAATTCTCAGAGAGAATTTATGACGATTTTCCCAAAGTCACTTGTTTGACATGGAATTTGGGAGCTTGTAAAAACCCTAATATCCTAAGATCATATGTCCAAAAATATAGCTCACTAAGATCTGAAATTCTATCACACGGTTCATCAATATTTTGGCTCAAATTGGTTTTAATTTTAGCATATGAAGCTTCGTATAAAAAACATTATAGTGAAAATTCCACGATGGCCTGTTTGAAGTAGCGAAATCCTAGAATCCAAGGCTCTAAACTTGCTTCAAAACAGACCTTCAAACTTGATCATAATTTTGTGCCCTAACCAAAACTCAATGAAATCTTAAACTCCCTATAACAGATCCTGCGTTAGAAGCTCATGAGGGCCGAAAAATTACAGAGGTATTCTCACAAGATAGTTCGTTGAAAAGTGCTTGCTAGAGGAGGATATGAGGGTCACTATTTATAGAAATGTCTTGAGTTGAGAGGGTCCTCAACAAGTGAACATTGGAGGGATTTTAGGAGCATAAAACATTATTAATTATTGACTATTCAATGACCACAACCAATGATGAGTGCCATGCCACAACCCCATGGCGTTTTATCCGACTAACTGGGGTTACTAACTTCACACACGAATAACTCTCAAACCGTGAAGAACTACGTCGCGTGCCATTTATCAACAGAAATATATCGATGAGTAGAATCCATCTAGAATATCCTTGACTCAAAATATGATGAGTTGTCAAGTCAAAATTCCCATGCAATATCGGGGTAGCCCCTGGTGCTGCTTGGGTTGACATCAATGATAACCACTAATCAACAACTATTCTAGGTCGAGTTACCTCTTTTGTGGGTCATAAACTCCTTTCTATAACAAGTTGTGGACTATGCATTTCTAGGTTGATTGTTGAGCATAAGGGGTCGAGTTCATTGATTGTTAGAGGGTAGAGTTTCTTTTGTTTCTAGTTGAGATATATATTCCACTAGAGGAATGATTTTACCTTGTTAGTGGGTTCATTCTCTCAAGAAGAAGTCAAGTTTTTAGTGTTCTTGAGGAAGGGTCAACTGTTGTACAAGTGAAATCACTTTCTAGGTTATACACACATGTTCTAAACGTTATTGGGTTTGTCACCATTTTTAAGGGAGCCACCATCAGCTAGGAGATTAATTGTTGAAATATGTCTATTTTATGTTGTTCCCTTGTTTTGTTACAACCTCAAAATTAGTCATTAAACATGGAGTTATTGTGTTATTGAAAGATGATCAGCATGCTACCAGGCCCTGCATTTGCATTTCTTGTAAATATCTTAATATCATATTATAAAATGGAGTTTTATAGTTGAATATAAGCACATATCATAGGTTTTAAAGTCTTTATTAGCCTCTCTTTCCACTGTACATCTTTGAGTGGCATAGAATCTATTCAAAGTGCACCTACAACAATACACCCACAAATTGTTTGACAAAACTATTCAGTGGCATATTTAAGTAAACCTAAAAAAAATTGTAAAGAAATTTGAGATATCTCAGGAGGATATTTTACACAGACTTTCACACCAATTGCAAGAAACACGTCGATTAGGGCAGTTACTTCCAATGCAACAGAGATGGGATGGAGGAAACATTAGATGGATGTAAATGTAGGTTTTATGAACAAAATTATATAGGAGGAGGTGTATATCGAGTAGCCACATGGCTTTGAGGTGCATGGGAGAGAACCTCATGTATGCATCCTAAAAGGGGCCTTACATGGATTGAAGCAAGATCCAGAGCTTGGTACTCTAGGATTGATACTTACTTCCAACAAATAGATTTTGATAAGAGTGAGGAAGATCCCAACCTATACTAGATAGTGGTCGGTGGAGATCCTCTTATTCTCGTACTATATGTGGATGATCTCTTTATTATAGGTTTAGAGAGGCTCATAGCTATTTGCAAGAAAGATCTTGATTTAGAGTTTGAGGTGAAATATATCAAGTTGATGCATTGTTTTTTGGGCTTGGAGGTTTGGTAGGAAACAGGACATATTTTCTGGGACAAGGGAAGTATGCATTTGACATCATGAAGAGATTTTAGATGGAGGATTGCAAGCCTATGTCAATACAAGTTATAACCAACTGGAAGAAGTTGAGTGCTTCGGGGGGTGAGTTGGTGGATCCCATCATGTATCGTCAATTGATAGGATGATTGATTTATTTGGTTAACACCATGCCAAATTTGTGTTTTTTTGTCAACACTCACATTCAGTGCATGGTTGAGCTAAGGAGAGTGCACTAGGTGGTAGAAAAATGTGTGCTCAAGTACCTTCGAGGTACAATGGATTTTGGACTGGATATTTGAGATGGGATGGAGTCAATTTGGTTGTTTACAAAGAGTTAAACTAGAAAATAAGTTAGTGGATAGGGAAAGAAATTCGTGGACTTGTTTCAGTTTGGGATTAACAATTGTGTCATCGTTCAACAAGAAATAAAATTCAATGTCATTGAGTTCTACTAATGTAGAGTATATGGAAACTAGTCAGGAAAGTTGTGAGGCCATATGGCTTCGCAAGTTACTGGTTGGGTTATTTGATCAACAGTTGTATCCTACGGTGATTTAATGTGACAATCAGAGTTTCATTAAACTCCCAGAAAAATCTGGTATTTCATGATATGTCAAAACATATTGAGATCATATATCACTTTATCCAGGATTATGTTAAAGGAGGGAAATTGAGCTTCAACATATATCCACAGATAAATAGGTTGCATACATTCTCATGAAGTCATTGATGAAAGGAAAGTCTGTGTTTTTCAAAGATAAGTTGGGAGTGTTCAAGAACACTTTCCTCACTAAGAGGGAATCTTGAGATTTTAGCTCAGACATTATCTCTTCCACATGTTAAAATATGTGACTATATTCGGTCTTCGTAAATTTATTTGAGTTACAATGATATATATCTATCAAAATAATGAAGAAAATATTATTATTATTATTATTATTATTATTATTATTATTATTATTATTATTATTATGATTTATTAAAGCATGGGTTTCATGCTTGGGTCATGTTTTAGGTCAAAGTCCCCATTGAGGACTTCTAGGATTTATTCTGAGTCATTAGAGTAATTGTCCATTTAAAGAGACCCTTCTTGGGAGATTGAATCATGTAAAAAGAATTAATATTGAGTCAAATATGATATTTGTCCCCTCCACACCAAGTCGGCCTCAAGGAGATCAAGTCAGCTTCAAGAAGTGCAATTCAACCTCACTAGAAGGTTATATATACAAGGCAGTTCAAATTCATTTGGAGCATTCAGTCTCTCTCTCATAAGTTCGATATCCAGAAGAAAGAAGCTAGGAAGTGTGATGTTGGAAAACAATTGGAAAAGGAATAAAAAAGGGTGTGAAATTTGGAAGGAAGGAAGAAGAAATCAAAATCAAAGTTTTGGGCCATCTATCTCTCACTCAAGTGAAGTATCTAAGAATATCGAATTTTTTCTTGTCTAGTCAAATTTGCTATTGCAAGTCTTTGTTGCTAGGTCGAAGTTGCTATTGAAGGGTTATCATCTGAAAGAAGGAAGAAAGGGTTGACTTGGTGTGGAGGAAGTCTTTTTCTAGGTAAAAAGTCTTGGATTATCTCGTGAAACTATTGAAGGAAGAATTGTTGGTTGGAATTTCCCCTAAATAGGGGTTTTTCCTCGGTTGTCCACCTACATCTGGTGTCTTTGTGATATTTTTTTGGTAATTTCTTGATGAACTAAAAGATAAAAGAAGAACATAAAGGTAAAAGAATCACAAGTAATTATCTATATAATAAAATCATTCCGCCTTTCTGATTTTCTAACATGGTATCAAAGCTAAGGTGAACAAGGAAAAAGGAAGTTTTGAGAATCTATTGAAAGGAGTCTAAGAAATATCAAAAGGATCGAACAAGGGGTCATATAAGGACCTCTTATAAGGGAAGAATCTTACTACCTTTAATTATATTGTCTAACAAAATAAAGGGTGAGAAAAAATTGGAAGGAGCATCAATTTACAGACCATGGAAGCAGAGAATTGAACTCACTCTTGAAAATAACGAAGTCTTTGATATGGTTAAAGGAAAAGTGAAGAAACCTATCGAAGGATCTAGTGATGTAGATAAAGTAAATTTTAGAGAGTTGGAAATATTGGAAATGACACTAATGGAATAAATCATAAAGGACAATCTTGTCCCATACATTTCTAACATATACCATGCTCAAGAAATGTATGAAGCCTTATCAAAATTGTTCACTATCAAGAACATCTGTCAAGTAGCAAGTTTGAAGAATGAATTGAGGACCACAAAAATGACAAAGGATGACACTATGGCTTCCTTTGTAAGGATATCTAGAATTAGAGATGACCTTCAAGCCATAGACGAAATTGTACCAGGAAAAGAGCTAGTTATTACTACATTATTGGGTTTTCCACCTACTTGGAGTGCTTTTGCTTTAGGACTCAACACCTGGAAAGAAAATCCTACATTCAAAAAATTATGGAATGCATGTAACCAAGAAGAGATGATAATCTCATTAGTATCCAACAATGTAGAAGAAAAGGGTTCAAATGCATACTCCACTTATCACAAGAACAGAAACTTCAAGAAGTCAAAAGGGTCAAGAAAGAAGGAATAATGTCCAAAATAGAATGCTACCAATGTCATAAAATGGGTCACTATAAAAGTGCCCGTCCTAACAATCCAAAGAAAAATAAAAGGAATAGGGACCAAGATAATGTTACTAAAGAAATGTCTCTAAAGAACTATAAAGCCGAAGAACTAGATATAAGGGACCCCTCACCAACCTCCAAAGATAAGTATCTTATTACCTTTTCATTTTTAGTTTTCCTTACTTATCTAGTTTTGCTTGCATTAAATACTAATCACATTTCTATTCATATTTTCCTTGTTTAGGAAAAGCTTGTTGAATACTCAAGGATTATGGAAGAAGGCCTCACAAGACCAAGCACTAGAATTACAAGGTTTGTTAAACAAAAGGTATGCCTTAGACTTTAAGTTTTTCTCTCCTCATGATATTCATTCTTGATAAACTATTCTACATTACTAACATTATTGTGTCTAGCTCTCTTGAATCATAAAGATTCTTGATTTGGTGATTCATCATTAGATAAATCTACCCTCCTCATAACTTTGATTTCTCTTGTGGAACCCTAGAAAGGTTCTTTGTAAAACCCTAACTTATGGGTATGTTGATGATAATGTATGAGACCCTAGCCTACTTAGGGTTATTGGTGAAGTCAAAGAGAATGCTACTCATGACATTTTGATGGTGTCATGTTTGGGGTTTTGATATGAAAACCCTAACTTGTTAAGGGTTGTATGGTGATGTCTGAAATCTCAAACCTTTGAAGTATATATATATTAGGGTTTGCTATGTTTTAACCTTAAATCATTAGGGTTTGGTAGGGTGTATAAGAAAGACCCTTATTAATGTCGTAGAAATGAAATCCTATTTATATGTGTGTTTGTCCGATCAAATCCTATATGATCAAGTTTGTTATATGTCTAAATTTTAATATATTGGTATTTGTGGCATTGGGTTTGATTAACACATGTTATGATATGCTAGTGAACAATGATGGAATCCTATATATATGTGTTGACCTAATTTTTGATCATCATGAGTCCTAAGATTTGGAACTAGTCCCTAGTCAAAGTTTGATTCTCTAGGATGATAGTATTTTTGAATTCTAGGGTTTTGTAACTAAACCTTAGCAGAAGTTCAATTCTCTAATATGTGATGAAAAGTGTGATAATTTGATATTTATGAAAAATTGTTGAAATCTGAATTTGAGTTGTGATCGGTTTTGATTGTTGGAGCTTAATGGCTCATGTATGAAATCTATGATCTTGCACTAAATCTTAGTGGAAGTCTGACATTTGAGTTCTAAAGTTGTTAAGATATGATTGTAGAACTATATTTTCTGAATTGCTTCTAGCATTTGCAATATTTTTTATGACATACCTCTGGAATAAATATTGAATCCTTAGATATAATGAAGGTTGTTATCCTGATTGAGGTACTCAAAGTCTTGATGATGAAATCTAGGGTCTATGACAAAACCCTGGTATGTAGTTGAAGTATAAAAGTATGCGTTTCCTATGAAACTAACTAAGTTTAGGTATTTGATGTTTAATATCTGGAGCTTCCATTATTGTATGATTTGGTTAACTTCATGCTTATATAGACTTGGTTTTTCTTACTATCAAAGTTGTGTAGGTACATAATCTTCAAGATAATGAAGATGCTCGTAAGTAAAGCTAATATGATAAGCATGATGAAGAAATTTATATGAATGATGATGGTCATAAGAAGGATGGAAGCCATGAAATATTCTCCGATGTCATAGAAAATAATTTGAGCTCCTTAAGTTAAGCAGGAGCTTGGATGAAAGGAATCTTCCTAGTTGAGAGGGAGGGCATATCATAGTCATGATTGACACCTTGAAAGAAGAAATTGGAGAATGCATTTTGAGGAGTTGTTGAAATAAGAAAAGCAGGATCTGCTTGTAGAATATGTTGTTGCATGTGAAGTAGGAAAGGAAGATGTATGATTAAGGAATCTTCTGTCAATATTCGTTTGGAAGTCCTACTATGATAAATTGAGAAGCAACATTAGCTATCTGGAAGACCCCAAAGGTTTGTGTTTACTTATGTACATTTGAAATTTTTCTACTAATTGGGGTTGTGTTTGTACAGGTAAATCTCTCATAGGTTTGATAGCATGTTGGTTACATGAGAGATATTTGTTACCAATCTGTTTGAATGGCTAGGATTTGTTACCTATTGGAATAATCAGGAGTGTTGAGGCTTTTTGTGTAAGACACATTGCCTAGGAGGACATTTGGCCCACACTTTGTGTTGATGTCTAGATCCCAAAGTAGGGAGGGTGGCATTGGTCATAGAGCTTTGACTTTGGATATGCACCTAGATCCCTAGGTTGATGGTTAGAAAGTAAGCTTGATGGTACCTAGAGAGGTTGAAATCTTTAGTCCATCTTAGTCCCACCAGAATAGATTTCCCTGGTCAGGAATCTAGTCTATGGCATCATGAGTGCCTAAATTGTTTGAAGACCTTGGATAGATTTCCCTGGTCAAGAATCTAGTCCATGGCATTTCAGTGCCTAAATTCTTCATGGTTCATGTGTTTTGATATCTTCCTTGTACTTGTTATTATGAATACCTCCCTAGTTAAGATGGATTGTTGAAATATGTAACTAGCTTTGGTCTTCATAAATGTATTTGAGTCACAATGATATATATTTATCAAAGAATGAAGAAAATGTTTTTATTATTATTATTATGACTTATTAAAGCATGGGTTTTGTGCTTGGGTCATCATGTTTTAGGTCAAAATCCCCATTGAGGACTTCTAGGATTTATTCTGAGTCATTAGAGTCATTGTCCATTTAAAGAGACCCTTTTGGGGCATTTGAATCATGTACAAATAATTAATATTGAGTCAAATATACTATTTGTCCCCTCCACACCAAATCGGCCTCAACGAGATCAAGTTGAACTCAAGAAGGGAAATTCGACCTCACTAGAAGGTTATATACACAAGGTAGTTTGAATTCATTTGGAGCATTCACTCTCTCTCATAAGTTTGATATCCAAAAGAAAGATGTTGGGAAGTGCGAATGTTAGGCATGGGATCCCTCGTAGCATGTTTTGGGGCTCAAAGCCCAAGTTTTGGTCAATTTTATTGTAAGACTCTGCGAATTTTGGGCGCGGAGCGCAAAGTCTACGATGAGTCATAGGGTTGTCTGCCCTAAAATATTGTAATTTAAGGTAAAGTTGTGTCATCCTACCCATGGTCTGTGAACCATGGGATTGTATAAATAGAGTGAGACTCTAAGTGTAAAGGGAGGGAGAAAGGAGATGAAGGATAGAATAGAAAAGGCATGGTTCGAAATTAGAGTGAATCTGAAGTGTACTAGGTCATGCTAGTAGGTAGAGGCTCTGCAGCTGAGTGCGCAGAGGCCTAGAAGACTCCGTAGCTGAGTGCGCAGACCCTTGCAGCTAAGTGCGCAAGGTGGAGTCGGGTTTGTAATTGAGATTGGAAGCTAATAAAGAGAAGTTTACTCTGTGCATCTATTCATGAATCTGTATTTTGCTGTTACGCATTACTTATACTCGGTTTACTCACTTCACACCATTGATAATTACTTGTATGAATGTTTATATATGAAAGTAATCAAAGTAATCAAATAAAAGAACCTAATTAAGGAAGACTTGGGTGAATAACACGGGTCGCGCTGCAACTAGAACTGTGTGAAGACGATATTATAGGGCGCAGGGTGTCCGCTGGTGCGCGTAGCACAGTAAGTGAGAAGGTTGGGCCGCGTACAAATCACCTCATATCAGACATCCCCAGGGTGCATAAACCTGGTTCTAGCACCCTCCCATACTACTTCGAGTGAGACCTCAGTCCACACTCCGCAGACTATTGCCGAAAGGGCCAGTAGTACTGGGATTTGCTTGGCTACATCACTTCTGAACCTGGGTCAAGCCCCATTAAGCCAACAAATGGTTCCATTGTCGAGACCAGGATCTGCATAAGGGATGTCTAATGTTGTGCCATTGGAGCCCAACAAAGAAGGAAATTGAAGAGTGGTTGGACAAGAAGATTCACGAGTTCGCAACACAGGAAAACAGAACTCCACAAGTATCCGAGGAAAAGTGGTTGGAGCATTACGTGTTTACGGAAATCCACGAGATTTTCTTTGCATCCTTTCCATCTGAACTATATGAGTGGATTGCGAGGTTAGCTAACAGCCAGGGAAGGTGTAGGCTCGACCAACCGATAGTGTGGACTCTGAAATTATTGCGCAGACTAGAAGCATCAGAAGATAAGATCGCAAGATCTGTGGACCATTGGCTCGACTGGATAATAGGGGGATTTATCACTAAGTTTGCAGTAGACATGACTGTGAGTTACAGCGAGGCAGAACGACGCTTTCTCAAAGGACCGCGAGTTAAGTATATTAAGTCTTTGAATACTTGGATTAAGATGTTATTGTGTGAAAAAAGGGTCATGTGAATACATTAATGTTTGGGACTACGCAGAGTGGAAATATCTACAAAAGTAGAAAAGAATTAGAAAACAGTCCCTTAATTTCACCCTCGCGAGAAAGCGAGGAAGAGTTCTCTAAGGTTTCGCCGAGAAGCGCATCAGTTTGATAAGGCAACGCATTCCGCAGTTACCACCTCCACCCACACCGCCACTCACTTCGCCTCCCTCACCTCCATCTCCACCCACTCCACCTCCACCACCTCCACAGTGCAGTATGGTGAGCACGATCAAACTACCAGTATTCAAAGGGGTAGGGAATGAAGATTCGGACCAATTCTGGTTCGTGGTAAGAGCAGTATGGGAAGCCCAAGGTGTCACGGACAACAATATTAAGAAGGCTACATTGGTGAGTGCGCTGCAGGATCGCACATTAACATGGTATATCAAGCACTCTAATGACCACCCAAACGCAGGGATAGCAGAGATCCAAAACGCGCTGAATAGGGAATTTAGCAAGCCAAAGTCAGAAACACAATCAATCATCGGGTTTAAAGAAATCGCGATGCTCTTGGGCAAGACTCCCTAGGATCTAGATCAACAGCTAAAGAGTATGATCCACGAAGCCAATATGATGTTGACAGATGGACAGCATCGCACATGGTTTGTAGCATCTCTGACACCACACTTGAGGACGGTGTTGTCACAGCAGAAACTTTCTACCCAAGGCAAAGTGTTGGAAATGGCAATGAGATTACATGAGACCCTGATTCAAGACCCTGGGTTGGGAGTTCAAAAAATCCACGCACAGCTACATAATCTGTGTTTGGAAATGCAAAGATTGAAGTAGGAGAGGGCACCATGGCCAGAGGCACGCGAGGAAGTATGGTGCATAAATTGCAAAGGCCAGGACCGTGACAAGGGTCACTGCCTAGTGTTCGCGAACTACTTGGCAAGAGGAGGGCCAATGCCATTGAGACTGGAGGCACAGGCAGGACCGAGCGTGACACCCGCTTTATGGTGCGTGATCTGTCAGATAGGAGAGGGAAACACACGACGGATAATTGTCATTTGTTGCAGAAGTATACACAGACACCCCAGCAACTGTTTTGTAATTTTTGCAGGTCAATGGGCCACGATGAGCGCACTTGTCGTAGTTACGAGCTAATGATGGATCGGACCCCTGCCTATAGGATGCATACCGTAATGCGAGCCCATGACCCAGATGCGGGGATGGCATGCGTTGGATTTCAGGGGCAAGGCCGAGGAAGAGGTGGAATGGGACAAGGAAGGGCCCGCGGACAATTAATTTGTTACAATTGCAGAGGACCAGGGCACTATGCTCGCGATTGTACCAACCTGACGAGGATATCCTGTATGTATTATGCTCAGTTTGATCATGAAATAATAGACTATCCTACGTTGATCATGAGGATTCATGAAAAAGGGGTATTCCAGCCTCCTCCAACTCAGAATATACAAATGATGAGGTTTGAGCTGCGCGAAGAGGACCCGAATGTAAACATGATGCTCAGAAGTGGTACAACCATGGGAGAGGATATGGGGAAGCAGCTAGAGGAAAGTACATGGGTTCACAAGGCTCCTGCAAAGGAACCCGAGTTTGACTTAGAACGTGCAAAGGAGACATTCATGGAAGCTAAGAAGAGCTTCGTGGAGGCCTCCACTTCAGGTAGTAAGGATCAACCAGAGCTAGGAATGGATCCTTCAATGCTCACTACCTTTCTAGAGACATGCATGACACTGTTGCACGACAACAAAGCAATTAAAGGACTACAGGAACTGATCACCAAGTGTGTGGGGTTAGGAGAACTGTGCGTAGTCCAGAAATTGAGGAAGCATGCATTGAGCACTGGAAGGGAAATGAGGCTGAGTACACAGATTGGTGAGGATGAAATGGATCGGGTAATCCTAGATCTGGGTTTGGACATAAATGTATTACTGAAGCAAACATGGGAACGCATGGGTAGGCTCGCGCTACAATGATCCCCTATTCAATTAAAAATGGTGAACCAACAGAAGATTTTTCCCATGGGAAGGTTGCAAGGGGTAACAATTGATATTGAAGGCGCAAGCGCGCAGGCGGATTTTGAAGTAATAGTGATTGTCGATGACAACAATCCCTATCCCACGCTATTACGAATAGACTGGGCCACTGATATGAACAGAGTCATCAACCTGAAGAAGCACAAAATGATCTTCGAGAAAAATTCACTACGCGTAGTAGTCCCACTGGATCTAGTTGAAGGAGCACGCTACACTGAACCAGTGCGCGACAATGATCATGATTGTATTTACAAGATAACTACGCGAGACTAGGATTGGGTGAATCCGACTGTAGATGGGAGGATTTTGTGGGAGCGCGAAATCTACTGCACTTCGGATTCAGATGAAGAAGTAGAGTGATTGCAGAATCAGTTGCACGAAGTGATGACGTTGAATTGTAACATGATGGTTAGATCACTGCGTTGCGTGACAACAGGGGCAAGAGAGATGCCAACATATGATGCATTGACCACAGTGGATAAATTTCTGAGAAAATTTGAAAGCGCAGTACCGGAACAATAGAGGTTCGATGCATTGAAGTGGGCACTTCGCGCAACACCCGCACGATGGTGGGGTACACATCAAGGAAATTTTTGGGACTGGCGCAGATATAGAAGGATGATGCGCCTACAATTGGGAAACTGCAACTACGATTGGAAGCAAAATACGATGGACGAGATGACCCATGCACGCACCTCGTGAAATGGACCAAGGTCTACGGGGAAGAACCACAGCCTGAATGGGTACACTTATTCTACCATACCCTGGATGTCATACCCATGAACTAGTATACTGAGACAGAACTCCGACATGGTACAAGCGATTGGGATGCCTTGCGCGAGGGATTCTTGTTAACATTCACATTTGAAGATCGTTGGTTAGATACTGTGGACGATGTGCTACAAGCAGTGAAATCTGGTATCTTTAAAGTACCACAACAGCCAATGGAAGTACCTCAGCCAAAATGGGCAGTATAGTTAAGTAGCGCACTAGAGTGTTATAACGTGCAGGTGGAGGAGGATGATGATGACCCCTGAAATATTAATATTCTAGAAACTGAAGGCTCTTGCGAGGTTCGAGGACCATCAATTGAGGATCCAGACATCACCACACTGCTAAAAACAAAGGAGGTAAACATTGGCATAGAAGCGGAGCCAAAGTATGCGACGCTTAGGGACTATTGGGACGATGCTACGGTAGATAAGGTCGCTGAGTTACTCCGCGAATACCAAGACTTGTTCCCGACCAAAATCACGAACTTAAAAGGGATCATTGGCGACTTAGGGATGATGAAGATCACTCTGAAACCAGACACGAAGCCAGTTAAGCAGCAACCTTACCGCTTGAACCCAAAGTATAAAGAAAAGGTCCACAAAAAATTAGACAAAATTCTCGCAGCCAGAATTATCGAACCAGTGGAAGAATCTGATTGGGTGAGTCCTATGGTAGTGCAGGAGAAAAAACTGAAAGGAGAAATAAGAATATGCATGGACCTCAGGAACCTTAACGATGCCTGTGTTCACGATCCATTCCTAACACCATTCACAGATGAAGTATTAGAGAATTTTGGCAGTCAAGAAGCTTACTCATTCACGGATGGCTTCTCAGGTACCATCAGATCAAGATCACGTCGAAAGATAGAAGAAAAACAACCTTCGCAACAGAATGGGGCTGCTTTCAGTACACCATTATGCCCTTTGGCTTAAAGAACGTGCCAGCAATATTTTCGCGGATAATGGTAGCGATGTTCAAAGAATACATTCACAAGTTCTTGGAGGTCTACCTAGAAGATTGGACTGTCTTCAAATTAGTTAAGCACCATGTAGCGAGCTTACGTTTGATGTTGGATACTTGCCGCCGATGCTAGATTGTGCTGAACCTTAAAAAATGCACCTTCCTCATTCCCTTTGGAAACCTGTTAGGCCATGTGGTCTACAAACAAGACCTGATGGTGGACCCTGCGAAGATTGTTGTTATTTTGAATCTGGAAGCACCACGCAGTGTCAAACAACTACGCGCTACTTTGGGGCACACGGGATACTATAGAAATTTTATCAAGAGTTATGCACAAATAACCACGCCAATGGAAAAGCTATTGAAAAAATATGTGACATATTGTTGGAATGATGATTGCATGAAGAGTTTGGATGTCCTGAAGAGGAAACTCGCCTCCATGCCAATTTTGGTCTTCCCGAAATGGGACATGGAATTTCATGTACATGTTGATGCGTTGTGTATCACATTGGGAGCCATACTCACACAGGAGGGTGCAGAGGGTGTCGATCACCTGATTGCGTTTTCCAGTCAAAGATTGTCCAAAGCAGAAAAGAACTACTCTACCACCGAATGCGAGGGGTTGGAAATGGTGTACGCGCTCCAGAAATACCGACACTATTTATTGGGCGGACATTTCAAGATGTATACTGACCGCTCTGCATTGAAATACTTGGTGAACAAGCCTGTGTTGGGGGGGCGCATATGCAGATGGCTTTTACTATTTCAAGAATATGATTTTGAGGTCATAGTCAAGCCGAGACACTTAAACGCAGGACCAGACCACTTGTCACGAATTGAGACGGGCAAGGAACCAACAAATTTGGAGGAGGGACTACCTGATGCACAGCTCTTTGCAGTACACATCGCGGACGGACACTTCGAAGACATAATCCATTTTCTAACAATAGGGACTGCGCTGAAGGAGTACTCAATCCAACAAAAGAAGGAATTGGTGGTGTGCGCGGCGGACTTTTCTGTCATCGCGGGGCACCTCTACAAGATGGGCAACGATGAGATATTGTGAAGATACGTACCTGAATTTGAATGAGGTCAGATCCTCGCAGAAGCACATGGGGGTGTTGCAGGAGGACACTATGCAGGATGCGCGACCACAAAAAAGATTCTTCGCGCAGGGTTATGGTGGCCAACCCTGCACCAGGATTCGAAAGCGCATTGTAATGCTTGTGATATATGTCAAAGGATGGGAAAACCATCATGAAGGGACGAGATGCCACTAAATCCCCAAATGACACTGCAGTCGCTTGATAAATGGACAATCGACTTTGTGGGACCGATCAAACCTTAGGTAAAGACGAGTGCGCACTACATCATCACCGCGATGGAGTACCTGACACGATGGGTGGAAGCACAACCAGTCAAGGACTGCATGGATGCCACGATTGCGAAGTTTCTGTTCGAAAACGTGTTGACACGATTTGGTTGCCCGAAAATCTTAATGAGCGATCGTGGAACACATTTCTTGAATGAAACCATCAGCGCGCTCACAGAAAAGTTCCAGGTTTATCACCAGAAAAGTACACCATACCACCCACAAGCTAATGGAATAATAGAAGCATTCAATAAAATACTGGAGACTATGCTGACCAAAGTATGTAACGCATAACTGGACGACTAGGACCTATGTGTACCCACTGTGTTATGGGCGTACAGGACAACGTGCAAGAAATTGACGGGACAAACACCACTCCGGTTGGTCTATGGTATGGAAGCAGTCACGTTGATGGAATACATCGTACCTAGTCTTCGAATAGCAACACTCACAGGCATGATGGACCACGAAGCCCTGGAAGAAAGGCTCACGCAACTAGAAGAACTCGAGGAAGAATGATTTCTAGCCAGGTTTCAACAGCAAGTACAAAAGCAACGTGAAAAAGCCAAGAACAACCACCATATCAAGCTGTGCACCTTCAAGGTAAACAACCTACTATTATTGTATGATAGCAAGTTTGAAAAATTTCCGGGAAAATTCAAAATGCACTGGTTGGGACCATATGTGGTAAAATAGGTCACAGACGGTGGTGCAGTCCAGCTAGTCAAACTTAGTGGAGAAACCTTCCCAGGAAAAGTAAACGGCAGTCGCTTGAAGCCCTACACGGGCGGGCTGGCCATTTGACTAACTGACCATAGCATAGTCTTCGCGACCCAAGGAGCCAGACAAGGGCAAGGGACTATAAACACAAGCACCAGAAGCCGGTACCAAAGAAGAGACACGAGTCAGACTCACATGATTTAGAATCAGGAATGGAGCAAAACTAGCAGACGACAGAACAGTGCGTTGCGGACCTTCGCACAGCACGGGCACAGTTGGAGGAGCTCCATGCCAAGATCACTGCACTAGAAGAGTGACTCGGGACAAGTCACGATGATTGTGTTGGGGGCTTGTTGGGCATGGGATCCCTTGCAGCATGTTTTGGGGCTCAAAGCCCAAGTTTTGGTCAATTGTATTGTAAGACTTCGCGAATTGCGGGCGTGGAGCGAGAAGTCTAGGATGAGTCATAGGGCTGTCGGCCCTAAAATATTGTAATTTAAGGTAAAGTTGTGTTGGCCTACCCATGGTTCGTGAACCATGGGATTGTATAAATAGAGCAAGGCTCTAATGTAAAGGGAGGGAGAAAGGAGAGGAAGAATACAATATAAAAGGCATGGTTCGAAATTAGAGTGAATCTGAAGTGTACTGGGTCATAGTAGTAGGTAGAGGCTTTGCAGCTGAGTGTGCAGAGGCCTAGAAGAGTCCGCAGTTGAGTGCGTAGGCCCCTGCAGCTGAGTGTGCAGGGTGGAGTCGGGTTTGTAATTGAGATTGAAGTTAATAAAGAGAATTTTACTCTATGCATTTGTTCATGAATCTGTATTTTGTTGTTACGCATTACTTTTACTCAGTTTACTTATTGTGCACCATTGATAATTACTTGTATGAATGTTTATATATGAAAGTAATCTAAGTAATCAGCTAACAAAACCTAATTAAGGAAGACTTGGGTGAATAACACAAGTCGCGTTGGAACTAGAACTACGCAAAGACAGTATTATATGGCACAGGGTGCCCGCTGGTGCACATAGCACAATAAGTGCGAAGGTTGGGCTATGTACAAACCACCTCATATCAGACATCCCCAGGGTGTGGAAACCTGGTTCTAGCACCCTCCCATACTACTTCAGGTGAGACCTCAATTTGCGCTCCGTGGACTGTTGCCGAAAGGGCCAGTAGTATTGGGATTTGATTGGCTAAATCACTTCTGAACCTGGATCAGGCCCCACTAAGCCAACAACGAAGTTGGAAAAGAGATGGAAAAGGACTGGAAAAGGGTGTGAAATTTGGAAGGAAGGAAGAAGACATCAAAATCAAATTTTTGGGCCATCTATCTCTCACTTTAGTGAAGTAACTAGGAAGATCAAAAATTTTCTTGTCTAGTCAAAGTTGCTACTATAAGTCGTTGTTGTTAGGTCGAAGTTTCTATTGAAGGGTTATCATCTACAAGAAGGAAGAGAGGGCTGACTTGGTGTGGAGGAAGTCTTTATCTAGGTCAAGAGTCTTGGATTATCTCATGAAACTATTGAAGGAAGAATTGTTGACTGGGTTTTCCCCTAGATAGGGGTTTTTCCCTGGCTATCCACCTACATCTGGGTCCTTGTGATAGTGTTTTGGTAATTTACTGATGAACTAAAAGATAAAAGAAGAACATAAAGATAAAAGAATCACAAGTAATTATCTATATAAGAAAATCTTTTTTCCTTTCTTATTTTCTAACATGGAATCAAAGTTAAGGTGAAGAAGGAAAAAGGAAGTTTTGAGAATCTACTGAAATGAGTCTAAGAAATCTCAAAAGGATTGAACAAGGGGTCATATAAGGAGCTCTTATAAGGGAAGAAGCTTACTACCTCCAAGGACAATGTCTAACACAATAAAGGGTGAGAAAAAATTGGAAGGAGCATCAAATTACAGGGCATGGAAGAAGAGAATTGACCTCATTCTTGAAAAGAACAAAGTCTTGGATTTGGTCAAAGGAAAAGTGAAGAAACCTATCGAAGGATCTAGTGATGCAGATAAAGTGAAGTTTAGAGAGTCAGAAATATTGGCTATGACACTAATGGTAGAAATCATAAAGGAAAATATTATTCCATACATTTCCAACATAGACCATGCTCAAGAAATGTATGAAGCCTTTTCAAAATTGTTCACTATCAAGAACATTAGTCAAGTAGCAAGTTTGAAGAATGAATTGAGGACTACAAAAATGACAAAGGATGACATTATGGCTTCCTTCTTTGTAAGGATATCTAGAATTAGAGGTCACATTCAAGCCATAGATGAAATTGTACCGGAAAAATAGCTAGTGATTACTACATTATTGGATTTCCACCTACTTGGAGTTCTTTTTCTTCAGGACTCAACAACTAGAAAGAAACTCCTACATTCCAACAATTATGGAATGTTTGTAGCTAAGAAGAGATGAGAATCTCATTAGTATCCAACAATGAAGAAGAAAAGGTTTCAAATGCATACTTTGCTTATCACAAGAAAGGAAACTTCCAGAAGTCAAAAGGGCCAAGAAGGAAGGTAGACATGTCCAAAATAGAATGCTACCAATGTCATAAAATGGGTCACTATAAAATTGGTTGTCCTAACAATCTAAATAACAAGAAAAGGAACAGGGACCAAGCTAATGTTACTGAATAAATATCTTCAAAGAAGAATAAATTCGAAGAACTGGATATAAGGGACTTACACTACTAATTACTTTGCTCTAAGCTTTAGTTGTTTCATTTTGTATTTCTAGTATTTGTGGGTTTAACATATTTTGGAAAAAAAATGATTTGTTTTAATAAGGTTATAGGTATCCCTCCCCCAATAGGGGTGATTGGACGGTGATAAAAGTGGCAACAAAGCGACTCTGGCTACATGTGCTTCATAACTTCACATTCATGCAAACTCAGTGCATTCAATACACAGGTATGTGGGAGGCTCTTACTGTGTTTATAATTGCAGGCTGGTCATGGAAGAAGTTTAGTGTGGAAGCTTGGGAGATGTGTTTTGGTAAGCAGGGAGTGTGGTGTGTATCCATGGTGGCTCCCCAGGGACCTTCGCTGAGAGGTGCTATGGGGGATCAAGGCCCAATGGTGTGGTTTGGGGTTCATTGATTCCTTTTCCCTTAAGACCCAAGGACACAAACAAGCACAAAGCTTAGCCACCACCAAGCTCTAGCCTGTCGTTGGTTCGAGCAGAAGAAATTTGTCTCGTTAAGCCTTCTTGCCTACGTGTGGGATAAGGAGTGTGAGTCTCTTCTTCTCGATGTATGGTTGTTAGTCCAAAACTCTGCCCATATGGTGGTGCTCGAGCGGTAATTAATGGGTTCTAAGTGTTCGCTCTCTGGAATTGCTTGGTGTAAGGCTTCCCTTAGGGTGATTGGTGTGTCTACTATGTGCAACTATGGATTGAATTGCACCTAGGTTGTTTGTGGCGAAAGAGGTGAAGGCCATCCAATGTGGATTGTGACTTGTTTTTCTTGTTCCTTTCAAAGAGTGGTGAGTGGTGTGTGGGTTAAGGAGTTTGAGCCTCCGAGTTTTGTAGGGTGGTTTTCTTAGAACCTCGCCCATCTGGGGGTGCTCGGGTGTGAATTTGTGGGATCCGCGTGGTTGCCCTTGGGAATTGTGTGGTGTAAAGTAAGCCTCAGTGTGTCTGGGGCGCATATTGTGTGCCTTTACAGGTTGAAGGGCACTTGGGGTGGTTGCGGCGGAGGTGGTGTAGGCCTCCCAGTGTGGTTAGCAGCTTGTTTATCCTAGCCTTACAGGAGGGTGGTGATCAGTCTAGTGCAACAGTATCCTCGGGGTGGTTTAGCAACCCAGGTATCAATTATTATTATTGTAGGTGTCCTTTTCAGGGAGCCTTCCCCTTCTCTTTAGTTAATTTGCCTCTTCTCTCAATGCCCCATCAACAGGGTCGGTAACTGCCATGGGGGTGGGAAAAAGCAACCTGAGAGGTGTCCTGAGCCTAGACATAGTGCATCCTCAGCCAATTCTGGTAGCCAAGAAACTGAGGAAACATAGGTTGTATCTCCAATTCGTTCGCATGGCCAAATGGTAGCTCCGGTCACTTTGGAATCTCTTGCAATGCAGCTTCGTCATATCCACATCAATATGGATATCCTCCGAGATGACAGGTATGAAGACAGGAATGAGACTATAGCCTATTTCCAAGACATCCAATATATCCAGAATGAGATATTAGAGCAGGAATGACCACCTTCACAGTTTGCAAGTGATGGTGGAGCATATTGACTTTCATATCCATGATCATGTCGATTTTTTCGCTACTCCTGTTGTACGTCCTCCTCACCCGCCACCCTGATATGCAGCTGCCAGCTATGGTTTTCTTTTTGTTTATGTCATTTATTTCTAGGCTTGAACGCCCTCTGAAAATAATGTATGTTAGTTGTCCTTTTTGGTATGTCCCAGCCCCCACTCTCAAAAAGTCTGGTTGGAATTAGAGAGTGGAGGTTGCCATGATCATCTTTGTAAGTTGTATTTTATTGAAAATATAATGAAAGCATTTTTTACCAAAAAAAAAAGTTATAGGTATCCTCAAGATTGGAGGGAGGCCTCACCAACCTCCAAAGATAAGTATCTTATTACCTTTTCATTTTTATTTTTCCTTACATATCTAGTTTTGCTTACATTAAACACTAATTACATTTCTATTCATATTTTCCTTGTTTAGGAAAAGCTTGTTGAATACTCAAGGATTTTCGAAGAAGGCCTCACTGGACCAAACACTGGAATTACAAGGTTTGTTAAATAAAAGGTATGCCTTAGACTATAAGTTTTGCTCTCCTCATGATATTCATTCTTGATAAACTATTCTACATTACTAACATTGTTGTGTCTATCTCTTTTGAATCATAAATATTCTTGATTGGGTGATTCATCATTAGATAAATATACCCTCCTCATATCTTTGATTTCGCTTGTGGAACCCTAGAAAGGTTCTTTGTAAAACCCTAACTTAAGGGTATGTCGATGATAATGTATGATACCCTATCCTACTTAGGGTTATTGGTGAAGTCTAAGAGAATGTTACTCTTGATGTTTTGATGATGTCATGTTTGGGGCTTTGATGTGAAAACCGTAACTTTCTAAGGGTTGTATGGTGATGTCTGAAATTTCAAATATTTGAAGTATTGATAAATTAGGGTTTTTTGTGTTTTAACCCTAGATCATTATGGTTTGGTAGGGTGTATAAAAAAGACCCTTATTAATGTCCTAGAAATGAAATCCTAGGTATATGTGTGTTTGTCTGATCAAACCCTAGTCTAATCAAGTTTGTTATATGTCTAACTTTTAATATATTTGTATTTATGTCATTGGGTTTGATTAACACATGTTATGATATGCTAGTGCATGATGATGGAATCCTAGATATATGTGTTGAACTAATTGTTGATGGTCATGAATCATAGGGTTTGGAACTAAGCCCTAGTCAAAGTTTGATTCTCTAGGATGATAGTATTTGTGAATTCTAGGGTTTTGTAACTAAACCTTAGCAAAAGTTCATTTCTCTAATATGTGAGAACAATTGTGATAAGCTGAGATTTATGAAAGATTATTGAAATCTGAATTTGAGTTATGATTGGTTTTGATTGTTGGAGCTTAATGGCTCATGTATGAAATCTATGATCTTGCACTAAATCCTAGTGGAAGTCTAACATATGAGTTCTAAAGTTGTTAAGATGCATTGTGGAATTATATTTTTTTGAATTGCTTCCAGGGTTTGCAATATTTTGTATGTCATACCTCTGGAAGAAATATTAAAGCATTAGATATAATGAAGGTTATTATCCTGATTGAGGTACTGGAAGTGTTGATGATGAAATCTAGGGTCTATGAAAAAACCCTAGTATGTAGTTGAACTATAAAAGTATGTGCTTCCTTTGAACCTAACTAAGTTTAGGCATTTGATGTCTAATGTATAGTGCTTCCATTATTGTATGATGTGATTAACTACATGCTTCTATAGACTTGGTTGTACTTACTATCTAAGTTGTGTAGGTACATAACCTTCAAGATAATGAAGATGCTCATAAGTATAGTTGATATGATAAGCATGATGAAGAAATTTATATGAATGATGATGGTCATAAGAAGGATGGAAGCCATGAAATATTATCCGATGTCGTAGAAAAGAAGTTGAGCTCTCTAAGTTAAGAGGCAGGTTGGATGAAAGGAATCTCCCTAGTTGAGAGGGAGGGCATATCATAGCCATGATGGACACATTAAAATAAGAAATTGAAGAACGTTTTTTGAGGAGTTGTCGAGATAAGAAAAGCAGGATTTGTTTGTAGAATATGTTGTTGCATGTGAAGTAGGAAAGGAAGATGTATGAATAAGGAATATTATGTCAAGATTTGTTTGGAAGTCCTACTATGATAAATTGAGAAGCAACATCAGCTATCTGGAAGACCCCAAAGGTTTGTGTTTACTTATGTACATTTGAAAGTTTGGTACTAATTGGGGTTATGTTTGTACAGGTAAATATCTCAGTGGTTTGATAGCATATTTATCACATGAGAGATATTTGTTACCGATCTATTTGATCGGGGAGGATTTGTTACTCATTGGAATAATCGAGAGTATTAAGGCTTTGTGTGTAAGATACATTTCTTGGGAGGACATTTGATCGACATTGTGTTGATGTCTAGATCACGAAGTAGGGAGGGTGACGTTGGTCATAGAGATCTGACCTCAGATATGAAGCTAGATCCCTAGGTTGATGATTAGCAAGTAAGCCTGATGGTACCTAGAGAAGCTGAAAGAATTATTCCATATTAGTCCCACGCATATACATTTCCCTAGTCAAGAATCTAGTCCATGGCATCATGAGTGCCTAGACTATTGGAAAACCTTGGAGAGATTTCCCTGGTCAGGAATCTAATCCATGGCATTGTGGTGCCTAAATTATTCATGGTTCATGTGTTTTGAGATATTCCTTGTACTTGTTATTATAAATGCCTCCCTAGTTAAGAGGGAGTGTTGAAATATGTAACTAGGTTTGGTCTTCGTAAAAGTATTTGAGTCACAATGATATATATTTATCAAAAGAGTGAAGAGAATATTATTATTATCATCATCATCATCATCATCAAAGCATGGGTTTCATGCTTAGGTCATCATGTTTTAGGTCAAAGTCCCATTGAAGACTTCTAGGATTTATGTTGAGACATTAGAGTCATCTTCCATTTAAAGAGACCCTTCTTGGGCTTTTGAATCATGTAAAAAGAGTTAATATTGAGTCAAATATGTTATTTGTCCCCTCCACACCAAGTCGGCCTCAAGGAGATGAAGTTGGCTTCAGGAAGGGAAATTCAACCTCACTAGAAGGCTATATATACAAGGAAGTTTGAATTCATTTGGAGCATTCACTTTCTCTCTCATAAGTTCGATATCTAGAAGAAAGAAGCTCAGAAGTGCGAAGTTGGAAAAGAGATCGAAAAGGATTGGAAAAGGGTGCAAATTTTGGAAGCAAGGAAAAAAACATCAAAATCGAAGATTTGGCCATCTATTTCTCACTCGAGTGAAGTATCTAGGAAGATCGAAGTTTTTCTTATCTATTCGAAGCTTCTACTGCAAGTCGTTGTTGCTAGGTCGAAGTTGCTATTGAAGGGTTATCATTTGCAAGAAAGAAGAGAGGGTTGACTTGCTGTGGAGGAAGTATTTTTCTAGGTCAAGAGTCTTGGATTATGTCATGAAACTTTTGAAGGAAGAATCGTTGACTAGGTTTTACCCTAGCTAGGGGTTTTTCCTTGGTTTTCCGCCTAAATTTGATGTCTTTGTGATATTGTTTTGGTAATTACTTAATGAACTAAAAGATAAAAGACGAACATAAACATAAAACAATAACAAGTAATTATCTATATAAGAAAATATTTGTCTTTTTGATTTTCTAACACCACATCGGATTGGTGTCTATCATGTGGGAGAATGTCCAAAAATGGTCTCTAGAATAGTAACTTTATTTATTAAGAAATTAAAGTGACTTTTTGCATTATTGATTAATAAATTGACTTATGTGATTTAAGTTGTGATAATGAGGTATGATATCACAACCATAGATATTATTGGCCAAGGACTTAATTTGGGCCATTAGAGCTTGGTTTAGGGTAAATTCATAATAATGAGACAAAAAAAGATATTCTAGGGAAAAGGTACCATTATTATTGCTCATTTATTGAGTAGAGAGATGTGAAGAAGAGTTGAAGAAAGAGGAGACAAGATGAAACAAGAGGTTCATTTACCAAGGGCATTTTGTGGCACATAAACCAAGAAAATTTCTAGCATTTATTGCAGGTCATATCGTTGTTAATATGCATAGAAATTGAGTCACTCTTTTCACAAATTTCGAAGTGCAAAAATTGAGGCATTTTTTGCATAGATTTCGAGGTACATAAATCAAGGAACTGTTTGCATAGATTTCGAGGCATATAAATCAAAGCATTGTTTACACATACTTCGAGGCACAATATCATACTAGTATGGAAAATGGGGCACACAAATTACGGCATTTATTACTATTGTTTCAAATTGTACAAGCCATATAGGAAATCAAGCATAGATTTCGAGGAGTTTGGGACAGTTTTCAAGGTGGTGTTTGGGCATGATTTTCGAGATAAGTACATATTGTTTAATATTTGCTCTCTTTAGTACTTTCTACTTCGGGGTTTTTCAGAGGTCATTGCCCAAAAATGTGTCATTTAATGTATTTGTTTTCTTAGTTTCTGCTCAGTATTTGAAGTGAATGGTTTAATGTATTTTCATTTATAAGTTTATATTTATATGCATTTATGGATGAGCAATAAATAAGCATTAAACTATGACAAAACTTATTGAAACTGAACACCATCACATTGAGTCCAAAAAAAATTGCATTTGACATGCCTAATCTCTAGTTCATGGGACAAGCAATGCTCAATGATTTTTGTATCTCCAATATCCAACAACAAAAGAAAGACGTGAAGAATCAATTACAACAAATGGGCTGCTGGACATGGCCAAATAATGATCAGTTCCACATTAATTCGTCAACTTGTGTTAGATCGATTAATAATCTTATCCAAAAAAAAGAAAATGGAGATCATAATCATCATCGATAAAGTTTACTCCCATGAGCTAAATTTCGATACAACAACTCCAGTGAAGATCACTCATCTCTAGCAGTTACAATCCCAATGGCAAGCTTTAACGATGTCGAAAGGTAGAAATCAAAAAGTCAAGAAGGCACATCAAACCCTTAGAAACTGCAACCATCTTCTCCAATATATAAGTTTTTGTTTTTTTGTTAAGAACTTTTAGGTATAAATGTCATTTTTCAAGCTAAGATAGGGTTGGAAATTCTAGATAGTTAACTATTTACACTTTTGTTGATTCATTTAGAAGAATTGAAGACTAGGACTTTGGTGACTAATTTTTGTTTCAAATTGTCTGATATTATTATTAAAAAAAATTATATATAAATTGATACAAGTCTTTTCTGTATTTTCTTTCTAGTGAATTATTTAAAAACAAATGCAATGTTTTTCTATGCATTATTGACTTAAGAATTTGAATTGTATCATCTTTATGTTCCATGTTGATTGAACATAAACGTGAATAATGTTTCCTTTATATGAGAACTTAGAAGTAATTATTTAAATAACTATTTATTTAAATAATTACGTTGATAGGCATGTCTATTTTGGAACAGAGCTTTTAGAATTTTAATTTAATTATCAATAGTTATTATGTGGATGGTACATATCTAACCTCCATATTCTAGAATATTCATAGTATACACAAATCAAAGGTTGAAATTTATCTCTAAAGTAGTTATGGGCCCTTTTGTTGTTTAAATTAGATTGGTTAATTAAAAAAATATCATATGAACAAGTGCCATATAAAATGAGTTATGGATTTTTGGGCATATGGTATTGATCAACCATGGTATTGTAACAAAACATATTTACATATTAATAATCTCCATGGAAAAGTGAGGGTAAATCTCCATGGTTAAGAATCTTGTTCCAAGTTGTTTTAAATGTATATATGTTTAGCTTTTATGATTTATTATTATTGATAATAATTTAAAATAAAGCTAAATTTAGTTAATTTTTATGATTTTTTTAATCTTAACATTGTAAGATGTATTATGTAGTAAGTATTTTTATGATTATTATGGATTGATGCCTATCAGCATTTACCAACCATTTAATTTATATAGTTGATCTAGTTAAGTTATATCGATTGTTTGAATCATTGTTTAAGTTTCATAGTTATTTCAAAACCAATCGGTCACATTTCGTATCTCATATTTAAACAATGAAACCTCCTCTCGAGATATTTTAGTTTTTATTAGGAATATCAGTTTAGTTTGCATATCAAAATAGTTCATTCTAATTTATTATAATGGCATCTTAGGCATAACGTTAAATCAAAATTAAGCCAACAAAATCGTTGATCAAAAAATCCCCTTAGTGGCAACCAAATTCATATACCAATGGACATCACCATACCATATGAGTATATGCCTAATTGGGGCCTTGATCAAGTGGTGATCGGTGATCATCATTATCGACCAAGGATTTTTCTAAGCATCAACAATATGCTACGGAAGCAATATTGGTGCAAAGGGAGAGATTGGTCTACTATCTTATGGAGTTATTACATGGAGCTAACTTGCAAAGGTATGTTTATCAACCCAAGATGGAACAATAAGTAACTAGATTTACTAGAGGTTGGAACAATAAGTAACTAGATTTACTAGAGGTTGTATTTTATGTTGTACCATGAAACCTAGTAATGAAAAACAAGGACTAGACAATGCATTCCTAATGCCTACAAGGCCATAGGAAAGCATATTCATGAACTTTGGTAGGGGGTTTATTAGTGACAAGAAGAGGGCATGACTACCTATATGTGGCAGTAGATAGGTTCAAAAAGATGTGTATTTAAATGGCTTGTAAGAAAACTATTAGAGAACATGACATTGCAAGCTTGTTGTTTGAAATGACCTAAGTGCACTTTGAGATTCCAAGCAACATTATTTCTAATAAAGATGCTCTATTCCTCATTGTATTTTGGAATTCATTGTGGGATTAGCTAGATACTAAACCAAAGAGATCAATTACCTTTCACCCACAAACCAATGGGTGGACTGAGGTAGTGAATAGGATTTTGGTTCAACATTTGAGAGGTTACAACACATACATCCAAAGACTTGAAATGAAAAATATGTTTACCTGTATCATTCCAATAAGAGAGTTGTTCATGATTCCATTGGTAAGTCACCTTTTGAATTTCTTTTAGATATTAGCCACCACAACCATTGGATATTGTATATGGATAGCCTAAAGCAAAGGCAATAGCCACAAGTGATGCATTGAAAGCAGAAAAGTTCATAGACAATATAAGGAAGATACACTTGCAAGTTCAAGAGAAACTGAAGAAGTATCAAGAGAGATACAAGACTAGATATAATAATCACAAAATTGAAAAGGAATTCCAAGTAGGAGACGAAGTTTACCTACACCTTAATAAGGTAATGGAAACTAAGGAAGGATATCAAAGCCTTGAACTATGGTCCTTTGAAATATTGGAAAAGGTAAGAAACAATGTTAGTAGAATCAATGTTCCACTTGATTTGTGCATTTACTCTGTAATAAATGGAGAGAACCTAAAACTTCGTAAGCTATCCATATTTGGTAGGTCAATTCCTAGATTCCAAAGATTTGGCACAAGAGGCATAAGGAAAATTAGTGAACTACACAATTTACAAAAGAAAATCAAAATAACCAAAAGAGGTCAATAACAACCTTGGAAGTGGGATTGAAGGGACAAATACCAATGAAATATAAATGGTACTCTAAGAATAAGTTAAGAAATTGTTCTCTAATCTCCTTCAAAATTAAAGCTTTTGGTTACCAAATGCCTCCTAGATAGGGAGGGATATCCAAAATGAATCTACACAAATACCATTTGATTTTTTTAATGATCTAAATGGTGGAGATTATAAGTTGGGACATCTCAGAGATGGTGTTGATTTTGTCAAATTTAGGTCATAACTTCTACACATTTTCAATGTCCTAAATAGCATTTTTTGGGGCTCGATGTCAAATGAGGATCACCAAACGATTTCCTTATCCAACGTGGAAATTGTTTTTCTCTTTAAGATCTTTCCAATGATTTATTATTTTCCTATAGTTTAAATGCAAGAGTTATGGCCCTGTAAAGGTAATGGTCCAAATATTCTCCATGTATCCAAATAGAATCAAAGACCATGTTAGAACACCATGTTGTGGGAGTGGGGAGACAATAATGTATGGAAATCCACTATAGACTTCTAGAAGCAACATGGAGGTCCAAAAAGGGTTTCTAAACTCTACACCTATCCCTAATTCTAGTTATCCAAAACTTAGCATAAAGGTGGGGGAACAAGAAGAGGGGCTTGGGGGGTGCTCACTTTTTCAATAGTTTTCCATTATTCTATAATTTGAGCAATGGTTTGAAGGAGATGCAAATAGGAATAAGGAACACAAGTGTGTTGTAGAGAAGTATAGAGGACCATAGTGTCTTAAAATTTCATAATAATGATAATAATAATTTAATTTTAAGGTCATCATCAAGCCAAACACCAAATTGGTGTATGAGGCCCCCTTGTTTGTGGGACAAAAGAACAACCTTCATGCAGTGATTTGGCTGCTAAAGTAATATTTATTGTAATCTCCATAGTATAAGAAGACAATAAGCATACTAATTCATTAAATGTCATGTATGGGTTTCCAATGTAATAGTGTTCCATTGTGTGGTTTGTTGTTTAGTCCATTTCATACGCCACAGTAGTTAAAGCTTTGAATGGTGTATTTTTATCTATTAAAATCAGTAAACATTCAAAAATATATTCACACAATCAAGTACAGGATTTTTATATTTGTTTTAGGTTTAAGTAAGTTTTAGAGAGACAACCATTGAAATAACCAAGGTGGTTTATAGATTTCATGGATATGTACTAAAAACAAGAACCGTGTAGTGGAAAGAGAAAAGAAAAATCACAAAGGATAACATAGTAGCCACATTAATGTGGACAATAGTAATCACAAAGAAATGATATGGTGCAATGGTTTAATACGATTTCATTTAATAGGGCATCTGAAAGACAACAGTCATAGGCAAAGGAGGCAGAAAGCACACATTGACCTCTAAGAGACAAGAACAAATTAATCATGAAGCCTATCAAGTTGATCAACCCTTTTTTGCAATGCTTTTTCTTTATAAATTCAGCAAGATTTTTGACAGTTTTGAATTAGATGTTTAGATCGCTGAAATTGCAGTATGAAGTTGTTTGATGACAATGGAGGCCTAAAAATCCATCTAGTGTTAGAATTCACAAAATTGCAGATTTTCATTTTCAAATAAGCAATTTTTCTTTTGTCAGATTCTGTCAAGTTATTAGACAAAGAGGGATGTTTGTTATATGATTAGATGACTCTCTAGATAATGTTAGTGCTAGAGTGCTACAGTGAGAGAAAATATGCTATTACATATTAGACAAAGAGGGATGTTTGTTATATGATTAGATGACTCTCTAGATAATGTTAGTGCTAGAGTGCTAGAGTGAGAGAAAATATGCTATTACATCCCAAAGTCGACTTTTATTGGAAAATCGTTTGATACATGTTCCAAAATTGTTGTCAATTTGTTGTTATTAGACAAAGGGGGGTGTTTGTTATATGATTAGATGACTTTCTAGATAATGTTAGTGCTAGAAGATAATTTTAGTGCTAGAATGAGGAAAAATGTGCTATTACATCCCAAAGTAGACTTTTATTGGAAAATCATTTGATACATGTTTCAAAATTGTTGTCAATCTGATTAGTAGACGCACTCAAACTGGTTTTCTCATATTTTCGCTTAATGTCAGAAACTTGAAGAGTTGTATCCCAAAGCTAACTTTTAGATTGGAAAATATTTTGATGCATATAACACTCCATCATTCACATCTCAAAATCTTTATCAATTGACTTATTGTACACACATCAGTTTTTTCTGTATTTTTGCTTGCATGACTATAGTCATAACAATGTTTATTGAAATCCTCATAACAAGAGACGGGGAAAATGCATTATCACATCAGCATGAAGACTTTTATTCCAACGTCAACTTTTGTATTGGCAAAGTTTTGGTGCATGAAACGCTTCATAAACAAGGTGACAATTGTTGTCAACGCGATTATTAGACACACTCACATCCGTTATTTTTGTATTTTTTTTTACATGATTATAGTCATAATAATGTGGTGTGAAATCCTCAAAGCTGGATTTGTCCATTCTATAAAAAGAAATAGAATAATCAACCATAGTGCTCTTGGACTTGTTACAAATAACTCTGAAACAACTATTGAGACAATTAATATAAAAATAAAATAGAATAATCAACCATATTGCTCTTGCACTTGTTACAAATAACTCTAAAACAACTATGGATACAATTAATATAAAAATAAAATAGATTGGTCAACCATAGTGCTCTTGCACTTGTTACAAATAACTCTGAAACGACCATTGAGACAATTAATAATGGACACTAATATTTAAATTAAATTGAAAATAAAAATGAAATTAAGAAATAAGGGAATAGAGGCTGATAATCAAAGCTGCCCATGTTTTGACCAATACGAAAGGAATTTATTTTCTGGATCTAACATTATTCAATTTGCCAAAATACCTATTAGCATAATTAGTATAACTGGAATCAAATCATGTGTTAAAGATCTCTGAAGATCGGCCGCTTGAAATCAGACTGATACAATGGAAGTGATAGTGATATTTCGTAGTACTACCTATTAAATCCCTCAAATGATGATGCCAAAATTCTAAAAAGCCCATCAGGATTATCTGTATGTACCTGCATATCCCAACAAATATATCGAGAATATAATCCATTTAGGTGTCTACCTGTGAAATAAATCTCCTACTCAAATTTAAAGGAAAACATCAGATCTAAAGACATGCAATATAATAACTCAAATATTACCCAGTGGCCTGCATCCTCAAGTACATGCATCTGAACCCCAGCCCCTTCACTTGCAGCGAGTTCTTCTGCTGCATGTATTCTCTGAATATCTTCGCAAGCCCACCTGTGGAGACTTCTTTCTGCTCTCAAGAAGTTTACATGTACACCCTGCGGAACGTTCTCTACCACTTCCCTGAAAACCAACAATCAGTTATCTCAGTATTCATTCTCATGCTAAGGCAGAGAGGCACCTAGGCTGAGACTGACAAATATAAAGTACACAAAAATTCAAATGATTGAAAATATAGTTAAGGCAATACCACAAGTTTGTGTCCTCATAAGAGGTATACATTTCTGCAATTCCTTCTAAGTCAAAAATCCATGAAAATCTTCCTGTCCCTGTGCTGTAAGAGTCCACTGGTCTAAGATTGGTCGTAACCCACTGCAACGACAATCTCGCAAATTACTCACCGTCTGTTAAATAGCAATGTGAATTTCTAGGTTTTCAAATAAGCTCCCAAATGTTCCACAACGGTTTATGTTGGACCGCAAGAAACAGAAACATTTATAACACCCTAAATCTATTGCTTGCAGCTAGATTATCTACTTAGGTTATAGCATGCACATGTCAAAATATCCAATGGATAACTTATTTCATAAGTGAAGAACTTTTTACTAGCTAAAAGCTGGATTAATCATTAATATAAGATTATTTTTGAAAAAAACATCGAAGTTGTAAATGCAAGCCTACAAAACTTGTTTGGGGTAAACGGAAAAATGACTTGTAGGATAGTATATAATCACTACAGTAGCAAAATGTCGCGTAAAAAATGCCCACTTAGGCACGGATACCTGAGCAATCTCCATGGAGAAGCCATTCTGAACAAGGACATCTATAACATAGCGCTTTGATGGAACCTGTCAGAGAGCAAAAGCAAAGTAATCAACAAAACCAATGTCCAAACTTAAAATCAGATAAGATTTTACCAGTTATCTTATTGAATTACCAAACTTTGAGATTCATGATCATCTAAGATGTCATGTTATCCATAATCCACTTTGTATATCGATTGATATTGAAATTGTTAACCAGCTGGCACAATGAAATCAACCATGTGAGAAGCTCAGCCATTTACTTGAGGAAAGAAAAACCATGTGTTCAGATTTTATGTTCAAAGTATCGATAATCATCCAACAAAATAATAAATCAATCCATTTGCCAAACTATCCCCGCAGCTTAAAGGGCTTCAAGATAAGGGGTCAAATCAAGTTGTCAAATTTTTCTACTTTGACATTCCTCAAGTGAGTTTCATGTGATCCAAGATCTCTTCTGTGACTTTGCAACGATGAACATTCTCTTACAACAAAATATTTAAAATAAGTTCAAATTAGAATGTTTCAAATGTTTCCAATTACAATTCACATCCAGTTTCATACCAAAAAGGTTTCATGGCCAAATCAAGCACTCCACTCTTCTGATGCAGCATTGTTGACCATAAATGTCCCCTCCAATCAAGATCTCTCAACATAACGTCTTAGCTGCCAAATATCTCTTACTATGAAATTTAGAGGGATTACGTGAGAATACTTGAGAGAAACGTGTAGAAACTAGTTTCAGATATCCAAATTTGAAAGGGAATATTTTCAAATTTGAAATGAGATGAACCATACTTTTGACGTCTCGGCCATGTGGCAGATAGTGCACATCAAAATTTCAAGGAATAAAACATTGTTATACGACCAACCCACCCTAACTCAGCTATTAAATGTCAGAAGATGCACAAACATAGGAGAAAAAAGAAATATGGGAATGATAGTGATCTGATTCGAAGATGCAAATCGAGGAACGAGTTAAACAATGTGGTGCAAGTTATGAGAGAAGAAACATTAATAGAAATGAATCAAATAAATGAACAAGTGCACAAAACAATATAGAATGGACCAGTGTGTATTACTATGTGAAAGTTCTGTACAGTGCTACTCTTCTGTGAATAAGAGCGTACAAGAAAAGAGAGATGCTCCACTCTATATATATATATATATATATATAGATATTACAGAAGTGGTCCTTCGATCATTGAAGGCAATTCAATTCCATCACTAAAGATTATTGTTCATCTTCCCCGTTTGCCACATATTGTGGCTGGCACAAATGTGTTGGATGTAGCACGGAAATGTTGGACATGCGCATATCAGATGAAAAGGCACAAGATGGAGTGTTGAGGTAAAAGATCAAAAACATGAAAAATAAGGGAATAATACCATGTTTAAAAAAATCATCTGGAAACCTTCCTCATCAGTTGCTTTGTGGGAGCTGAGGATCAGAAGTTAGAACCTCTTCCTTAATATAACCGGGTGAAAAAAGGTGACAATAATAGAGAGGGGATGGAATAACAGTACGAGATTTGAGGGTCGGGTTTCCTAGGAAGGAGAGTACGCCAGAAAGCTTTGGGAGGGTTGGCAGAGAAACTAGAGGAGTTCATGTCTCCTTGTGGATAGAAAACTATGTTTCTTACAACAAATGAGACATGGATTCTCTCTTCACGTAGGGGATAGAGAGGATTGTGGGTAATATGTTTATGCAGAAGTTTAGATTCATCGTCATATTAATCACCAATGGGGACGACACTAAGGGAAGGGGGTGGCAGAGGGGAGGAAGATGGTGTGGGGAAAAGAATAAAGAGCTACCTCCCAAAGGATTATGGATAGGTGGTCATATTGTGATTCAGTGGTGGAAAGGGAGGAACATTGATGAATGTGGGTGATTCAACGAGAGAAGGAAGCACTGGAATCCAAAAGATACCTATACTTTGGTGAAGACAAGTTTTGGTGTGTTGCCTCATTATTTTCACCATTTCGTTGAGCTTGTCAACAACAAATAACATGTTATTATGTCCACAACTAGTGTTTAACAATACCACTAGGAAATGCATTAAAATGCTTTCCTAGGGCCTCAACAAATTTGGAAATAGGGAATACAATCCTAATTCTCTATAAGTCACCTTGCATATGTTTTATGGTGCAAAACCTTTCGACATTACTCTACATCCATGGCCAATACAAATCTCTAAAAGTTGGCCAAAGTCTTGCTCACACCAAAGTGCCCTGCAACCATGGAGTTGTGAGCTGCCTACATAAGCTTAAATAGTGGCTCTCTTTTAGGAACACATAATCTATCTAATGTATCCAACAAACCTTCTTCAAGACTATAGTCACTAAAGGGTTCAAGATCCATGCACTTTTGCAAACATTGTGGGGCTTCTGTTATCAACCCAAAATCCAGATACACTGCATAAGCTAAGTCACCTGACGCGGGGATTCGAGATTCGTAGGATTCGGGATTCGTGGTGTCGGATTCGGACACGTTGACCCCCCGAAACAGGACAGGTAGGATTCGTTATATATTATTTTATTAAAATATATATATTAAAAATTAGATATTTCTTACACAAATTTTAATTAATGATACAAATTTATTGATTTCAAATATAGATCTTCATCTATAGCTATTAGCATGCATAGTACATACAAAATTCAAATACATGTCAATCTATTATCTATTTCTTATGCTTGGTCCTCTTGCCACCACGAGAAATGCCTAATTTTTTTGTCTTGTTGGAAAATCAGGATCTTTGTCATTAATATCACCCTCTAAGCATTAATATCCAGAGGTATCTTTGTCATTACATCTGTATCTGTATAGGGATCTTTGTCATTAATATCACCCTTTAAGCATTAACATAAGATAGAACAAGCATAACATGTCAAGCCAAGATTTTGTTTGAGTGATGCGTACATTTTTAGGAGGGTCATGATACAGTTGTTCGACAACCAATGTCACTAACATCAAGGTACATAGAGGGATTGGTGCTCTTGATTAAATATGAGTTCCATACCCTAATACATGACAAAATTCAATGGAAACATTGCAATCCCCCAATCCTAAAATCCTGAAAAACTGATAAGTCTGCTGGATTTTGAATGAAATCTAAAATTCTACTTTCTCCATATGAAATCCAATGAGGATGGAACCACTCTCAAACATCCTGAGTCATTTCATGGTAATGTTAAAAATTTAAATAAAAGGATGAAAATGAAGATTAAGGAGAATGTCACTTTTACCATTACCATGAATAGCACATCAATACTAGGGCCTAGACTTGATCATTAAGCTGCCAAAACGCTTGCCAAATGAAAATATGCGTGGTTGTAATGACCAAATGCGGCCTTTTCATACCCGTGCAGGTCACTTTTGCTGCCTAACGAGTCCTGGAAAACAGGACATGCTGTCAAAATCGTGACACGCAGTCGGATTCGAAGTGTCAAAATAGGACACAACGTGTCATGGTTTTTGGACACGAATCTCGAGAGAATCGTGTCGGACACGATGGCTTCGGGATTCGTGGGGCCTATAGGACGAATCCGGTTTCATAGTACATAAGTCATTTAAACTCCCCATAAGTGAATAGAGTCATCATCGTCAAAATTTCCAATTAGAATATTGAAATTATTAGGAGAAAATCAAGAATGAAATTTAGTTTGCCCTTCTATTTCATAGCCAAATTTATTTATTAGGGGAATACCATTCATTGTAAATTTTATCTTTATTGCAATTTAGTCAGAGTCTATAGAAACAACAATGGCTTATAATCCAAGATGATAATTGTCTCCTTTCCAAGAAGACAATGCCTCCAATGCTTAACTACTTGGACTTTTGGATACAACTCCTTGTAATAAATCCAATAATTATGGCACTGACCACATAACTTGAAGTTATGTATAACATTTCTTGGTGTCCCTTTTGGGGTTGGTTTGTCACTTGTAGCCATGTGGGATAGGTGACTTTAGAGGCTTTAGAGCAAGTTGCACATCTAGCATCATAAGGACCTCCCCTTTGTTAGAAATTTCATTGTTGTTTGTTGATGAATGTAGCTCAGGCAGGTATTTCTACACAAGACTAAGTGTCCAGGCATGCAAAAGTCGCCCAAGATCTCCTTAGAACATTTGCTCTAGTGTGAGCAAGCTACTATTGTAACTTAGCCTAAGTTAGACTTAGGAAAATAACATAGTTATTATGTTGGCTTATTGAGCTAAAGTAAACATAGGAAAAGTAAATTATTTACTTTAGCAATTACGTTTTAATCTCAGCCCTTGGTCTCAAGTGAGGCAAGATCTACTCTCAATCATCAATCACTTTAGAGATTAGGGTTAGGGTTTAACTCAATGTAAAGTTACATAAGCAAGGCTAGGGAGAAGAAGAAGACACCATATAGCAACACAAGATTGAAAGAGGCTTCTCAGTGAGTGTGTTGGGTTTAAGGAAGGGGCAGCAAGGTGATCTAAATCAGCCAAGGAGGGTTGATCAGCTAGATCAGATCCAGTTGTTATGAATATAATTATGTAAAAGTAATAATATAAATAATAAATAATAATCACAATAATATCTAATTAAAATAATAATTAGTTAAACAAAGAGGCATGTCTAAGGAGACATGACCGTGCATAAAGGAACACCTACCTAGGGTATATAAGCAGACCCCTCACTCTCATTTGTATCATCATTCTTACTCATACATTTTAATATATATTCTTGTATCTCAATGGAGATCTTTATATTACAAGTCTTCTGGAGTATTTAACTTGAAGAATGAACTTTGTTCATTCCATTTGGTATCAAAGAAGTTCGATTCTCTGGCTGCTTAACTGCTGCACAAGAGTCTCGTTCTCTAATTCTGGCCTTTGGCCATCGAATCCTTCGTCAACCTTGTTGTCGTCGCAATTAAAGCGTTTCACTACACAAGTTGGAGTTTCTCCATTTCTGCCAACTGGCCCTTGGCCATAACAAAAAAAAATTATATATAAAAAAAGAGAGTCAAAAATACAAAAAAAGAGAGAACAATAAATATTTATTAAAAAAATGATAAAAAATAATAGACTTGTATAAATTTATTAAAAATATATATATATAATAAAAAAATAGTATATATATACTTGGTCAACGCCATACCTTCAGCTCCATTCGTCTCGCACCGTCGGACCACAACCCTAACAAAACCGATGTTTTTAAAAACGGCTGAGTTGATCTGAGTCATTGGGATTTTTTGAGACCCGGCAGAAAAAACGAAACGGTAGGCCGAGTCATGACTGACTCGGCCGAGTTATTGCATGAATCGGCCGAGTCAGTCATGACTCAGTGAACCCGGCCGGTTCTGCAATAACTCGTCCAAGTCAATGAATGCGGCTTGTAACCCAAAAAAAATGCGATTTTTCATATTTTTTTTTTCAAATTTTAACTGTTAGCTGAGTGTTGGGGACTCCAAGGTGTTTTCTAAATTAGTTAAATGCTATTTGGGGTCCATTCCCCTCTCCTAGTATTGATATGCTATTCAAATTTCATAGTAATGTTAAATTCTTAAAGAAAAAGTGACATTCTCCTTAATCTTCATTTTCATCCTTTTACTTAAATTTTTAACATTACCATGAAATGACTCGGGATGTTTGAGAGTGGTTCCGGCCTCATTGGATTTCATATGGAGAAAGTATAATTTTAGATTTCATTCAAAATCCAGCAGACTTATCAGTTTTTCAGGATTTCAGGATTGGAGGATTGCAATGTTTCCATTGAAATTTTGTCATGTATTAGGGTATAGAACTCGTATTTAATCAAGAGCACCAATCCCTATATGTACCTTGATGTTAGTGACATTGGTTGTTGAACTCCTCTGGGATTTGCTCCCAAACCAGGAGCTTCTGAAAATGTCGCTCCCGCTCCCGTTTTTGCTCTCGCTCCCCACTTTCGCTCCCGCTCCCAAGTAACACTGAGCAAGATGATGTTGGCAACTCTAGCAGTAGCTAGTAGTACTGATCACAGACTTTTGTTGTAGAGGCCATTTATAGCCTCCTTGGTTATGTGTTTTTGTTTTGATCTCTATATCATCATCATGTATGTATTGGACAGTGCACTGGGTGCCATTTTGATATAATGGATATATTCATGATCCTACTTTGACCATATGTTGTCTTCTATCTATATTCTAATGCTGTGTGTTTGGAAACATGAATGAAAATCTTTAAAATTATGTGTTTTATAAAAAATAAATATTTAATGTATTACAACGATCGAGTCATTGAAATCGAGCCGGCCGAGTCGATACTGAGTCGGAGTCGACCCTCACCCGAGTCGGAGTCGGAGTCGGAGTTTTAAAACATTGAACAAAACCCGCTATCAATAGCTGCCCTCAGCTCTGTCGTTACATTCAAAACAACTGTCAAACTACAGCGAGTCCAGTTGCCTTCCCTGTTTCGTTCCAGCCATGCAACCACCTTGTTCTCCACAATTTCCCTTCACATCGCAATGTATAGGCCATCTCAACTCCTGACATCGATGACCAAAGAAGTTTACTACCACTGTCTTAACCATTGTTAAGAAGTGTGCCACTGTCATTTCAACCGTCGTCACTGCTGCCACCAAACTGCTTCCTACCGCTTCTCCCATCACTATCGCAATAGACATTATCACTCAATTTATTAATAAAATATATATATTTACTCAGATAATAACAAAGTTGAGATAATACCACTCACACCATAACTACTACCAGCGCTATCTGTCTACATTTTCTCTACCATTCACATCCACCAACCCTGCCATTACTTCCTGCTCCACCGCCATGCAAAGTTGCCAAAATCACTGCTATCATTTTACCCTTATATTGTCTGCAATACAAGAACCTCTACCACTGCCGACCAGCGCTATCTGTTTACATTTTCTCTACCATTCACATCCACCAACCCTGCCATTACTTCCTGCTCCACCGCCATGCAAAGTTGCCAAAATCACTGCTATCATTTTACCCTTATATTGTCTGCAGTACAAGAACCTCTACCACCGCCGACCACCACATCCATATAACCATATTCAGTCTTGTATTTCAAAAAATCAAAAATAAAAAATAAAAAAATCGTGACGATTGTATTTAGAACCATCCGTAAAACCACCTCTCATCAATTTTTTTTTAAATTTGGAGATATTAAAGGTGTAATATTATAATAGAGCATGTTAAAATTTATAAAGTTTGAGATTAAAAAAGAAACTTATTATATAATACCTTAAGGTGTCTAAAACTTTAAATATTGTGGTATTTACCAAAAATATTTAAAGATTAAAAAAAAGAATATATTTGTATATTCTCAAAGCTCATATAAGAAGAAAAGGAAACAGTGAAGATGAGTTCCACACAACAATCATTATTTTGGACTAAATATCCTTGGATTCATAAAAATTGCGAATTATGTTTTCCAACATGTGGAAAATTATTTAATGCGGAAGAATGCCAAGATGATGTATTGATGCAAATGACAGAACAAGAGGAAAAATTTGCAACACTGGAACAAAAATTAACAGAAAAACGAGAAAATTTTGCGTCTAAGGGGCCATAGCCAAAAATTACTTGTGAAGGTCGAGAAGTCCAAGGAACGAACAAAAAATTAGAAGAAGAAAAGGGATGTGTCGAGAAGAAATTCAACAAGATTCTATCAGAGAAGGAAAAAGAAAATTTGCGCTTAAATGACCTTGTTGACCACTACGTGTCAACGACCCATAGCAGTACACCCCCTTTTTTAATGCAAAAAGGATAGTGCTTGATTGATGTGTCTGTGTCGTTCAGCTATCATCATCAGCCTGATTTACAAGATTTATAATGTAAACCCATTCTGCATGTATATGATATAAATAATCTCAGCAGATCTGTGTTATGTATGTAACGACCTAGGTAAACCTACTTTTCTGGTGATGATCTACATTGTAGGAGGTATTTTGTCTCACCAATCCATTCTCGGATGGTCGGCAGAGTTTTCCTTCAGCCTTACCCCAAAGCTGGAATGGATTTTGCCACTGGATCTTTAGGTGAGTCCTAGTGTTCTAGATCGAGTCTATGTAAAAGTGATTTGGAAATAATCCTAACTATTTGGTTAGATTATTTTATTACCAATTGCTTAGTCTGTTGGATTATATTTGGGTCACAGAAATGGGTAGTCTGTGAGAGTCTATTACAAATGGGTTTCCCCCCTTATGATGTAGGAAATATGAAAATCATGATGTAAAGTGTCTTGAGGGTTGAAAAAATAATTTATCCCCTCATAGGTTAATTAATTAAATTTTCTGGCCAAAAATTAATTAAAATCCTAGGCTAGAAATTTAATTAATTTTAGGTCCTAGGTAAGTTTAAATTCTCCAAAGGCAAAATTCGTCAATCCTTAAAAATTAAATTTTAAGAGGCCTAGGGACTAAGGTGAATTAATTATTTTGCTAAATTTTAGGCCTTTGGTCCCTCAGGGTTAAATCAAAGTCAATTTTTTGGGGAAATTAACTCAAAATTTTTATTTTTGAGTTAATTAAAATGCATTTAATTGAAAATTTTGAATTTCCTCAAGAATTAAATATTTCGACGGATGAGATTAAAAGAAATTTTAATCATCATCAACGGTCAATATTGCTTTGACGAGGATCACTTGAACTAGCTGTTGGAAGATTTATCTTTAAATAGGAAGTCATTTGTTAGTTGATGCATCCGATCTCTGAGTCGTGTGCTAAGTGAAAAGCTCTTATGTAAGTTTTTCCTAGATAATAAAGAAAGACTTTGGGGTTAAATTTCCCTGGTCTTACTCTTCATGGGAATACGGTAAGATGTCTTGTTTTCATGCATAATTCTTTTAAGCCATTGATGATAACATTTGAAGAGTGATTTGAGTACAGGTATCTTGCTCAGTCGTTGGGGTTTAAATGATAATTTAAATTTTGAATGTAATAGCAGGTGTCTCTATTTATCTAAATTTTATTATTATTTTCTTGCTCTATTTTGATGGCTGGATTGAGTTTTGCAGGAAAATTTTGATTTTGGATCCCCAAGCATTAGGAGAAGTTTTCAGTTGGACCAACCAACTCCCGATCTATGTTTTCTGAAAATACCAACTAAAGTAGCTCTGGGCTTATCATAAGAATTTTTAGCGGTGATATACAAAGGGTTTTAAGCTAAGCACCTCCTTTAAAAAAAAAAAAAAATTGTGTGGAAAATTGATATATCTGGCTGTTAAGAGCTTTAGATTATCAAATCTAGGAGCGGAGTTGGAATCATACTCCTCAAATCGGATAGATCTACCATTCTTGTGCATAGATCTTTATTTTTTTTTCCTGACTTCGGTTTTTTTTGTATATCTGGGTTCTGGATGTTTTTGTTTTCAGGTACAAGTTGCAGATCTGAAAGAGAAATTTGATTTGAAGCCAAATCTAGGCTCTGGAAGGTAAGATCTGGCCTCAACACCAATTTTGTAAGGATATTCTTCAAGAGATTTTACAGTCTGAAGGGTTTCAAACTTTTTGAAAAATTCATAAGTTTCCGAAAGGAAATTTTCAGCAAAAGAATATATCAATTTAAGCAGAAATTTATGGGAAATTTTCTTAGGTTTATTGGGCTACCATATTCCTTTCTGTCTGTTGCATTTTTTCCCTCTTGAAGAATTCGAAATCGTTTTTCTGTTGCTGCTCAAATTTTTTATTTTTTTCTCTCTCTGTCATCTCCTTGCTACCTGCAAAACACTGCTAGAGATCCATACATTTTTTTCCATCAAACCCCTTGCTACAACCTTCTCCACGGCTTCCCTCTCTTCCCTTAACTCTCGTTGTTGCAACCCTTCCACTCGCAGTTCTATATCTCTCGCAGCTCCATCTTTTGCAGCTCGAGCTTCCCTGAATTTCTCTCCATTCTGTTATCAATCCACTCCACATCCCTTCCATTGCCATACCTACGCACTGCCCTTCTCCTCGAGCCAGCATCCATGTCTGCGTTCTTTACCTCTGTCGCTCTTTTAAACAAGCTCCCTGCTCTCCCTCTCACAATCTCTCATACCATCGCTCCTCATCCCTTCCGCGGCTCTCAAATGTTGCCATCACATCCCTTGACCTGCATATCTCCCTTCTCCGTCGAGAGCCCCACCTCCATCTCACACAGCGTTTCTCTTGTAGATTCCCTTGTCACCACCATACCTACAAGCAAACTCAAACAACGATTTCCTTTGTTTTATTTACCTTTGCTTTGCTTTGATTTTATTCTTTGATTTTATTTAGGTTAGGTCTTGCGTTTTAGATAGTTCGATTTTTTTAAAAAAGTTTTCATTTTTGTTTTTATTTGTTTTGCTCTTTTTATTTTATTAAAAAGAAATCTTAAAAAAATAAAAAACTTTTTAATTTTTTGACTTTGATATTTTCAAATTTCACTTTAATTTGTTTTTTTTTTAATAAAATCAAAAACCCTAAAAAAAAGCTTCATTTCCATTTTTATTTTTATGTGACTTTGAGACCTAAAAAATTTAAATCAAAAGTAATTTTTCACATTAAAAGATTTTAAATTTTTTTATGTGGCCTTTGGCCCATTAAATTTTTTTAAAAGTTATTAAATCCTTTTGATTTGTTTTACTTTGGTCACATTAAAAAAAATCTTAATTGATCAATGGCCACATCAACTTGTTTCATAAAGCCTAGCACATTAAATTTGCCTAAGGAATAATTAAATTGTTAATTTATAGTTCCTTCTTGGTGTCTTTTTGTGTTAAGGGTAAAATCTAAAAGAAAATTTTTGTGGTATTAAACATTTTAACTTCTCCATAGTCAAACACACTTAAATTTTTCTTTAATTGTATCTAAAGATTGACTATAGGAAAGTGGTAAATTTTCCTAGATTTGGGTCACTAAGCATAAATCATTTTAATTCTAGGATTGTGAATTGATTAGCATTTAAATTTCATGTTTTTTTTAAAGTATTTAGATCTCTAGAAATTTAATTGCTTGAACATTTTGGATCTATTGAGATTGGTCGTCATAAATTTAATTGTTTGAACATTTTGCATCTATTGAGATTGGTCGTCATATTAATTGCTTGAATTATTCGATGTTCATTGCATGTTAGATATTTTACGAACATTTTCAAGTAATTGTTAAAGTACTTTGTCGTGGAATTGTAATAAATTGCATATCTTTGTTTCCCAAGCTGAGTATTTTTTGAGCATCTGTTGACATTGATATTAAATTGCAAAGAAGTTTTTGTTCTCTTTGAGCTATAATTGTATCAAAAAGATTTGAAATAAGCTTGTGGTTTAATTGTAATATTTTCAAAGGTTTATTTTTAAGTCTTCATCTAGTAAAGTGAACATTTCATTTTGGTGATTGAGGGCTTTTGCGACACAAGTGTTTCTAATCCTCGAGTCTAACTTCATCTCATCATATAGTGCATTTGCATATAAGTTAGCTTTGCATGAAGATGTTTTTCATTCTTACCTTGGAGGGGGATGCTTTGGATTGGTTACAGAAAAGCTTGATAATTCATTTGATTCTTTGCAATCGATTATTAATGCCTTTACGGAAAAGTATGGAGATAAGAGAGAAGAAAGGCATCTCGTAAAAGTTATCAGTGTCATTAAAAAGAAAGAAAATGAGACCGTAAAATAATTTAATAAGAGGTTCAATGATATTATTAAGGAATTACCTCAAGATTATAAACCTCCTGATAAATCTCTTCGGGACTTCTATATTGATGCTTTTAACGTTGATTCCTCTTATGAATTAAGACGTGCTAAACTTCCTAATTATAGGGATTGTCAAGCTTTAGCGGTAGAGCTTGAAAAAGATAAGGCATCTAGGAAGTCTGAAATCCTAGGTTTTGATAGGGCTTCAAAAAAATTGAAAGAACCTAAAGGAAAAGAGGTTAAAGAATCTAATGACGACCCTATTCAAAAATTACTACAAAAAATTGAAAGCATGGAGCTTAACCAAGCAAAATTAATCTCTAACCATGCTAAGGAGATAACTACTTTGCAGTCTAGGTTGGTTCAAATGGAAATAACTCAAACGCAGAATTTCTAGCCTAGAAATAATAATAATAATTGAAATAATAATTGGCAGAAGAAAGGTCAATCTAGTGAGCAGAGACCACCTAATCCGCTTGAATCTACTAATTTGGTCGATGAAGCTCTGCCTTATTGTCGGGCTTGTGATGCTCTTCATGAGGGGGCTACTTGCCCCACAGTTAAAAGGATTTTGGATAGTGGAATGTTCGGGACAGGTAATCAAATAAATGTAGTGGGTGAAGAATTTTCTTTGTCTATGGAAGACTGGATGGAAGTTAAGGTAAACAGTCAAGATGTTAGGCCTTCCACATCAGCTTTTAGCATAAATAATTTTGATCATGAAAATGATATGATGGTTAAATTATTTGGTGAAAAGCCTTCTCCAAAGAAAGTAATGGAAATTGCTAAAGATAAGGGTTTAACTTATCAAAGAAGGTATAAAGATCAAAGAAGTGGGAATCAAATTCCCCCTCAATGTTTTAACCCAAGTTCAAACTCTATATTAGATATCGATTTGGGAAGTTGGTTTAATAATGCAAAAATATGGGTTCCCGTCGCCGAGATTGCGAAGATTCCTTCCCAAAGGGCTAAGTTACTAATTGCTATTGAAGCTCCTCAAGTGAATGTTTCTTAACATAAGGCACCTGAAGCTGATTAACAGGATGCTCCTATATATTTGCAAAGTTTGGATTTAGATAACAAGGATCATCAGCCATTCTTTATTACTTTGATGGTTAATGGATATAAATTGAATAATTGTATGATGGATTCTAGTGCATCAGCTTGTGTCATGACCAAGAGGGTCATGGAACAGCTTAATTTAAGAGTTTCTAGGCCTTACTACAATATATGTGCCATGGATTCTAAGAAGATTGGTGTTCATGGGTTAATCAAGGATTTACAAGTTCATTTATCGGTTTACCTTGACATTATGATTGTTATGGACATTGTTGTTGTTGATGTGCCTAATGCTTGAGGTATGCTTTTACCTAGAAAATGGACCTCTGATCTAGGAGGTAGTATTCAAATGAATTGGTCAAATGCTACGATTCCTTCTCCTAGAGGTGATGGGATTGTAAGACTTAATAGAGAGCCCGAGAGAAGATTCCATGTTGAAGATCCTAAGAAACCTCATAATGAGATAATTAAAGAACAATCTGACATTGGGAATTATGTTATTCTCTCTAATTCCGTAGTTCTTCTCAATGATAAGGTTGATGAAAATATTGGGGATCTCAAGGATAAGTTTGGTACATGTATTTTGATGGTGCATCATTTAGGCATGGTAAAGGTGCAAGAATAGTATTAAAATCTCCCCTTGGTCATATTTTCAAGTTTGCCTATCGATTGGAATTTGAAGCAACCAACAACGTTGTTGAATATGAAGCTTTGTTGTTGGGTCTTGAGTTGGCAAAGGATTTAAGAGTTAAGTTGCTTAGCATCAAGGGGGATTCTGACTTAGTTATCATGCAAATTAAAGATAAATTTACATGTAAAAATGAAAGGCTAAGGAATTATCGAAATGTTGTATGAGATACTATGGAATACTTTGATGCCCTTGACCTTGAAGCTATCCCAAGAGAACAGAATAGTTTGGCAGATGAGCTTGTCGTAGTTGCTTCTACTTTGCAATTATCTGATGGGTTGATCAAGGATAAGATAAAAATGGAAGTTATATTTAGGCCTTCTGTTCCAGATAATTCAGAGCATTGGCAAGTTTTTGATGATGAGAAACAAGTGATTCGTTTTCTTGATAATTTGGATGAATTTTAAAATTTTCAGATAGATTCTGAGGATGGATCTAATGATCACGAAGATATTATAAATCCTAATCCTAGGAATGTTGTTTGTTAAAATTGGCAACTAGGGCCAAACTCCATGTGGGTCATCTTATTAATGGAAGCTGATAGTTTTCTTGGATCCCTCTCATCGAGAGATGTAGGATTGATCTAAAGATCATCCGATTCTGATAAGTATTCATGGATTTATGAATTTATTTGTGTTATGGGACAATTCGTCAAGGTCGGCCAGCAACCAAACAAACCCCACTTGTGCTCAACGTTTTAGTATAAATAGAGATGGCCTTCAAGTCATTTCAACACACTTGGGATCTCTTCCTCTCTCTACTTGTCTTTGGGTTTTAGTAGGAGGAGAGATCCTAAGGAATAACGTTGCCCTGATCCAGAGGGCAGAAAGCCGGAACTGCCGGAAAAGCCGGAACTGCTGGAAAAGCCAGAACTGCTGGAAAAGCCAGAACTGCCGGAAAAGCCGGAATTGCCGGAAAAGCCGGAACTGCGGGAAAAGCCGGAAAAGCTAGAAATGCCAGAAAAGCCGGAACTACCGGAACTGCCGAAAAATCCAAAAATGTCGGAACTGCCAGAACTATCGGAAAAGTCGGAACTGCCGGAAAAGTCGGAACTGTCAGGACTATTGGAACTGCTGGGAACAGCCGGAACTGTCGGGAACTGCCGAAACAGTCGGAGCATCTGTCTCCGAAGGAGAGCAACATGCAAGGGACAACTAATTAACATTGGCATAGTTGTATGGTACTTAGCAGCAAATACACCAAACATGCAATGTTACAGCTAGCATGCAAGGGACAACTAGCATGCAACAACAAGCATGCTAAGGACAACGAGCATGCTAGGGACAACAAGCAAGCAAGGGACAACAAGCAAGCAAGATGAAGCCAACACATAGGTCAGTATGGCAACATGGTGCAGCAATGGCACATAATGCAGTACAGTGAGGGGTACAGTCATGATTAATGAAGCATGATGAGATGCAGCATAGTGATGATGGGTGTAGCATGGTGCAGCACGGTGAGGTGCAGCATAATGATGAAATGCAGCACAACGATAGGTGAAGGAGTCACCTTGGAGAATCAGTTGAAGCAGCATGTCTTCAACTAATCTAATGTATCATCTTCTTACAGATGATCTATGCTCTTATCTAGATAAGTCAAAGTGTTGACTTCTGTTGTAAATGTACTATCTCTCTCTCTCTCTTTGTTGAACTATTGAAGAACATATAAGAAGAATTGATCAAGGGTTTCCCCACATTGGGGTTTGTCCCTGGCTAGCGCCACATCTTGTGTCCTCTTTTCTTGGCTTGTCTTCTGCGATTTATGTTTATGTTCTATCTGCAATTTACTTTAATGCTGATGCGATATGGAGCTAACTATGAAGATTGGAATAAATTGCTCTAAGCATAGAACATACCTAAAATTAACATGGTATCAAAGCTGAGGTGAAGATAATGCCAAGCAAGAGTGGAAGAGCAATCACCGAAGACAGTTGGGAAAGGACAAAGGGATCAGTGGATTCCTCATCCCTCTTCAAATTCACCAAGGGTGAAGTCGAAGCAGAGAATATTATCAGAATGGTGCAGCGGAATATGGCCTACCTAAAGATCACTTCATTGGAAGACCGGATCTCAGGGTGGAAGGAAAGGCAGATAACTAGTTCGGCCATTATGCGAAGGAGTGTCCGAATGGCAGGGACACATCACTTGATGATGATAACAATCATTCCAGGGACATCTTCAATGATCAAAGGAATGACAGGTAATGCAGGTCATCAAGGAAATGGCCGACTCTTCATAGAAAGCAAGGAACCCCAGGTATGAAGAATCAAATGTTGTTTCTGATAAGATAAAGAAGCGTTATCTTGTATTGGCCCTCTCCTTCAGATTATTTGGGAATCTGGCTTATATATTGTAGTGCTTCAAGGCACTTCATCGGATAGATTAGTGCACTCGCTAATTTGGTAGAGATGAAAGCAACCATGGGATTATATTTGGAGCTGATGCCACCTATCCCGGAAAGGGTGTAGGGAATGTTACCCCTCAATTGAATGAGGGTAACTCGATCCATTTACAGAATCTCTTTTATGTACCTGATCGCAAGAAGAACCTAGTGTCCATTTCAACAATGGAAGTCAAAGGTTATGAGGCGGCACTCATCGATGGAAAGGTACATGTTTGAAAATAGAATTTTCAAAGATGTTTTTGAGTTCAAGGTTGTATCAAGTTGCAGGAATTCCACTAGGGACCATGTCCATTGACACATAGCACCGGAGTTATGCGAGTTAGATGGTGACAGGGATGCCTGAATTCAAAAATAGCATGAAAGTACATGTCTGAGATATACCAAAGGAAAATCTTACAAGGGGACCATTCCCCTCATGTAGCAGGTCCATAGGTTTGGAACAACCCGAGGGGTTTGAGATTCATGATCAGGAATCTCACATATGCAGGTGGAAGAAAGCCCTCTATGGCTTGAAGCAAAATTCCCCGGGCGTAGTATGAGAGGATTGATAGCTATCAAATGAAGTTGAGATTCACTAAGAGTGAAGCCGATCCAGATTCCAAACCATTGTTTGAAGGTTGTGGATGATAGACCTCTCATACCAGCACCTTCTGAGAACGACCTATTCCAAACAGGTGCAAACCCTTTCACTTGCAGAAGTAAGAGGGAGTTGGATTCCGAATGTGGAATGGTAAACTGCAAGCCCGTGACTACCTCGAGGATCTTAACTTTCAGAAGTTATATGGTAGTGATGTCGGACCAGATTTGGGAAATGCCTCTGAGTTTCATAAACTCATTCACGTTGATGTTCTTAGTGAACTTCCGTCCGAACATATGTTTTGCAGTTAGCATGGTGAGCTCATATTTGGTTGAGCCTCACTGGATTGGTGCTAAGAATCTTCTAAGATATCTTCAGGGCACAATCTCTCATGAATTGAGATACACTGCTGGAAATATGAAACTGCATGATTATTCGAATGCTGACTGGGCAGGCAGTGTGGAGGATCACTAGAGCACTTCTCAGTGCTGGTTCTCTTTGGATTCTGCTTCGATATCATGGATGGGCAGGAAGCAGAAATCAGTTTCTATAAGCACCGCCGAGACCGAATACATAGCTACGAATATGATCTCGTGTGAAGCTGCATGGTTGCAGAAGCTCTTAAGTGAGTTGTTTGTACACATAATGAATACCACTGTGATTCTCTATGATAACCAGAGGGGGAATTCAATTATTGTGGAATCCCGTATTCGATGATTGTTCCAGCAGATAGACATTAGATACTGCCTTATCTGCGATATGGTAAGTCAATGGGCGAGGAGGCTTCATCACATTGAGACTGATGTACAGGTCGCAGACATTTTGTCAAAGCCACGGGGAAAGGTCAAATCTGTGACTTTCCCAAATGACTGGGAGTCGTTGAGAGACCTTCTTATAAGGGTCCTGCATGTTGCATGCATTGAGCTTTGGGAGCTCTAAGGGGCTTGGGGTACTTACTGGAGCAACATACGACCACAGGGCGACTCACCCTCCCCTCGTGGTGCGCTATGAACAGGATGATTAGTTCATCTATGGGCCGAGATGATTAGTTCTCCCATGGCAACTGTAGAACAGGCTGATTAGTTCTCCTGTGGGCTGGGATGATTAGTTCTCCTGTGGCAACTGTGGAACAGGATTATTAGTTCTCCCGTGGGCCAGGATGATTTGTTCTTTGTGGCGACTATGGAACAGGATGATTTGTTCTCCTATGGGCCAAGATAGTTAGTTCTCCGTGGCATCCACTGACAGGATGATTCGTTCTCCTGTGGACAGGATGATTAGTTCTCCTATCGAGGCATCCTACCCATGCAGTCTGGGACTCATGGGAAGTACCTCTCATCTAATCAATGAGCAAGGAAATGAGGATAGGGACCATAGTACTACTATCGATGGACACATCATTGTATCTATCGTACTCCCTATGCTAAGATGACCTCCATTGATCTGGGATCAGTATGAGTGGTTTGAGACACTCTCTTGTGACATTGATTTGGGATCAATGAAACTGATCTAGGATCAATATGAGTGGTTTGAGACACTCTCTTGTGACATTGATCTGGGATCAGTATGAGTGGTTTGAGACACTCTCTTGTGACATTGATCTGGGATCAATGAAACTGATCTGGGATCAATATGAGTGGTTTGAGACACTCTCTTGTGATATTGATATGGAATCAATAAAACTGACTTCAGGTCATTAAGAGTGATGTGACACACTCTCTTCAGATGAAACTAACTTTGGGTCAGTAGAGAATGGTATGAGACATTCTCGATCAATTCTTCTTCTTGATGGTTCAGCAGAGTAAAGCTCAGCAGATCAAAGCAGAGCAGAGCATAGCTCAGTAGATCAAAGCAGAGCAGAGCAGTGCAGGGCACTGATGGCAGAGATAGTACAGTCGGACATATGGATCAACAGATGGAGTTCTCCCTAGTTGAGAGGGACTGTTAAAATTGGCAACTAGGGCCAAACTCCATGTGGGTCATCTTATTAATGGAAGTTGATATTTTTCTTAGATCCCTCTCATCGAGAGGTGTAGGATTGATCTAAAGATCATCCGATTCCAATAAGTATTCATGGAGTTATGAATTTATTTGTGTTATGGGACAATTCGTCAAGGTCGGCTAGCAACCAAATAAACCCCCCTTGTGCTCAATGTTTTAGTATAAATAAATGTGGCCTTCAAGTCATTTCAACACACTTGGGATTTCTTCCTCTCTCTACTTGTCTTTGGGTTTTAGTAGGAGGAGAGATCCTGAGGAATAACATTGCCCTGATCCAGAGGGCAGAAAGTCGGAACTGCCGGAAAAGCTGAAAAAGCTAGAACTGTCGGAAAAGCCGGAACTGTCGGAAAAGTCGGAACTGCCGGAAAAGCCAAAACTGTTGGAAAAGCCGGAAAAGCCAGAACTGCCAAAACTGCCGGAAAAGCCGGAAAAGCCGAAACTGCCGGAAAAGTTGGAACTGCCAGAAAAGCCGGAACTGCTGGAAAAGCCAGAACTTCCGGAAAAGCCGAAACTGTCGAGACTGCCGGGAACAACTGGAACTGCCAGAACAGTCGGGAACAGCTGGAATTGCCAAAACCGTCGGGAACTACCAAAACAGCTGGAGCATATGTCTCCGAAAGAGAGCAACATGCAAGAGACAACTAATTAACATTGGAACAGTTGTATGGTACTTAGCAGCAAATACACCAAGCATGCAATGTTATAGCTAGCATGCAAGGGACAACTAGCATGCAACAACAAGCATGCTAAGATGATTAATGAAGCATGATGAGATGCAGCATAGTGATGATGGGTGCAGCATGGTGCAGCACAGTGAGGTACAGCATGATGACGAAATGCAGCACAACGATAGGTGAAGGAGTCACCTCAGAGAATCAGTTGAAACAACGTGTCTTCAACTGATCTCATGTATCATCTTCTTAGAGATGATCTATGCTCTTATCTAGATAAGTGAAAGTGTTGACTTCTGTTGTAAACGTACTATCTCTCTCTCTCTGCTAAACTATTGAAGAACATATAAGAAGAATTGATCAAGGGTTTCCCCACATTGGGGTTTGTCTCTGGCTAGCGCCACATCTTGTGTCATCTTGTCTTGGCTTGTCTTCTGCGATTTATGTTTATGTTCTATCTGCAGATTACTTTAATGCTTATGTGATATGGAGCTAACTATGAAAATTGAAATAAATTGCTCTAAGCATAGAACATACCTAAAATTAACATTGTTTCTTTAGAACAGCGCTTTGATCGGCATGATGCCACAAAGATGAAAGAGGAAAATAAAATGGATCTGGGTGAATTCATCGAGGTAAACATTAGTACCTCTAGTGATCCCAGGATTATCAAAATTGGTAAGGGTACTAATGATGAAGAAAGGAAAAAGTTAACCAATTTACTTCGTGAATATCGGAATGTTTTAGCATTTTCTTATGATGAATTAAAAGCTTATAGGGAAGATGTCATGGAGCACACTATCCCCTTAAAAGATGAAAATGCTAAACCCTTTCATCAAAAGCTTAGGCAAATAAATCCTAAGTTAGCCCCTTAGGTTCAAAATGAGCTTTCAAAGATGCTTGCAGCAGGAATTATTGCTCAAAAAAGGCATTCAACATGGAGTTCCAACCTGGTGATTGTTAGGAAAAAGAATGGTACAATAAGACTTTGTGTTGAAATTCGAAACCTTAATCTAACATGTAAGAAAGACAATTACCCTTTGCCAAACATGTAGACTATGTTGCAAAGAGTAACTGGTTATGGAATGATGTCATTGCTAGATGGTTTTTCAGGATATAATCAAGTATGGGTTAAGAAGGAGGATCGTCACAAAACTACATTCACCACACCATGGGGTACTCTCGAATATATTAGAATGTCATTTGGATTAACCAATGCTGGAGCTACGTTTCAAAGGGCTATGGATTATGCCTTCAAGGGTTTAATTGGGAAGATTATCGAAATTTATCCAAATGATCTTACTGTTTTTTCTAAGGATGGTATTAGCCATATAGGTCATCTTAGCCAAGTTTTTGATAAATGTAGAGAGTATGGGATTTCCTTAAATCCGGCTAAGTCTGTTTTTGGAGTAACTAAAGGGAAATTACTTGGTCACATCATTTCTAAAGATCAAGATTGATCTTGAAAGAGTTGACGCAATCCAAAAGATTCCTCTCCCCCATAATCTTAAATGCCTTCAGTGTTTTCTTGGAAAAACAAATTTTCTTAAAAGATTTATTCCAAATTACACAAAAGTAGCTAAGCCTATTCAAAGTCTTCTGAAAAAGGATGTAAAATTTTTATGGAAAGAAGATGGCAAAAAGGCTTTTTAGGAAATCAAAGGTGCTATTGCAAAAGCTCCTGTTTTAGTTAGTCCTGATTACTCGAAGGATTTCATGATTTTCTCTTTCACCTTTGAAGATACCATCGCTGATATCCTATTGCAAAAAAATAAGGATGGTGACGAGTAGTCTATTGCTTTCATGAGTAGAGCGCTTCAAAATTCTGAATTAAATTACACTACCATGGAAAAGCAAGCCTATGGCTTAGTCAAGTCTCTTAAGCATTTCAAAACTTATGTGGGCTATTCCAAAATCATTGCTTTTGTCCCACATTTTGCGGTTAAAGATATATTAACTCAAATTGATTGCTTAGGGACTCGTGCTAGGTGGGTTACTAAAATCCAAGAATATGATTTAGAGATTAGACCCACCAAGTTAGTCAAAGGCCAAGGCTTGGCTCAAATGATGACCGAAAGTAATGAAAAAGTTATTGGTTTGATTTGTCTTAACGGTTCATCTTCACCTTAGTTGCAAAGATTAGGAGAGCATGAGTGGTACAAGGACATTATTTATTACTTGTTAAATCTTACATGTCCTAACCATTTAGTCGGTCATAAGAGAAGGGCTCTTAGATTAAAAGCCACTAAGTATTGCCTCATGAAGGATGGCCTTGGATGAAGAAATCCTGACGGCATAGTACTTAGGTGTGTTGATGAAATTGAGTCCAAGAAGCTAATTTATAAGTTTCATTTGGGATTTTGTGGTGGTCATTATGCTACTAAAACTACTTCCCACAAAATTCTGAGATCTGGTTATTATTGACCTTCGATTTTTTCTGATCTGCATAAGTTTGTTAGAAGTTGTCAAGCCTACCAACTGTTCACTAGGAAACAAAAGCTTGATGCCCTATCCTTACAACCTGTGGTTGTGGAGGCACCTTTTCAGCATTGGGGTCTGGACTTCATTGGGAATTTTCATGAAAATTCTAGCAATGGCTACTCATGGATTTTGACTGCTACTGATTATTTCACTAAATGGGTCGAAGCCATCCCTGCTAAGAATGCCACTAAAAAGGTCATTATGGATTTCATTGAAAATAATATCATTACTAGATTTGGTGTCCTTGCTAAGATCACTACTGATAATGCCAAGGCTTTTAGTTCTTCAAAAATTTCATCTTTTTGTTTCAAGTATGGCATTGTCTTATCTCATTCATCTAATTACTATCCTTAGGGTAATGGACTTGTTGAATCAAGTAATAAAAATCTTATAACCATTATCAAGAAGATAGTAGGAGATAATAAGCGATCTTGGGACAGTGAAATCAAGTGTGCTTTATGGGCAGATAGGATTACTAAAAAGAAAGCTACTGGTAAAAGTCCCTATGAATTAGTTTATGGCTTGGATGTAACTTTACCTGTGCACCTTAAATTGCCATCTTATCAACTCCTTCAGCATTTTTCTACTAATAAATATGTTGTTCAAAATAGAATTGATCAGATTGTGGAGTTGGATGAAACTCGTAGGAAAATTTTTGATAATATGTGTAAAAGTCAATCTAACATTAAGAAAAGCTTTGATAAATAATCTCGATCTAGGTCTTTGTAGGTTGGAGATATGGTACTCCTTTGGGATCACAAGAATGAAAAACCAGAAAAACATAAGAAATTTGACAGTTTGTGGCTGGGACCATACATTATCCGAGACATTGTTGGGCCAAATTCATCCCACTTGAGCAGATTGGATGGCGAACCACTTGATTTCCCTGCAAATGGCCAAATGCTCAAGCTATTCTTCAAAGATGACATCTGATGCCATGGGGCATCCTTTGTATTGTATTTCTAACCCTACACCTTGTCATTTCAGCATTTTATTTCTGTTTTAAGATTAGATTTATTTTTCATGTTACTAGAATAGTTAATAAATGAAGAGCTTATATCTTTTTTGTGCTTAATATTATATGATGATTTTTGGATAGATGCTACTTATGTTATCTTCTGTGTTGCGTGGATAAAGATTCTGGATTCTCACATTCCTTCGATGCAGCAACATGTCCCCAAGTAGAGCCAGATGTTGACCACTACGTGTCAACAACCCATAGCAGTACACCCCTCTTCTTTTATGCAAAAATGATAGCACCTAATCGATGTGTCCGTCTCGTTCAGCAATCATCATCAGCCTAATTTACAAGATGTTATAATGTAAACCCATTCTGCATGTATATGTTGTAAATAATCTCAGCAGATCTGTGTCATGTATGTAACGACCTAGGTAAACCTACTTTTTTGATGACGATCTACATTTTGAGAGGTTTTTTGTCTCACTGATCCGTTCTCGAATGGTCGACAGAGTTTTCCTTCAGTCTTACCCCAAAGCCGAAATGGATTTTGTCACTGGATCTTTAAGCGAGTCCTAGTGTTCTAGATTGAGTCAATGTAAAAGTGATTTGGGAATAATCTTAACTATTTGGTTAGGTTATCTTATTACAAATTGCTTGGTCTGCTGGATTATATTTGTGTCATAGAAATGGGTAGTCTGTGAGGGTCTATTAGAAATGGGTTTTCCCCTTTATGATGTAAAAAATATGAAAATCATGATGTAATGTGTCTTGAAGGTTGAAAAAATAACTTATCCCCTCATACGTTAATTAATTAAATTTTTTGGCCAGAAATTAATTAAAATCCTAACCCAGAAATTTAATTAATTCTAGGTCTTAGGTAAATTTAAATTTTCCAAAGGCAAAATTCGTCGGTCCTTAAAAATTAAATTTTAAGAAGCCCAGGGACTAAGGTAAATTAATTATTTTGCTAAATTTTAAGCCTTTGGTCCCTCGGGCTTAAGTCAAAGTCAAATTTTTGGGGAAATTATCTCAAAATGTTTATTTTTGAGTTAATTAAAATGCATTAATTGAAAAAATTGAATTTCCTCGAGAATTAAATATTTCGACGGATGAGATTAAAATAAATTGTAATCATCATCAACAGTCGAGATTGCTTGGACGATGATCACTCAAACTAGTCGTCGGAGGATTTATCTTTAAATAGGAAGTCATTTGTCAGTTGATGCATCCGATCTCTGAGTCGTGTGCTAAGCAAAAAGCTCGTGTAATTTTTTCCTAGATAATAAAGAAAGACTTTGGGGTTAAATTTCTCTGGTGTTACTCTTCATGGGCATACTGTAAGATGTGTTGTTTTCATGCATAATTTTTTTTAAACCATTGATAATAGCTTCTGAAGAGTCATTTGAATACAGGTATCTTACTCAGTCATTGGGGTTTAAATGATAATTTAGATTTTAAATGTAATAGCAGATCTCTCTATTTATCTGAATTTTATTATTATTTTCTCTCTCTATTTTGATCGCTGAATTGAGTTTTGCAGGAAAAATTTGATTTTGGATCCTCGGACATTAGGGGAAGTTTTCAGTTGGACCAACCAATTCTCGATCTGTGTTTTCTGAAGAGACCAGCGAAAATAGCTCGGGGCATATTATAAGATTTTTTAGCGGTGATATACGAAAGGTTTTGAGCTAAGCACCTCCTTTAAAAAATTTAAAAATTTAATTTTTGTGTGGGAAATTGATAGATCTATCTATTGAGAGCCTTAGATTATCAGATCAGAGAGCGAAGTTGGACTCATACTCCTCAGATCGGATAGATCTACCATTCTTGTGCATAGATCTGTATTTTTTTCTGACTTAGGTTTTATTTATTAATTTTTTTTTGTATATTTGGGTTCTGGGTGTTTTTGTTTTCAGGTACAGGTTGCAGATCTGAAAGAGAAGTTTGATTTAAAGCCAGATCCAGGCTCCGGAGGTTAAGATCTGGCCTCAACACCAATTTTGCAAGGATATTCTTCAAAGGATTTTACATTTTGAAGGGTTTCAAATTTTCTGAAAAATTCATAAGTTTCGGAAAGAAAATTTTAAGCAAAAGAATATATCAATTCAGTGTTACTTGGGAGCGGGAGCAAAAGCGGGGAGCGGGAGCGACATTTTCAGAAGCATCCGGTTTGGGAGCGAATCCCTGAGCGTTTTTTATATAATATATATATATTTTATATTTCGATACATATATGTCAACAAAAACATGTAGAATAATGAATTAGATATAAAAAACATAAAAAAAACATAGATTAAACCATATAACAACAATCATCTAGAAGTTATAATCTTCATCAACCACGTCCACAAGTTAGTAACATAGTAACATACAACATATTGAGTCTCATGATTCATCAATCTTAAAGTTTCAAGCTTTCAAAATTCAATATATAACATTTATCATCATTGATCACCAAAGTTGTACTTGTAAGCTAAGTGTAACCATGACAACAAATAATATCTAACATGAAATGAAATGTTATAAAATGAAATGAAATGAAACAACTTTCAACTTTCATGAAGCATCATATTCATAATTCATTACTAATGAGTTATAATTTCCAACTTCAAACTTAAATTGTCATATATTGTTTAAAAAAATATCATAATAAATATGAAAGAGTCAATAGTTATAAAAGCTACTAGAAACTAGAAAAGAGAAGTAAATCTATTATCTATTTCTTATGCTTGGGCCTCTTGCCACCACGAGAAATATCGAATTTTTTAGTCTTGTTGGAAAATCAAGATCTTTGTCATTAATATCACCCTCTAAGCATTAATATCCAGAGGTATCTTTGTCATTACCTCTATATTTGTATAGGGATCTTTGTCATTAATATCACCCTCTAAGCATTAACATAAGATAAAAAAAGCATAGCATGTCAAGTCAGGATTTTGTTTGAGTGATGCGTACATTTTTAGAAGGGTCATGATAGAGGAGTTCGACAACCAATGTCACTAACATCAAGGTACATACAGGGATTGGTGCCCTTGATTAAATATGAGTTCCATACCCTAATACATGACAAAATTCAATGGAAACATTGCAATTCCCCAATCCTGAAATCCTGAAAAATTGATAAGTCTACTAGATTTTGAATGAAATCTAAAATTCTACTTTCTCCATATGAAATCCAATGAGGCCGGAACTACTCTCAAACATCCAAAGTCATTTCATGATAATGTTAAAAATTTAAGTAAAATGATGAAAATGAAGATTAAGGAGAATGTCACTTTTACTTTAAGAGTTTAACATTACCATGAATTGCATATCAATACTAGGGCCTAGACTTGATCATTAAGCTGCCCCACTCAAAAATTATTTGTTTCTTTCAAAAAAAAATTGCATTTCGAACATTACTACAAAAAAAAAATGCCAAAAAGGAAAAACGCTCCCAAAAAGGAAGGGAGAGAAAAAAAATTTAGGGAGCGCGCTCCCGACCCGCTCCCGAGTTGCTCCCGCCCGGAGCGTGGATTGGGAGCGGGATCGGGGGGGGCGCTCCCCCACAACACTGTATCAATTTAAGCAGAAATTTCTGGGAAATTTTCATAGGTTTATTGGGCTACCATATTCCTTTCTGTTTGCTGCATTTTTTCCCTCTAGGAAAATTCGAAATCGTTTTTCTATTGCTGCTCAAATTTTCGATTTTTTTCTCTTATTGTCATCTCCTTGTTGCCTGCAAAACATTGCTCGAGATCCATACAATTTTCTCCATCAAACCCATTGCTACAGCCTTCTCCACGGCTTCCCTCTCTTCCCTTAACCCTCGTTGTTGCAACCCTTCCACTCGTAGTTCTATATCTCCTGCAGCTCCATCTTCTGCAACTCGAGCTTCCCTGACTTTCTCTCCATTCCACCGTCGATCCACTCATCATCCCTTCCACTGCCATACTTGCGCGCTGCCCTTCCCCTCGAGCCAGCATCCTTATCTGCATTCTTTACCTCTGTCGCTCTTTCAAACAAGCTCCCTACTCTCCCTCTCACAATCTCTCATACCATAGCTCCTCATCCCTTCCACGGCTCTCAAACGCTGCCATCGCACCCCTTGACCTGCATATCTCCCTTCTCTATCAAGAGCACAAACTCCATCTCACACAGCCTTTCTCCTGTCGATTTCCCTTACCGCCACCATACCTGCAAGCAAACTCAAACAACGATTTCCTTTGTTTTATTTACCTTTGCTTTACTTTGATTTTATTCTTTGATTTTATTTAGGTTAGGTCTTGTGTTTTAGATAGTTCGATTTTTTTTAATGAGTTTTCATTTTTGTTTCTATTTGTTTTGATCTTTTTATCTTATTTAAAAGAAAACTTAAAAATAAAATAAAACTTTAATTTTTTGACTATGATATTTTCAAAGTTCACTTTAATTTGTTTTTCCTTTTTTTTTTTCAAATGAAATCGAAAACCCTAAAAAAAAGTAAAAATAAAAAAAAGGCTTCATTTCCATTTTTATTTTTATGTGATTTTGAGACCTTCTAAAAAACTTAAATCAAAAGTAATTTTTCACATTAAAAGATTTTAAATTTTTTTATGTGGCCTTTGGCCCATTAAAATTTTTTAAAAGTTATTAAATCCTTTTGATTTGTTTTACTTTGGTCACATTAAAAAATCTTAATTGATCATTGGCCACATCAACTTGTTTCATAAAGCCTAGCACATTAAATTTGTCTAAGGAATAATTAAATTGTTAATCTATAGTTCCTTCTTGGTGTCTTTTTGTATTAAGGGTAAAATCTAAAAGAAATTTTTTGTGATATTAAGCATTTTAATTCTCCATAATCAAACACACTTAAATTTTTCTTTAATCGTATCTAAAGCTTGACTATAGGAAAGTGGTAAATTTTCGTAGATTTGGGTCACTAAACATAAATCATTTTAATTCTAGGATTGTGAATTGATTAGGATTTAGATTTCATGTTTTTTTTGAAGTATTTAGATCTCTAGAAATTTAATTGCTTGAACATTTTGCATCTATTGAGATTGATTGTCATATTAATTGCTTGAATTATTCGATGTTCATTGCATGTTAGATATTTTACGAACATTCTCAAGTAATTGTTAAAGTACTCTGTTGTGGAATTGTAATAAATTGCATATCTTTGTTTCCCAAGCTAAGTATTTTTTGAGCATCTGTTGATATTGATATTAAATTGCAAAGAAGTTTTTGTTCTCTTTGAGCTATATATGTATCAAAAAGATTCAAAATAATCTTGTGGTTTAATTGTTATATTTTCAGGGGTTTATTTTTAAGTCTTCATCCAGTAAAGTGAACATTTCATTTTGGTGATTGAGGGTGTTTGTGACACAAGTGTTTCTAATCCTCGAGTCTAACTTCATCTCATCATATAGTGCATTTGCATATAAGTTAGCTTTGCATAAATAAAATTTACTTCCAAGCATAAGCTTGGTCGAGAGAGAGATAGGTATCTATCCATCTTTGCTTGAGAAGTCTACTTTTAATAGTACTTAAAACGGTGACCTTGCAGTCGTCAAAGCCACAACTCTCTACAACACAAGAGGCATTGGGTATGTTAGATTTTCAAGAGAGGTATCGTTAAAATCACACCTTAGTGTGCTTCACTTTATCTTCTCTCTGTCAATTACTACGAAATCAAACTCAACATAGAAAGGATCGAAGGATTCAAAAACTTAAATAGACATTTAACTAAAATTAACCAAGATTCTTGCATCTCACATTAATTTTAGGATCCTCGTTTCATATAAAATAGTCATTCATCTAAACAGCAGTTGCTAATCAATTACTTGATCTTAATTTCCCTAGCAAGATCATTGACTCCATAAGGCACTTGTATCAATCATTTAAAATCTAATCAGATCCTATAAGTCTTGCTAAATCTTAAACAAGTATTTGGTCACTTCATTGTGTCTCTCGAACTAGTTGGTTCCCAACTAGTTCTTCTTCATTCCATTTTTCCATAGGGTCTACCCCCCTTAGCCTGTTGTAGGGAGACAGCTTAAACGGAGAGATTGGGGATCAGAGTGACAGCCCCCAATCTGAGCCGTTGTCGTGGTGCCTAAACATTCTGTGCGACAACAAACTTGAACCAAAGGTTATTGGAACAAATCAAAGATCTAAAAGATGAGAAGCTCAAAAGTCAAGACATTGAAAATAAGTTTGATGAATTAGAAGCCAAAGAACTCTTACGTATGAGAAACCATAATCAAAGTCTACTCACTCAAATTAAGAAACTTGAGGATGATAAGCAATCATTAAAAAACAAGTTAGAAGGATTACTCACGAAAGAAGTATCAAAGTCTTTAGACATAACAGTCCAAGTCGAAGAAAAGGAAACAAAAACAGATCCCATTAATCTCACAATTCAGACAAATCCAAACCCAACTGAAGTAAGGACGTACTCAGAAGTTGCAATTCAAACAATGAAAAACCCAGGTGAAGATTTTGTAACCAAATCAATGACATCTGAACCTGAAGTAAATCTAAATCTTGCCACACACATGATAAGGAAAGACAAACTCCTTATCTGCATCTAAATCACAAGAGAAGACATTCCAATCAATTTGAATATCTGTATCTCTCAAAACAAAAACAACAAACTTATGGTCAGAAGTTTCTAGTAATCGAAAGATTCGCAAAAGATTAATTTAGGATGGTCAGATCCTTTTTCCGTGCGACAATTTTATATATCACTCCAAGGATGATATCAACTTGTATCAACGAAGATGACAGTTCTGAGACGACAAGACATTCGAAACAAAAAAAGAGATCAAGCCTTTTCATCAGCAAGCTTTGAGGACAAAGCTTTTTGAAGTGGAAGGCAGTGTTATGAATATAATTATGTAAAAGTAATAATATAGATAATAAATAATAATCACAATAATATGTAACTAAAATAATAATTAGTTAAACAAAGAGGCATTACTAAGGAGACATGACCGTTCATAAAGGGACACCTGCCTAGGATATAAATGCAGGCCCCTCACTCTCATTTGTATCATCATTCTTACTCATACATTTTAATATATATTCTTGTATCTCAATGGAGATATTTATATTCCAAGTCTTTTGGAGTATTTAACTTGAAAAACGAACTTTGTTCGTTCCACCAGTGTTGTATGTATTCCTTAGTGAGCCCATTTTCCCAGGAAAGGAGCCCAAGTAAGTTCAAAGCTTAATGAAGAAGTTGGATTGGGAAGAATCTGTGTCATTTTCATGGTTGAGATTGGTACATTTTTCTTTCGTTGTAATTATTTTGGTTAATACCCTAGCTATGTTTTTATTTAGTAGACATAATTCTGCTTGGAACTAATTACCTGATTGTTAGGGTAAAAAAAACTAACATTGTTGGATGCATTCTTCAAGCTTCCCCTGTCTATTATGGCCTCTTGCATGTTCCCTAGCGAGACTCAATTTTTGCAATTAGAGAAAATTTTGCATTCATCCTTATGTTCTAAGCATGTTGGCTAGAGAGGCTCTTCATTGGTGTCTTGGGATGTTTGTGCTATGCTTAAAGACGGGGGCGGGGTTATCTAATTCATGTCATGAATTAGGGCAGTGTCCTTGCAACCAGGTGCGTAGAGAGATGCGTAGAGGATTTCACTCCTTGATAAATTTTGTTTCAACATCAGGTGATGATCGCTCATCACCCTAGCCGACTCAAAGGGGATTTTGAGTTATCTCTTCTTGCCTCTTGTTTCAGTGCTTTGGCTCCCTTATTTTCCAAAATATTTGGTTAGCTTGGAGAGTTGTTGCAGCTTTGGTCTACTAGCATTGGAGAGCAATAAAACAGGGTGAGATCTAGCAGACCGACCCATTTAGAGATGGCAAGTTCAATGATCCTATGCTATAGACTATTCATTTCAGGATCACAAATTGAGCAAGAGAAGAATTTTCTTTTGGAGCGATGCATAGGATTCTTCCTTTTGTGGCAAAGACCTAGCACACTCTTTCTCAAAAGTATGGGTTGCTTGCCACTAAACCTCCTATTTGTTGAGAAATATAGCTTGAGCGGGAACTTCATGCAAAGCTTAGGTGTAAACTGTTAAATCTCCTAATACCAACCTAGATTTATTTTCGCACGGCAATTATTTAATCCCAACAATTTATGTAATTAACAAAATAAATCTTGAATTACCAAAAAATAAAATCATTGGTATTTTAATATCTAGAAATATATGTAGTGAAAATAAATCAAAGAGATCAATCAAACATTGCAATAGAAATAATTCACCCACAACAATTCTTAGTCATTTGTTAATCTGGAAAAGCAAGGTTTAAACCCATAGAGAATTTACAAAGAAAAATACAGTGACTAAAACCTACATCTCAGGCCCACTAGAATAATTTAGCCCAAGGAAAATTGGCCAGCTGGAAATTGACCTCTAAAGAAATTTGGCCTAAAGAAAATCGGCCCACCTCTGACCAGAAAATCGGCCTTTCCACCTAACTCTCACTTGACCTATGTGCACTCACAACTCAGCCTTGGAAAATCAACCTCCCCGGCAATAGCACCTCCTTCTCACTTCAACGATTCAACCTCTCCAATTTCAAGCAAACCCGCCTCCTGGAAACACCCCAAAATTATCCCTATATTCTTCTTCCTTCTCATTCGAACTAAGTCTCATGCTCCAAAAAATTTGCTCTTTCCTTCTTGAGAAAATCACTTTCCCACAAATGTTGTAGCTACCTCTCTCTCTCTTGTGTTTGTTTCTTCACCTCTTTGCTATGCTTCTTTTATAATCTTCATTAAGCCCAAATCCCTAACCTTAATCTCCTTTCTAGAAGATCTTGGAGATTAATGGTTGAGATTATTTATAAGTCACTTAAATAATTAAATTATTTATCCTTAGAAAATGACTTAATAGTCCACAATAATTAATTGACTTTAATTATTGTACTTTTCCTAGGTTAGGAAAGGAGACATAAATCACTTACTCCAACCAACCAAGCACCTAAAGAGGCAATAAATCATCTTCCACATCCTAAGACACCAAGCCTATGCAAAAGACTTTCGAAGCTACCACAAGCTTCAACACTCCCTCCTAGCAAGAAAGGGATTCTCCATCAACCCCCAACTTATCTCGATACTTCACAAATTTCCCTTTCACTAGAGACTCAGTGAAAATATCTACCACCTGCTCCTTCATGGAAATGTACAGCAATCTCACAACACCTCTCTAGACCCTGTCTCTGATGAAGTGATATATAATCTCAATGTGTTTGGACCTTTCATGAAACATGATATTCTCAGAGATCTTAATGCAACTCTAATTATCACAGTGAATCACCATTGGCCCCATCTCCAAATCAAATAGTCCTACAAACATCTTGCGAAGCAAAGCTGCCTCACAGCTTGCGATACCCACTGCTATGTACTCTACCTCCGTTGAACTAAGTGCCACTGATAGTTGCTTCCTATTGTACCATGAGATCATGGTTGATCCCAAGCTGAAGCAACATCTAGACATGGAATTTTTTTCCTCAACGCTCCCTGCCCAATCAAAATTTGTGCACCCCTGCAACTCCACTCGTCCAACTCTAACATATCTTAGTCCAAAGTCTACCATACCCCGCAGGTACCTCAGCACATGTTTCGCTGCCACCCAATGAACATGTCTTGGCTCCACTGTGAATTGGTTGGGTTCACAGCAAAACATATATTTTTCCTAGTGTTTGTTGATTTTGGGTCGCATCGGATGTGCTCTAGCTCCGAAATTTTGTGGAGGGGCTAGAACACATGAGATCTCCAAGACTCGGACATCGTTTGGAGAAATTCCACCCGGATTGTATTTTATTAAAATAATTAATATTTTTAATGGGGTTCTTAAGTCTAAACTTAGGAAAATAAAAATGTTAATGAGTATTAATGAAAGTATGGGTGAGAAGCTTCTAAGAAATGAGGATCATGTCTAATTTAATCTTAGCCGTTGATTAGGGACTTAATCTCGGCCATTGATTCATCAACAGGAAAAGTATAAGAGAAGACTTGAGAGTCATTTGGAGATACACCGAGCAAATACTCAGTAACCCGAGGGAAATCGATTCTCAAGGAGGAGTAGTTCGATTTCAGAGGGAGAGTTGCAAGGTGAAGGAAGAGGAGGGCATCAGCGTCAGTCAAAGGCTGAGGAGGAGGTGATGTAGCGCATCAAAGGGACAGTGCAGAGGGAAGATCAGAAAGACAACGCAGCAAGGGATGCAGTCTTCATGCAGGCCTCACGCAGAAGTGACGCAGAGGTGACGTAGTGAAGGCTGAAGGGTCTCCGAGGTGTCAGAATTTCTCCAGAGCAAAGGGAAAAATTGTCTCAGGTGTTTCTCTCAGAGGTGTCTCTATATTTTGTAAAATCATTCCTTGTAAAGAGATTGTTGTTGAAGAATAATAAATAAACCCTCATCTGTTGCACAGGATTTCCCTCATTGGGTTTTTCGGGGACAATTGTCCAAAAATAACTATGCTGATGTGATTGATTCTTGTGCTTGTATATCACTGTTATTTTCTCCTTGCTATTACAATAGAATTTATTTTGATGTTCACTGAAGGGTTTTGTAAATAACTTATTTAAGTAGGAGAAATAAATCAATTACTGAAGTAGAATTTCATGTTAGAAATTTTCACATGGTATGAGAGCGAAGATCGGACAACAGGATTAGAGAATCTGCAATGAGTCGGGAGCATGATGTTGGGGCAGCAACTCAAAAGGACTCACGCAATTCTCCCGAGAAAGAGGAAAGCACGAAGAATATGGATCACGACTATTCTATGTTAGCTTCTAGACTAGAAGAAGAAGTCGCTTGCTTAGCAAGTTCTGCTTCCTCTAAGGTTTGGTATATTGACAGTGGAGCCTCTGCGCACATGACAGGAATACGAGAATGTTTTTCGAGCTATCAGGAAGAACAGATGAACTTCCAAATCACCATGGGAAATAAGTCAAAATGTACCCCCGTAGGGAGAGGTACTATAGTCTTTCAAACAGAAGCAGGGGATCGGCTTCAAGTGACCAATGTGTTGCATGTGCCAGGATTGGGGATGAACTTACTCTCTGTATCTCAGTTACAAAACAAGGGCTATGATGTTTTCTTCATTGGGAAGAAAGTATATGTCAAACATCCGAGTTGGAAAAAGAAGGCCCAAATTGGAGTCAAAAGTAACAGGTTGTATAAGTTACAGCTAGAATCTCCAATGGCACTAATAGGCAGCAGTGGGGAAAAAGATTTGAATGAACTATGGCACAGGAGGATGGGACACTTGCACCATGGGGCTCTAAGAATTCTCGGAAGAACCGTCACAGGAGTTCCAGAGTTGAGTACCAAACGAGACGATGTATGCAGAGGGTGCGCACTAGGCAAGTACGCCAAAGCAGCTTATTCCAGAAGTAACAGTAGGGCTAAGAGTGTTCTGGGATTGATACACTCAGATATCTGCGGACCCATGTCCACAAAAGCTCTTAGTGGTGCTGAATACTTCATCACCTTCATTGATGACCATTCCAGGAAGACTTGGATCTACTTTCTAAAAACCAAGGATGAGGTTTTTGATCGATTCAAAGAGTTTAAGGCTCTGGTTGAGAATCTGACAGGGAAGAGGATAAAAGTGTTGCGCTCAAACAATGGTGGAGAATACATTGATAAGGACTTCACTAATTTCTGCGCAAGGGAAGGCATCAGAAGAGAATGGAAAACTCCTTATAATCCGGAGCAAAATGGAGTAGAAGAAAGGAAGAACAGGACTATTGTTGAAGCTGCAAGGGCGATGTTGTATGATTAGGATATGCCCAAATTTCTATGGGCAGAAGCATGCAGCACAGCAGTATATGTCCAGAACAGGACTCCTCACAGGGCATAGAATACTCCGGAGAGTGTCTTCACAAATAAGAAGCCTGAGGCGAGTCATTTCAGAATATATGGGAGTTTGGCATACTACCATATACCTAAAGAAAAGAGGAAGAAATTATATCAAACTGCAGAAAAATGATATCTTGTGGGATATAGCGAGAATGCTAAGGCATATAGAGTCTATCTTTCGGGAAATAGGAAGATCGTAGTTCGACGGGATGTAAAGTTCATGGAGGACAGAGCTTTCAGGAAATCCCGAGAAATGCCTTCCGAAGAGCAGTCAAAGGATGATCCATTGGTCCAGCCACTTCGACTAGCAAAAACCAGCACCAGTGTTTCTCCTAAAGACAAAATTCCAGAGGTATCACAATAGGTGGAGTCTCAGGAAGAGGAGGAGCAAATAGATCTACCCACTACCAGTGGAAGAACGAGTCAGGAACTTCGACAGATACTACGGGATGCAGAGGATTTCGTTGGAGCTCCTAGGAACGAGAAAAGGGAGCGTAGATAGCCAGATAGGTACCAAGCCTTGGTGGCTCAGGTTGGAGAACCCTCTAGTTTTCAAGAGGTCGTTCAGCATCAAGTATGGGTAGATGCTATGGTGGAGGAATACAATTCCATAATGGTCAATAATGTCTCGGAAGTGGTACCTAGGCCTCAGGACAGGTCAGCTGTAGGTTCGAGATGGATGTACAAGACCGAATATGCTACAGATGGCAGTGTGGAAAAATGCAAAGCTAGGTTCGTGGCTAAGGGGTATGCTTAGAAGGAAGGAATAGACTACGAAGAAACCTTCACCCCAGTAGCCAGGTATACTTCTATTAGATCCGTGATATCCCTTGCAGCATAGATGGGGTAGGAGATTCACCAGATGGACGTCAAGACTGCGTTCTTGAACGGGGTGATAGAAGAAGAAGTATACATTGAACAACTAGAGGGTTTTGAGACACGTGAGAAGAAATATCATGTACGCAGGTTGAAGAATGCCTTGTATGGGCTTAAATAGGCACCTAGAGCATGGTACGGTCAAATTGATGGTTACTTGCAGAAGATGGGATTGGTCAAGAGTGACGCAGATCCCAACCTCTACTATCTGATTGTAGAGAATGAGCCTCTAATTCTGGTGTTATATGTGGATGATCCTTTTCTAACAGGTTCATCCAGGCTCATCAAAGATTTCAAGGAAAACCTAGCTACAGAATTTGACATGAAGGATTTGGGGCGAATGCATTATTTTCTGGGGTTGGAAGTTTGGCAGCAAAAGGATGGAATTTTCCTTGGACAAGGGAGATATGCTATAGAAATTCTGAAAAGGTTCAAAATGCAAGAGTATAGACCTATGGCTACTCCAATGATTACCAACTGGAATAAGATTGATGCATCTGAACATAAAGAAGTCGATCCCACCTTGTACAGACAGCTCATAGGGTCCCTGATGTATCTGGTCAATACCAGGCCAAACATTTGTTACACTGTCAACAACCTCAGTCAGTTCATGGTGGAACCAAAGAGGGCGCATTGGGCAGCGGCCAAGCATGTTCTCAGATACATACGAGGAACAATCGAGCATGGACTAATGTACACACGGCGTAATGACATCAGGCTGAGTGTGTTCACTGACGCAGATTAGGCTGAAAGTTCAGTAGATCGGAAAAGTACCACTAGGCACTATTTCAACATTGGATCAGGAATGACCTCCTGGTGTAATAGGAAACAGAAATCCGTAGCTCTGAGCTCAGCTAGAGTTGAATATATGGCAGCTAGCACAACATCATGTGAAGCCATATGGCTTAGGAAGTTGCTTGTGAATATATTCAGGAGAAGGATGGAAGTGACCAAAATTTTGTGTGATAATCAAAGTTGCATCAAGCTCTCTGAGAATCTAGTTTTTCATGATCGGTCAAAGCACATTGACATTAGGTGTCATTTTATCAGAGACTGTGTCCAACGAGGGGCAGTACACTTACGATATACTCCGACAGGAGAACAAATGGCAGACATTCTCACCAAGGCTCTAGGAAGAACAACGTTTTTTTATTTCAAGGAGAAGATGGGGATGATTGAGAATCCGTTTCAGTAGCAGAAGCGGATAGTACAGGGAGTTGCAGTGAAGTAGTTAGCAGTGACAGCGCTATAGGCAACATGATGCAGCATTTTGAGAGGGAGCTGCAGTACAAATGTAGCAGCCATAGTGGCAGTGTCATGGGCAGCAGTACAGGTTGCAGCAGCGCAGTAGATGAGAGGTAACAGGCCGAGCATCAACAACGTAGAGGACCGATGTTGTGGATCAGTGTGATACTTTTGTTGGGAAGTATTGCTAGAGCACATACCTCGCTAAGAGGAAGTGTTGATTTTGGGTAGCATCGGATGTGCTCTAGCTCCGAAATTTTGTGGAGGGGCTAGAACACATGAGATCTCCAAGACCCAGAAATCGTTTGGAGAAATTCCACCCAAATTGTATTTTATTAAAATAATTAATATTTTTAATGGGGTTCCTAAGTATAAACTTAGGAAAATAAAAATATTAATGAGTATTAATGAAAGTATGGGTGAGAATCTTCTAAGAAACGAGGATCAAGTCTAATTTAATCTTAGCCGTTGATTAGGGACTTAATCTCGATCGTTGATTCATCAACAGAAAAAGTATAAGAGAATATTTGAGAGTCATTTGGAGATACACCATGCAAATACTCAGTAACACAAGGGAAATCGATTCTCAAGGAGGAGTTTGATTTTAGACGGAGAGTTGCAGGGTGAAGGAAGAGGAGGGCATCAGCATCAGCCAGAGACTGAGAAGGAGGTGACGTAGAACATCAAAGGGACAGCGCAGAGGGAAGATCTGAGAGACAGCGCAGCAAGGGACACAATCCTCATGTAGGCCTCACGCAGAAGTGATGCAGAGGTGATGCAGTGAAGGCTGAAGGGTCTCTGGGATGTCAGAATTTCTCCAGAGCAAAGGAAAAAATTGTCTGAGGTGTTTCTCTCAGAGGTGTCTCTATATTCTATAAAATCATTCCTTGTAAAGAGATTGTTGCTGAAGAATAATAAATAAACCCTCATCTGTTGCACCGGTTTTCCCGCATTGGGTTTTTCTGGTGACAATTGTCCAAAAATAACTGCGTTGATGTGATTGATTCGTGTGCTTGTATATCACTGTTATTTTCTCCTTGCTATTATGTGACAACTGCAGTGGAATTAATTTTAATGTTTACTGAAGGGTTTTGTAAATAACTTAAGTAGGAGAAATAAATCAGTTACTGTAGTAGAATTTTGTGTTAGAAATTTTCATAATGTTGACCAAATATATCAAGGAACTTATTAGTTTCCTATACAGTGTGGGATCCACCAACTCGCCTTCAAAAGCACTTAGCTTCTTCAAGTTAGTGTTCGTCAATGTAGACATAAGCCTACAATCCTCCATCTCGAACCTCCTCAATATCTCGACTGCATACTTGCCTTGTCCAAAGAAAATCTCTCTTGGTTTCTACCACACCATCAATCCCAAAAAGTAGTGCATCGAGTTGATGTCCTTCATCTCAAACTCCGAAGCAAGATCCTCCTTGTACATCCCTGTGAGCTTCTCTAGTCCTATCAAGAAGAGATCATCCACATAAAGTACCAAGATGAGCAGCTCACCTTCAACAAGTACATAGTACAAGTTGGAGTCTGCCTCACTCTTGGTGAAGCCCAAACCAAGAAGATATCCATCAATCCTGGCATACCATGCACGTGGAGCCTCCATCCCATAAAGGGCCTTCTTCAACCTACATACATGAGACTCTCTCCCATGCACTTCAAAGCCCTGAGGTTGCTCAATATACACCTCCTTCTCAATCATCCCATTGAGGAAAGTAGTCTTCACATCCATCTGATGTATCCTCCACCCCAAAAGCAATGGGCATAACTTCTCTAATGGATGTATATTTCGCGACAGGTGCAAATGTCTCTACGTAATCCACTCCCTCCTACTGGGAGAACCTTCTCGCCACGAACCTCGCTTTGTATTTCTTGACACTGCCATTAGCCACATGTTTGATCTTACAGTTCCATCAAGAAGTGACTATGGACTTTCCCTCTGGTCTTGGCACTATGTCCCATACATCATTCATCATGATGGGGCTATACTCCTCCGCCATCGCATCCCTCCAAACATGCTCATCTGCAACCTCCTCAAAAGTGGAAGGCTCAGACTCACTGACATTGCTTGAAAATACTAAATAACTAGAAAATCTTGTTAGTGGTTTGCTCTGCTTGAAGGTGTTGCTAGGAGCCTTCACATGCTCCTTAGCATCCCTCAAGGTTTGTTCGGCCCATCTTAGCCTCCTCCTAGTAGAGCTCAAAGGAATATCTAGCTCATCCTCCAGATCTACGAACTATGTCCCTATTGCTGGTGTTGTTGGTCCTGTTCAACCTTAGGAGCTTCTCACTCCCAATCCTCTACCATTGCTGGCTCTTTCTCATGAGACCTCCTAAGGGTCCTGCCCTCATCAAATCTGACATCTCGACTTAAAATAACTTTCCTTGTCCTGGAATGTAGACTCGGTAGGCCTTTGAGACCTCACTGTAGCCCACAAATATGCCCCTTTCTGATAAGGGCTCTAGCTTAGTCCTCTTCTCTATGGGAACATGGACATAGACTAGACTACCAAAGATGCACAAATGGCTCACATCTGATTTCACTCCTGTAAACATCTCCTCAGGAGTCACGTCCTCCAATATCCTGTGAGGACTCCTATTCTACACATATATAGTTGTATTGCATACCTCTACCCACAAAAACATAGGCAATCTTTGATCATAGATCATTGCCCTCGTTGCCTCCATTATGGTCCTATTCTTTCTCACAGGAACCCCATTTTGTTGAGGGTTATAAGGTAGCATGAGCTCCTTTTTAATCCCTACTTCCATGCAAAAATCCTGGAACTCGTTGGAGGTATACTTCATTGGAGGTATATTCATCCCCATTATCTGATCTCAACACCTTAATCTTCTTCCTAGTCTGGTTCTGCACAAGAGCTTTGAAATCCTGAAACCGATCGAAAACCTCATCCTTGGTCTTCAAGAAGTAGATCCAAGTTTTTCTGGACGAGTCATCTAAGAATGTCAAAAAGTACAAATGCCTTATGATTGACATCACAGATATAGGAACACAAATGTCTAAGTGCACCAAGTCTAGCACTCCCTTAAACCCGGCCTCATTGTGAGGTTGTGCGGCCTTTGCTTTCTTGCCAAGCGCACACCCTTTACACACTCCATCCTGCTCCACCCTGATCTCTAGAAAACCTGTAACCATTCTCTACAACATAGGGAGAGCTTTGTAGTGTAGGTGTCCCATCCTCCTATGCCATATCTCACTCTGGCTGTCACTCTCATGTATGAGATCCTTCATTGGTTGTCATCTCAACAAATACAGAACCTTCTCCCTTCTCCCAATTACTTGCTTTTTGTTGGGATCAATTCCTTTCGGCGCAACAGCCACTTCACCTCCAATAAAGCTAACATCTAGTCCTTTGTCTTCTATCGCTGAAATTGAAAGGAGATTCTTCTCTAGACCCGATACATACAATACTTCGTTCACCTCCATGATACCACCTAAGTCCATCTGAAACTCAATATTGCCAATGCCTTCTACTGCATACTTGGCCCTATCACCAAGCTCTACATGTATATCCCTAGGCTCCCTAGTCATGTTGGTGAAGACGTCTCGAGATCCCATCATGTGACAAGATGCTCCACTATCCACAAACCAGACACCTCTCATGATGGTTCTAGAAAGGCATGAAACCAAGGCAAAGTTTTTCTCGAACTTTTCAACCATCTCATCCATCTATGTCGTGGTTGTCGTAGTTATCTTTCCCTTCCTTTTCTTGTTTGGACACTTATTGGAGAAATGTTTGAGCTTATGACATGTAAAGCACTTGATTTTGCCCGCATCCTTCTCCTTTTTATTCTATGAAGGTCCTCCTCCACTCTAGTTTTGTTTGGCCTTCCCTTTGCCCTTTTTCACTCATGTAACAAGAGCAAGCTCATCTTTCTACTCAATATCGTTTCGTTGTCTTCGGTGAGTGAGTTCTCCTAGATCTCCTTCTGGATGAAATCATCCCACAACTGGCTCCAATCAGGAAGATGTTTCCTAGCAAGGAAAACATCCACAAAGGTGATCCAATGCTTAACACAACCCTTTAGAGCAACTTTCACCAGCTTTGAATCAATCATAGTTTCCCCAATAGTTGCAAGCTCATCACGAGCCTGTTGGATCCTTGTGAGGTAAGATGTTATGGTCTCATATATGTTCATCGTGATGTTGTTTAATATCTCCCGCAACACCATTTTCCTGTTTTCATTTTTGCTCTGATAAAGAGCTACCCACATCTGACATCTGGTGTCCTTCCCTAATATGTGAGGAAAATGTGATCCCTCACACCATCCAAAATTATACACCTTGCTTTCATATATTTGAGATTATACTCCATTGCAATGTTTGGATCTGAACAACCCTGAATGTTTGTATTCACAAGATCCCACAAACCATTCATTTTCAGAAACATGGTAATTTGCTCCTTCCAGCAACTGATATTAGCAACCCCATCCAACTTGTCTTTGTATCACAAACTACTCAGTGATGACATCTTCACAAATCGACCACAGCCACAAAACCTAGTTGAAAAATTTAAAAATAATTTTGCTACCATAAACAAAGAGAAACTCGTTGTTGTAGACCCTAGAGATTTATGATCTCTCTCTCAGAGTTATCTAGAAAACTCTGATACCATGTTAAATCTCCTAATAACAACCCAGATTTATTTTCTCACAGCAATTATTTATTCCCAAAAATCTATTTAATTAAAAAAACAAAGTTTGGCACATGGGGCATAGAATAGACAATGATGGAGTGTACTATTAAGTCACTCTATGATGTGAAGGTCGTCGGTTCAAAACTCCATGGGCAAAAATCCAACCATGTTAAGGGTTGGTGTGGCTTGGGTCGGGTCTGATCCCTAAATGATTTTGACATCTTAGATGCCCCTAGGTCGTGGTTTTTCAAGCCATGGGTCAAGCCTGAAGTAATCCCAGGAGAACTCACACAACTTGACAAACAAAAAAACAAAATAAATTTTGAATTACCAAAAAATAAAATCATTGGTATGTAACATCTAGAAATATACGCAGCATAAATAAATCGGAGACTTTAATGGCACATCACAATAGAAATAATTCACCCACAACAATTGTTCGTCATTTATTAATCTGGAAAATCAGGGTTTCAACCCCTAAAAATAATGGCAGAAGTGTCCTCAGACACGTAATTTTATTAATCAAAAAAAATAATTACATAATTTGATTTTGCAAGAGTTTACACCCGAACAACCAAACACTCTTGCAATGAGCTATTTATAAGCTCCATGTCCTAACTACCTCTAATTATGGATCACTTATTAAATAACAAGTGTCCATTTACAATAAATGCTATTCAAACCAACTAGCTAACAAATCTCCTAAAATAGAGCCTAAGATACGACACATTTGGAGAGTCATATCTAGTTACAACAATATGCTAATTCTAAAAGTCTCCATTAAATAATTAAACATTCTAGAATAATAATTATTAATTTAATATCTTAAATTAATAATTATTTTATTCTAATTTTATAACCTATGATAAAATTGTATTTTTGGATCATCTAACATTCCCCCCTATGATCCAAAGATACATTACAACAGATACCAAGTTCATCCCTGAACTTAGTAAATTTTATTCTGCCAAGCGGTTTCATGAAAATGTCGGAGATCTGATCTTCGGAAGGACAATAAACTGGCTTGAGGACATCTTTGGCAATGAGAGATCTGATATGATGATACTTGGTATCCACATGCTTTGTCTTTGAATGAAAAACTGGGTTCTTGGCAAGTTTGATGGTTGAGTGGCTGTCAATGAATAATGATGTAGCTTCTGCCTGAGAAATGCCCAAGTCCTGCAAAATTCAGCGCAACCAAACAATTTCACATGCTGCTTTCCATGCTGAAATGTACTCTGCTTCTGCTGAAGAAGTGGCCACTGTAGCTTGTTTCTTACAACTCCAAGATACTACTGCTGACCCCATGTTAATTAAATAACCTGATGTTGATGCTCGATCATCAATACTCCCAGCAAAGTGGACATCAGAATATCCACCAAGTACAAAATTTTTAGTCTTTGTGTAAAGAAGACCAAAATCTTTTGTTCCTTGGATATATCGAAGAACTCTGTTAGCTGCATTCCAGTGGCTATCTCGTGGTTCCTGCATAAAACGTGAAAGAATATTGACTGCATAAGATAGATCAGGACGAGTATTTGTCAAATAAATCAAGCTGCCAATCAACCATCTGCAAATTGTACTGTCCACCTTTTCCCCCCCTTCAAATTTTGCAAGTTTCAAGTTTTGCTCCATGGGGGTGAGAACGGGCTTGCAATCCTACATGCCAAATCGTTGAAGAACCTCTACTGCATACTTACTCTGAGAAATGAAAATATGATGTGGACGTTGGAAGACTTCAACTCCAAGATAATAGTGAAGTAATCCCAAATCTGTCATCTTAAAACCTGCATGTAACTCCTTTTTCACCTGTGCAATATGATCATCATGGTTGCCAGTAATGATCAAATCATCTACATACATAACAAGAATTACCAAATATTTTCCCTATTGTCGCACATACAAAGTATCATCAGATTCACTTCGTTGAAAACCAACTTTATTAAGGTAACCAACTTTCTTAAGGTATTCATCCATCTTTGCATACCAAGCTCGGGGAGCTTGTTTTAATCCATATAAAGCCTTGATCAATTTGCAGACTTTATGTTCTTGTCCTTCAATTTCAAAACCTGGCGGTTGGGTCATATACACTTCCTCCTGTAAATCCCCATTGAGAAAAGCACTTTTCACATCCATTTGATGAACTTTCCATCCTTTCTGAGCAGCCAATGCAAGTGTTAAACGGATGGTGTTCCATTTAGCTGTAGGAGCAAAAGTTTCCTCATAATCAATGCCTTCCTGCTGCGCAAAACCTTTTGCGACAAGTCGTGCTTTATACTTTTCAAGTTCTCCCTTTTGATTATACTTAATTCTGTAAACCCATTTGCATCCTATGGGTTTAACATTTTGTGGACAATCAACAAGTTTCCAAGTGTTGTTATCAATCACTGCTTGATATTCTTCAACCATAGCCTGTTGCCATTCTTTATGTTTTACTGCTTCTTTGTATGTGGAAGGTTCAGTAAAATCATTTGCTATCAAGGCAAAATTGCCTTCACTTCTATGTGCCCTTCTGGTGCCTGTTTTATTTTGCTCATCAGGCTTTACATCTTTCAAAAGTTGAACTGCCCATTTCGGTAGTTGGTGCTCACTTGTTTGCGCTTCTGTAAAATCTCCATCATTGTAAAGAGGATTAATATAAACTGATGTTCTTCGTTCAGGTGAAGAATCTGGAGAATCACTGTCAGAAGAACTGTTGCTGCTTGGTGATGTGGATGCACTACTAGAAGACCCAGATGATGTTGTTGATGTAGATGGACTAGATAACTCATCTTCAGAGGAAGGAAAATCAAGTTCATACCAATTTGGTGAAGTTGGTTGACTTTGCATTTTTCCATTTCTTTTACTTCCCTTAGTTTCTAACTTGTGAAGAAGATTTTCAATTTCTTCAACACTCTTACTCTCAATTTCATCAAAAATGACATCCATGCTCACAATGAATTTTCCAATGGTCAAAAGACGATACCCTTTCTTCTCATCAGAATAGCCAATCATTGTGCATTTTAAACTTCTTGAGTCAAGCTTAGTTCGTTTTTCTTTCGTAACTAAGGCATAACATACTGATCCAAAAACTCTAAGATGTTTAACTCTAGGTTTGAAACCAAACCAAGCTTCATAAGGTGTGATTCCGTCTAAAGAAGCAGTTGGAGATCTATTTCTTAAGTAGATAGTTGTATGTATTGCTTCTGCCCAATATGTTGGACTTAACCTCTTGAAAGTTAACATGGATCTCACCATTCCTAACAAGGTGCGATTCATTCTTTCGACTACTCCATTTTGCTGTGGAGTGTAAACATTAGTAAGATGTCGTCTTATGCCATTTTCACTGCAATAAGTTTTGAATTTATTTGAAGTGAATTCTCCCCCATTATCCGTCCTGTGAGGACCTATCTTTTCTTTGACTTCATTTTCAACAAGTTGGCGAAAAATTTTAAACTTCTCAAATGCTTCTGACTTGTTCTTCAAAAAGTAAACCCAAGTCATTCTATTGAAATCATCAATGAATAGTAAGAAATATTTGCAACCACCAAATGAAGTTTGTAGTGGTCCACAAACATCACTGTGAACTAGTTGTAGCCACCTGTTTGCACGCCATGAACTTGTTGGAAAACTTTCTCGACTTTGTTTACCATAAATGCAAGCTTCACATTTTGCATTTTCCCTTTTGAAAGTGGGAAGTCCTTTAACCATTCCTTGTTTCTGCAATTGAGAAAGACTCTCAAAATTTAAATGTCCATATCTTACATGCCATAGTCTTACAGGTGAAATACTTGTACTCACTGCCCCTGCAAAATCAGAATGCCTTGGAATAACTGTCCCTTTCATCCGTAATAGTTTTCCATCTTCATAACCTGTCATGGCTGCTTTCAAGTTCTGTTTGACTGAATTAATCTTGACTAAACCATCTTCCATATTCCCCTGATGTCCTGCTTGTCGAATCGTGACTAAAGAGAGCAAATTTTTCTTAAAACTGGGTACATACCATACATTGGAAATCATTTTTTCTCCAATGCCAGGGAGAAAAACTTTATCTGCTCCTTTTCCACAAGGAGTATGTTTTGTATCATCAGCAAGAAAAATGGAATTAAGTTGGCAATCTTGAAAATTCCAGAAAAAATCACGTCGACAAGTCATGTGCTGAGTGGCCCCGGAATCCAAGATCTAGGCATCTTCATAGTCACTTCTAAGACGGGATGAAAGTTGTGATGCTGGCGAGGAAGTAAAAACATATTCTGAGTTATCATCATCTTGATCAATTGCAAATTGCGCTGAATGTTGCTGAAACTTGGGAATTTTATTAAGTGAAGTTCGACAATCTTCAGCGTAATGGCCAACTTTGTTACATCTTCGACACACAATTTGACTTAAGTCTCTTCCTCTTCCTGAAGATTGTCCTCTGCCTCTGCTTTGACTTCTATGTTGAGATTGTCCTCTACCTTGATTATTGTTTCCTTGTCCTTGAAAATTGCCTCTTCCTTGGTTGTTTCCTCTACCTTGAAAATTATTCCTTCCTGAACTGTTGCCTCTGTTAAAGTTGTTTCCTCTGCTTTGGCTTCGACCTCGACTTTGTGTTGCTTGATTCTGATTGCCTCTGCATTTGCCTCGAGAACTCTCTACTGATGATTTACTAGTGTTGGCCTCTGTGAGAAAAACATCTTCACCAACTTTCTTCTTCTTTCCAAAGGTTTTATCATGTTGAGTCAACATTTCACAGAGCTCATCAAACTTTAGTTTCTCTAATTTCCCAGTTAATTGTAGAGTCTCCAAAAAATGCGTGTAGGAAGAAGGAAGTCCAGCAATTACAATTGTTACCATAAAACTATCATCTATTGCAGGAAAACCAGCATTAATGAGTTCCTGCCTAATATTCTTAAGTCTTGAGATATATTCAAGAACATCACTGCCTTCAGTTAATTTTTGTTGCAACAATTTTAATTGTAGATCAACTTTCTTTGATTCAGGCTAAGTATCAAAGAGGTCTTTAAAAGTTTTCAAAGCAGACCATACAACTGTAGCATTTTCTATATGGACATAAATTTCATCATTCACAGAAGATTTAATAAGAGCTAAGGCTTTAGCATTCTTGACTTCCCATTTTGCTAGTGCAGCTGCATCTGTGGGTTTATTCGGCTTAACATCTCCATCACATATACCCTGCCATAATTCATTGTAAATGAGAGTGCTTTCGATGAGACGGTGCCATGTTTTGTAAGATTTTATGCCTTCAAGTTTGTCGGTATCAGAAAACAAATTAATCAACTTAGACATTGTAGTGTTAAGACTTCACACCACGAATCAAGCTCCAAAAAACTCAAGATGCGCAACACAACAACAACACACGACGCAAAAAACGAACTATCGGGGCTTGGCCTTGACCCTCGAATAGTCGTCAAAACAGGAGAAAATTGACTGAGCTTTGCACTTGGCTCTAGTCAATTTCTCAAATTTTTACAAGGCAACTTTCAAAATTTGACTTTTACAATGGTGCTTTTGCACAATCTGGTAAAAAAAAAAAAATTACCCCCCCTCAAAGTAAAATTACTTTGAGTTACAATGTGATGATCCCAATTGAAAAATAAAAAATAACTTCTTGAAAACAAATTACCCAACACACCTTATCTCTCCAATTTACAAATTACAAATAAAAATCTCCTTATTACTCCAAATACAAAATAAGACACTTATATCTCCACAAAATATTCTTCAAATTTACAAAATGTAATGCACCTTATCGCTCCAAATACAAATGGAAACACTCCTTATTTCTTCAATTACAAAGAGCGAAAAACCATCCTTTCAACTCACAATCTCACCACCTTCATGCATATAAAAATGCATCTCCAATTTCATGTCAAGTAAATCCACTCACTGGGCAATTTCAACACATGCGGAAGCTCCTTTTTAAAAAAAACATTCACTTATGGTCATAAAACCATAGTCATTCCTCTCGCATTCATCTTATTCCTCCAAATAAAATACGATTTTAATTGCAAATCACAATTACAATTTAAAAAAAAAACTCCAATTACCAACTCCACTTTTTAATTTCACCAATCATTAACGCTGACTGGAACGCTGGAAATTACCTTAAAACGCTGGCACACAAACTGGTTGGAACGCTGGCTCACTGACTACAAACTGCAGACACTAGTTTGATTACACCCCGTGCGGAAATGGCAAGAGCGTTCTCCTTATCTTCTGAGCTGCAATCTTCCAGAAAACTGGTCCAAGGTTTGCAGCAAACCGAGCAAGACTACTAGCATACGCATGCTTTGACCGAATTCCAAGTTATATTCTTTTAATTGAAGGTGGTAAGCATCGATCTTTAACTAAAACACATCAGTGACTACCGTGCAATGAAGGATCTCATGTCAAATCTGCACAAAAAAGATCAACCATATATAAAAAGAAAGGTGTATACAGAAATGCTGGTATCCGTTGGTTCAACGCTTTCAAGGTTCACACTTAACTGGTTCAACGCTTTCAAGGTTCATAGTACGCTGGTTCAAAGTGCAGAATGCTGGCTCAAATCGTTCAACGCTGGAAAGCTGGTTCTTATTGCTGGAGGACGCTGGTTCAAATGCCAGACCACAAAACGTTGAATCGATGCCAGACCACTTATAAACCATGTAAAATCGATGCCAAAATGCTCAACGCAGGGGATTTGAGCATAAATCGATGTAAACCACTCTCATAAAAATGCAGAATCGATTTGCAGAATTGATTTGAATGTTTTGAAAGGACTTTAAAAACAATTAAAATATACAGCGCTATCCCTTTTTTTTTTTTTAATTCACTCAAACAATTTGAAAAGGTCACACAGATTTGCATTTGCTGCTTTAAAAAATGATTTTAGAATTTGCAGATCTAAAATCAATAAAAAAAAATTGCAAATTTCATACCAATCTTTTGCTGATCACTTCAACGGAGTTGAGTTTTCCACGATCTGATAGAGCTGGAATCTCCTCCTCACATCCACTGCAGCATTACTGGAGCTCTGATACCACAATAATGGCAGAAGTGTCCTCAGACACGTAATTTTATTAATCAAAAAAAATAATTACATAATTTGATTTTGCAAGAGTTTACACCCGAACAACCAAACACTCTTGCAATGAGCTATTTATAAGCTCCATGTCCTAACTACCTCTAATTATGAATCACTTATTAAATAACAAGTGTCCATTTACAATAAATGCTATTCAAACCAACTAGCTAACAAATCTCCTAAAATAGAGCCTAAGATACGACACATTTGGAGAGTCATATCTAGTTACAACAATATGTTAATTCTAAAAGTCTCCATTAAATAATTAACCATTCTAGAATAATAATTATTAATTTAATATCTTAAATTAATAATTATTTTATTCTAATTTTATAACCTATGATAAAATTGTATTTTTGGATCATCTAACAAAGAAAAATACAACGATTGGAACCTGGAACTTGGCCCCACTGGAATAATTCGGCCCATGGAAAATCGACCAACTAGAAATCGACCTCTAAAGAAATTTGGCCTGAAGAAAATCTACACACCTCTCACCAGAAAATTGGTCTCTATGCCTTGTTCTCACTTGGCCTCTGCACAATCACAACTTGGTCCTAGCAAATCAGCATCCCCAACAACTGTGCCTTCTTCTCACTTCGACAATTCAGCCTCTACAATTTCTAGCAAATCAACCTCCTAGAAACACCCCAAAATTATCCCTGTATTCTTCTTCCTTCTCCTCAGTCAAACTAAGCCTCACGCTCCAAAGAATTCACTCTCTCCTTCTTGAGAAAATCGCTTTCCCAAAAATGTTGTAGTTGCCTCTCTCTTGTGCTCTTTTTGTTGAAGTTTTAACTCGGTGTGGTCTTCATAATGTAAATTTATGATTGATGTACTTATTATATTTATATTTATATTTGTAATATTATTGTCAAAGCATGTTCTTCATGCTTAGAGAGTCAAAAATATTTATTATTAGTCAAAAGAAAATGTATTTGAGTCATGTCTCATTTGGACATTTGTAAGAAAAAAACGAAATTTGAATTTTATGTTGAGTCATTAGTCCACACGATGACCAAATCGGCTCTCCTTGGACAATTCGGCATGGCCCTCCAGAGAGACACCTATTCGACCCTCCTGGACAGCTATATATAAGAGGCAGTTTGAACTACTTGGGACATTCATTTATCACAACAAGAAGCACATCTGAACCTAGCAAAGGAATTTGAGTCAAAGGAGAGAGAAGACAAATCAAAACAAAAAAAGTTGAAATTCCGGTAGATTTGGGACAAATTTCCCCAAAGGGAAACCTTGCTACCGCAAAGGAACCTGCCTTGCCCCAAAGAAGTCAAATTAAATAAAAGAAATATTATTAATGGGTTTTGGCACTAAGACATCATTTAATGGTGGGCTAGCTATCCTCAAGTCAACCCTTGATAAATCCAAGTCAAATGATTAAGTGGAAAATAATAATTTGTTAAGAACCAACTAAATTCAGCCCCACCAAAAGGGGTTACGTTGGCACCAAAAGGCACCACAATGATTTATATAAATAAGACCTTATGGTTTATGATTCGAACATGCTTTTTAAAAAGAAGCATCGCAATTGTTCCAAAGAGGCTCGCATCTATATCTTACTCGTATTTGATTTATCTATGGTTCGTTTTTTCAACAAGGAAGCTCTCAAGCTTGCATTTTTCTGAAGTGGTTCATGTTACCCACCACCTCTGGGTAGTATGCATAAGTGAAAAAAATTCTCCTAGATGGTCCTCAGCCAGCAACCAGTAGCCCCTTGCAGCCACCAGATAGCTCAATGTGCCATTGTCAAGGCCACCTGAGCTAGCCATGTGGTCCCTCGACCACTTGTCATGATTGTATGTTCGAAGGTGGGCCTCTCAAAAAGTTATGGCTTTTCATTGGTATAGTTGAGTAATTTTCCCTACTTGTCATGGGCACTTTGGGCATGGATTGGTGGGGGGATTCGGTGAAAAGAGTGGGTTAGGTTTATATTCTTGTCTCCACTCCATGATCTCGTGGTTACCCTTGTATCCTAGTCTCGTGGGATCTCCTTTATTGGCCATTAGCTTTAGGGTTGGCACCTATGTCACAGGGTTCGGCAAACCTAAAGCTTCAGGTTCGAAATTCAGCGAACCTGTAAAAAAATTTGAAGTTCGTTCAGGTTCGCCGAACCTGAAAGTCGACCCTGAAGGCGAACCTGAACGAACCCAAACCCAGTCGAACCTAAACGAACTTAAACGAACCTGAAAAATCGAACCTAAACAGATTTAACGCGAATTTCAAGGGTATTTTTTTGAGGTTCGATGGTTTTTTTGGCGGTTTTAGTTGCCTGTTTATGAGAAAACCTTGGGTCACAAACTGGTTTTCTTCATCACTTCCCACCAAGATTTTCTTTATAAACCACGGTGCTGGAAGCATTTGGCACAAGCTGTCGAGTGGTTTCAGGTTTGATTGTCAATTTGTCGTTGCTATATGCTGTGAGCCTGTGACTGTGAGTGTGGTCTTGCTGCGGCCTGCCCAGTGTCAAGATCGCTGTGAGTGTGGTGACGTGGTCTTGCAGTTGCTGCCCCAGTGCCCATTGCCGACACCTTCCAACTTTAGCCTTCGGCATTGACACAGCCTCACATAGGTATGTACCACTTTGTGTTGTCTACAGTCTAGCTCACGTTTCTACGTTTGAAGTGAATATGCTCGGAGACAATAGGTGACAGGTCAATAAATAATGAGTGTAATAGAATATATTTACGTTGACCACCGCCGATATAATCATATAAGCATGGCTAGGGGACTGTAAATCAATCATTGACTGGGCTTCGGATTTTTCATATACTTTCCACTGTCGAGTGTCATAAGTTTCAGGTTTTCAACATGATAGTCTCAGTGAGAAATTTATATGAGACATTCAGAAGGGTGATGGCCCTCTAACTGGTGATTAAATTGGGATCTCTGACCTTGGGAATAAGTTCGATGATTGTCATCTCCGATAGGGATATGGTCAGCTCAGCCAATGCCAATAAATGATCGCATTCTCACTTGCACGTCACTCAATTTCTCCGGGATCATGCCCACATAAGTTCACATGGCCATCCTACATTTTTTGTTCATACCTTGTGACTTAAATACCTTCTTATAATCATTTGACAATTTTTTTTCAATGTTTGCCTGCTGGGTTAAGTTTCCCGTTCGTATTTTAAGGGTCAAAACATTCTCCTTGGCTTCCTTCGAGGCCAGTGCTTTCAAGAAATATTTTTGGGCATATCCTTAGTTTTCAGGCTTCCAATACATTCTCCTTGGCTTCCTTCGAGGCCAGTGCTTTCAAGAAATATTTTTGGGGCATATCCTTAGTTTTCAGGCTTCCAGTAGATGGAGAAATGTATTGACTGGTGGTTTGACAGGATTATCACAGCTAACAATTGAATAGGTCAAATTCTCAAGCTGTCAAAAGATAAAATATGCTGTTCTGAAACTTGAAAGCATAGTTTTGACTCCCGAGTCCTGACTCATAGTTCATCTATGAATATTAATATTTTTTTTTTATCACGGATCATGTGTAAATTACTAAATAGTAATATATATCTCCTCTTTACTTCAATCTTCAATCAGATTATTGTATTGTCAAGTTTTGCTACAGGGTGTTTACTTCTCTTTGAGTCTGAACATTGCTTCCATCTCCCATGGTCCTCATCATCTCTCGTCACCTGGTAATGCATCTCCCTAAATTGAAATTATGGTCAAAGTTTCAAAAGAAAGTTTTCATTAATTGCTTTGGTCGATGCAAGCTGTTTGTAAAAAAGTTTCAACCAAAAAAATATATTGTTTGCATTTATTTTATCATTGCAAATTTTGATATCAAAGCAATCATGTCTATATTGGAGGCTAGCCATAATGGTGAAATATATACATCAAATCCGTGACAGTGCTGTGGAGTCCCTACCCACCTACCTAACCAAGATATTTGGCCTTCAAAATTGTGATCCTATATGAGGATGGCACTGCTTTGATGCCTTGATTTATAGATAGCCCATGGTGCATGCTGCAGATTCTCTATCTCCCTACCTACCCACCTTACAAAGAATTTTGGCCTTCAAAAATGCAACGTGGCCTGAGGATGGCATTGTTTTGATGCCCTGCTTTCTGGATGGCCCATAGAGCATGCTGCAGATGTTCCATCATGTCTGTGCTTAATTTTTCTTTCAGATGTTCAAACTTTCTCTCTAGTACTTGTATCATCTTTCAGCCTTCAGGTGTTCAAATTTTCTCTCTGGTACTTGCATCATCTCTCTGCATCTTTTTGCAAGATTTCCAGCTTGAGGTTGATGTTTTGAAGGAATGCAAAAGATTTGTCCCATTTTCATTTATTCAGTTTCCTCTCTTAATTTCATTGTTACTGGTCTCTACACTTCCTCAACAATTGACAAGTGCAGACTGACATTGTCCAACAAAAGTCCTATTGGATCTGTTCCAGGATAAATTCAGGGGTCTTCAGTTGATACTCTATCACTATGTATTGGGATGTACCAAATGGCCTAAAATTGGTTGTTGGTAAATCATTGACAATTAGTTATGGAAAGCTAAACTCAACCTTTTTAGTTATAAAAAACTAAATGTGACAATATTCCAACTCCCAAAATTACAGTATAAGGTTTAAGTGCATTCCAAACGATAGTCACTCAGTTTTTAACTTTTTTCTTTGTAGACCAATATGTTAACCGAATCTTTAAGTGTGGCATTCAGTATTTTTTTTTACATTATACCAGAAACCTTTCATTTTCTAAATGTCACACAATCTGTAGAGTATTTTCTTTGATTATAAATTAGTTCTATTCCCTTCAACTTTCAAGGCTTCAAGTTGAAAGTTTCAAGAACCCCACTCATACAGATGGCAGGAATTAGGGTTGTGTACAAATGAGATAATACTAGGCTGTAACCTTTGGAGTATATTGAAAAGTCCTAACCCCTTCGCTGCCTCAACACAAACAACTAGAGGTCACAGCCTTTTGACATGCATTAGAAATCATTATTTCATAATTTGTGACTCAATAGTCGTGATTCAATAGATTTTTTTTACTTCTTACTTTTTAATCAAGATATCAAGTTTTGTTTATATTTGAATTTCATTATTTTATCATTTATTTAAATTCGAATCTTAATATGCCATTGCCAACAAAAATGCAGAGATATTTGTCATGGCACCTCCAAAGTCAACGACAGAAGGATGGAAATATGTGGAGAAATTGGACAGGCCTCATGGGAGGCATTTGAAATGCAAGTTATGTAATAATGAGTTTTTTGGATCTTTAACTAGAGTCATGGACCACTTACTTTCTGTCACTAATGGCAAAGGAGGTGGTGTTGAAGGTTGCAAGAATGTGTCTGCAGAGCTCAAGGAGACACTTCAGAAAGATTATGACAATATACAAAAGGCTAAGAAAGTGAATGAAAACAAAAGACAACGTGTTCAAACAGAAATTGCAATGAATTACAATTCATTATCTGCACTTTCTTCAAGCACGGTTGGTGTTGGACTTGGGAGTTCATCTCAGTCAAGGATCGGTAAATCAAGTGGGAGTGAGACAGCTACATTAAATACTCTTTGGAAGCCCATGCAGAAACAAGAAGTTGATGATGCTGTAGCTGATATGTTTTTTGAATCTGCAATTCCATTTAATGTGGCAAGAAGCCCTTACTTCATCAATGCATGTAAGATGATGGCAGGTTTTGGTAAAGGATATGTCCCTCCTAGTTCTAAGACTATAAGGACCACTCTTTTGAAGAGGTCAAAAGAAAAAGTTACAAACAATTTGCAGAAGATCAAAGACTCTTGGACGGAAACAGGGTGCACAATTTTATCAAATGGTTGGTCAAATATGAATCATAGACCTCTTATTAATGTGTTTGTTTCTTGCCCTAAAGGGGTACTTTTTTTGAAAGTAGTTGATGCATCAGGGAATAAGAAGACCTCTGAATTTATTTTCAAGATTTTAGAGGAAGCTATTCTTCAGGTTGGAGAAGAAAATGTGGTCCAGGTTATAACTGATAGTGCTTCAAATTGTGTCGGAGCAGGAAAAGTGATCATGGATAAATACAAAAAAATATATTGGACACCTTGTGCTGCTCATTGTCTTGACTTATTGTTACATGATTTGGCAAAGTTTCCATGGATTAATGAGACAGTTCGAAGGGGGAAACAAATTTCTCACTTGATATTTAACCATCAACTCACATTGAGCTTGTACAGGAATAATGCATCTAGAGAGTTGCTCAGGCCTTGTGACACCAGGTTTTCCACATATTATTACTATCAAAAGGCTAGTTGAAGAAAAAGGGAGTATAAGAGGTGTTTTTTGCAACAATGAGTGGGAAAAGTCTCATCTTTCAAAGGAAGCTAAAGGAAAGGAGTTGGAACTGGTGATTTTAGGGAATGCTTTTTGGGACAATGCTCAGAAGGTCTTCAAAGTATGTGAACCAATTGTTGATATGCTTCGCATGGTTGATAGTGATACCCCTTCCATGGGTTTTGTTTATGAGGGCATGGATCGTGCTAAAGAAGCCATTGCAAAATCTTTTAATAATGAGGAAAATGAGTATATTGCAATATGGGAGATGATTGATGAAAAATGGAAGATGTTGCATATTCCTTTACATGCAGCAGCTTGTTATTTGGATCCTAGACTCTTTGGGATAGAAAGAACAAATGATGCAGAAGTCATGAATGGCCTTTATGATGTAGTTGAACGGTTGGTCCCTGATCTAGAAGAATGCAGGAGAATTAGAGAGCAGCTCCGAGCATACAGGATGGAAGAGGGAATATTTGCAAGGTCTAGTGCAATACAAGATAGGCCCAATATTCCTCCAGGGAGACGGTGGCAGTTTTATGGATCAGAGACTCCTGAATTGCAACATTTTGCAGTTCGTATTTTGAGCCAGGGATCAAGTGCCTCTACTTGTGAAAGGAACTGGAGTAGCTTTAACCATATCCAGTCCAAGAAAAGAAACAAATTATTGTCTACCAGGTTGGAAGACCTTGTTTATGTTCGCAGTAATTTGAAGTTGGCCTTGAGTAGTGTGGCCAAAGATGCATCTAGTTCCTCCGAGCCATGGTTTGATGCTGATCTAGAGCCAAAAGAAGATGATATTAGCACTGATGGTGACTCACTAGATGAGCCAAATGTTGGAATTCCATCTATTGATGACTTTGAAGATTACCATTCTAGTGCCTTTACCATGCCATCTGCACATGATGATTGAGAGCTTTTTGATCATACTAGTAGGCCATAAGTATATAGCATCTATGTTTTTTGAATTTCCTAGAACAATTTTATGGATTATATTAGCATTGATGATGACTCACTAGATGAGCCAAATGATGGAATTCCATGTGTTGATGGCTTTGATGATATTATGACTTTGATGATATTTAAAATTTTGAAAATTGAAGATGCCCGACAATGATGTGTATGTTTAAAATTTAAATTTTGATCATGTTTTGAATCTTTTGATTATGTGATTTTTTAAAAGATTACTAGTATTTGACATTCATTTAAATTTTGAAGACTAAAAATTATGTCATTTTTTTTAGCAAGCTACTATTGTGTATGTTTACATTTAACTAGATGTTAAAATGATTACATTATTCATGTATGTTTACTAATAAGAATTTGTATTCATGTGTTTATGGATCGATTTTGAATTTTCTATTATTTTGTCATATATATATATATATATATATATATATAATGAAAAGTATGTATAGTCGAACCTAATGTCAAACCTCATTTGAACCTGATCGGAAAATTCAAACCTGAATCGAACCTAATCGTTGTCGAACTCGAATTCGAACTCGAACCGTGTGACATAGGTTGGCACAACATGGGAAATCCCGATTTTGGTTGCGTGGTCTGCTTCCCGATACCACCTACATCATTCCCCTTCCACTAATTTTAGCCCCATTCATCTATTTTCCCATCCGGGTCTACAAAGGGTTAGCCTCCCCCTCCCCTTGTCCACACCTTAGGTCGGGCCTAGAATAATGCCCCGAAGGTTGATGCAGCTAAAAAGAAAAAAAAATCATAATTTGGCCACTCTCAACAAGAAATGTACCACAAAATGCAAAAGATGGCTGGGACATACAAATTTAGCACGTGAGCAAAAGCCAAACATGAGCTCTATCCCTTACTTATGGCCATCACCCTGGTTCCTATGGGCCCTAGATGATCCCCTCCATCATTAAAGAACTCATGATTGTCCCAACCCCTGGTGCGCGATGAACTGCCCCACCTTAAAGGGGTATCCACTGCTACATATTACACATCATACTCTCATCCCCTAAAGCCCCAAGCAGTTATGAAGAAAAATCAATCAAAGGAAAAAGGCATATGAATAAGGGTGGAAGAACAAAGGCCGGGGTAACTGATGTACCACAATTTGCTCCCTCCTACACTCATATACCCAGGTGTGGGCTTCCCTTATTATAGCTACCCTTGCACCTTGACATGTGGTATGGATGATTCCCCTGATCCCCACTCCATTCCATTATTATATCATTGCCTCCTACAACTTAAGTGATGTACCATGGACATGTCACTCCCTTTATAGGTTGAAACCACCTAATAGGGTCCTTGGTTAACTCCCTATTGAGCTTGGAGACACTTGTACATGCCAAGTCGATTATGAAAGGGCATGCCACCATGAAGTGTGCCATTGATCCCAAACTTGTAAGCTTTATTACTTGATTATTCTAATGACTTGTATTGGAGGGCAAGGGGACGCATTGGATCTTATGCAGGATTGCAGGTGTGTCTTCATTTGGGGCTTGGTCTCCTTATACGGGGTCGTGGCCCTCCAGAGGGCCACATTGGTACTTGTAGGGTGAGCATTGAGAGCCATGGGCTTCCACCATAGCAAAGATTACTTCATGGATCCCCGCACGGATCATTGATTGCTCATGTTCCACCTTTTGGATGAGGATGATGCACCTGGTTCACCATGCCTAGCCGGCTCCACACTTGGCAAATGTTCCAAGATGCCTCCCGCTGTAGACGGAGGGCTTATGTCATTACTCCAACCCTTACAGATGGTCTATAGGCATATTCGATCCATTTGGAGATCCATGAGGACGTCCTTGTGCCCCCACACCCACTTGGGAGAAAAACAGATTTTTGTTCGGAAAACAAGGGGCCAACCCCTAGTCCACTATGTTTGGAGCCCATTTCTACATATGGCACCCTTTGGACCTCATTAGGCATCCTCAAAGGCCCAACAACGCACTTTGTTGATCATTCGACCCTCTTGAGAGGCTTATCTTTACATTATTGAGCTATTTGGTGGGCTTGTCACCAAAAGTATTGTTATTATGCACATTATTTTATTTTAGGGGCTCAATTAGGCCAATTTAGCTAAATCGAATTCATTAGAGAGTGTATAAATAGAAGTGAGATGATTCATTTTCATCATCATCACTTGGATTAGGTCTCTCTCTCTTGCGATATTTTCGTTATTCCTTTTGGAGGACGAATTTGGATGTAATGGATGAATTTTGATGTTTGGATATTTCTCTCTTGTCTTGGAGCTTCATTATTAGCATAATTTGGTGATTGGATATACTCTTTACACATGTAAAGGTTCTTTTCATGTCCATTCTTGTTATTTGCTTTGATACATTAATATTGCTAGGATTTTTGCTATACTATATCTGAAGTTTACTATTTTTCTTATGCGAAATTGTGGAAATTTAGTCTTTGCACATCTCATGTATCATGTGTGAAAGGGTGAATGTTCCTAGAAAAAAATTCTATTGAATACATCTTGATAAGTCATCAATTATTGCAAGTTGAAGTATAATTTTTTCTAGCAATCGTTCTCATGCCTTAATTGCCATGCGAAGTTGTCTAGGAGGCTCCTTGATTGGGTGTAGTTCCTTTAGATCACAAATATCATCTTGACTCGATCTTCCCCAAAGGATAAGGCACTAATCCTTCCATATGTGATCATTTTCAAAGCTTATTTCTCTCACCTCCCCCTCTTTTCCTAGGTCTAGCCTCCATAGGTCACCTAGGGCATTACTTTTCTCACGATTTAGCCATCAAAAGAATTCGATCTCTTACCCAAAACTACATTGTTGTGACCTCTAGAGGCCCTTTGAATTTCACGAAATTCTGACAGTGGGATATTGAGATATTTCAAGCCCTAGCTTGAAGATCGATTCTTTCCCTTAGTTTCCCATTGGCTAGTGACCTCATTGGGATCATAGCATTAAATCATCAAAAGAAGATTCTTTCTTTGATCCTCTTCCCTTCCCTAATTAGATCAAGTACATCCTCGATTGACTAAATCCATATCCTTGACCTAATTTTGGGCCCAATTGGCCCTTTGTGTTCCCACAACTTGCTAACTCCAATTCCATAAAGATCACTTAGAATCCAAGTATCCACAAGGCCTTCTGAGACTAGGGGCTTCCTTGATAATACATATTCTCAAACCCTAACCTCAAAGGCCCTCTTAGCCCTTCCTATAGAGCCTATCACCTTGCTTCTAAAGAAAGCAACCCATCTAACTAAGTCTCTCTTGTGAATAGGCCTTAGGAATCACTCCTCATCTTTCCACTGATCCATTCATCTTGTGATTCTTCATATACTGGGTCTCCTCCCATTGGTGAAAGTCTGTAAAGAGTAGGGAGCCTTAGCTAAGGTGACAGTGGGCTATCGCTCCATTGTTTCCATTGACCTAGTTGTTTCCCTTTAGGATCTCCTCTCAGGACCCCTGTTAGTTTGAGTGGTAACATTTTGGCGTCGTTGTCAGGGAGGAAGAAGGTCTACCTCGCTAGTGAATCATTGAGGAATTGATTCGTTGCGACACTTTAATATTCCTCTAGCGACTCCATTCATTGTCCAAACCCCTAGTTTACTTGAAGGTGACAACATTCCTCCTTTAACTAGGGCCGCTGCAAGAAGGGGAGAACGAACTCCATCACCTGTTAGAACCGCCCTTCTCCCTGAATTTGAAAAGGTCAGTGATCCTACCCCAAAGATGGCAACTAATTCTAGCACTGACCCAAAATAAGACCAACCCAAAATGACCAAAAGTGAAAGGCATTTGGTTAGTGTCTTTGCCCCTTTGAAATTGAGTGATGACCCCAAACCTTTACCTAAGAAATACAATAATTGGTTGCCCAAGTTCAAAGGTGATGCTACCATAAGTGCTTGTGACTTTGTTGAAGAGTTCTATTGGAACATGTCTCCTAGGTTGATATTTGATGAGGATAGGCTCATGATGCTTTTCACTTTGTCTCTTGAAGGACAAGCAAGGGAATGGTACCTTAGTCTTCCCCCAGCATGCATAGACTATGCATAGAAGACTCTGACAAATTTGAGGACATGTTCATGAGAAGGTGGTCATGTAATGCACAAGGAACCTTCAACATTGAGAAGTTTTATCAAATAACTAGGGGAAGGGAAGACATCCGAGAATTCATCCAAAAATTTGATAGGGTAGTTAGGGATATCCTCGACCATTTGAAGCCCCCCGATGCTAACATTCTTGACAAATTCATCAAAGTTGTGGGTGGCCACCTAACTTATGCATTAAGGGACAAGAAACCTTCAACCTTGGCTGAGGCTAAAGAGATAGCAATGGAAGTTGAGGAAAACTTACGAATCTCTAGAATGGATGCTAATGACCACCCCAAGGCTAAAGTAGAGGTCAAGAAGGAAAAATCCAAATATCAACACAAAGAAACCCTTCTGGTGCTCCTTAAGAAAATGGAAAAGATCAGCGAAGAAATGAACTCACGAGATAGGCTCTACATGAACAACTCACTACCTTCGAAAGGGCCCAAAAGTCTAGCTATATCCCAAAAGGGAAGCCTTTTCCTAAAAAGCAAAATGAAGAGGAGAATTCGAGTTCATATCAAGCCCCCAACACTTTGGCTCCAACTAATGCAGTTGAGCAAGATTTATCTTCTGAAGATGAGCAAAGTGATGATGAAGAAGTAGATGAGCAGGCTAACCTTATAGAATCTGAAGTCTTCAACATTTTGCTAGGAGGTTCATATACTCATCCTCCCATTAGTGAGGTCACCTTCAAAAGAGAAAAGGAAGAGCCAATCCTCAACACTGATGATAGTGGAAGATTCAAAGGGGTCCAATATTCACAAAAGCACAACAATAAAGATCCCACAACTTCCAAGGAACCCAACAAAGACAACTCAATTCCCAAGCAGGTCTCTCCTAAAGAACCTCTCCCTAAAGATCCCCCTAAAAAGGATCCTCTGAAGAAAGCCAATCCCAAAATGGATCCTCGAAAGAGAGAGACCATCAAGAAAAAGGATAAAGGCAAAGAGGTCAGACTGACATTGATCTAGAGACTTCTACAGGAAAATGATTGTGCCAACTCCATTAAAGGAGATTGCAAAATGTCCCCGACAACAATGCCAAATCACGAAACACCAGGGTTTTGAAGAGGAAGAATTACCCGAAGACTTGCAAACATTCACCTTCCCGACTTAAACCCTAGACATGAGCCATTCATGCTTGCCTTAGCCATCAATTACCTTTTGTTACATAATTGTATGTTGGACTCAAGGGCTTCCGCAAATATCATGTCGTTAAAGGTTATGAAACAAATATCGCACTACGACCTCAAATATTGTCGGGCAGGCTGGGCCGCGGCTAGAAAAGAGGTTTTCGTAGTTTTATTTGCTCATTTTGGTTTCTTAGTCTTGGAGAAGGAAGGGGAAGAGCTTTGTGGTGGCTTTCAAGGAGGGATTGAGGATCAAACAACCATTATCACCACCAACTAAAAAAAAAATTGTGGATCAAAGATTGAAGATCAGTGAGACAAACTTCATTTCTTCCATTAACAGGTATGTTCTTAAAAACCCCTATGTTAATGATTTTTTTCATAGATTTAGGGTTATGCTTGCTTGCTTCTTTGCCTACCAACATTTTGCTTCTTTGTTTTTTTGCCATTTCCTATGACTTTCATGCCCATGAGCCAATGCAAGGGTTTTCTCCATATTTGGACAGCGAGCTTCATTTTTTTTTAACTTTCTTATGCACCCTCTTATTGCCAGTTTTCATTCACATTGCAAATAATGTAGTAAAAAAAAATATTTTTTAAAATGAAGTGGTTATTACTTTTTTTGTGTATGGGTGTTTAATGCCAATTTTTTTTTAGTGCCCTAGGGTTTGAATTAGTTCACTACAAATATGCCAAAATCCTTGGACCCATTTTGGTAGTATGGGGAACCTGATGGTGGGACAAATTGGGCATATCTATCATGCAAATTGTGTGGGACCAAGATGACAGGAGGGATTACGCAATTGAAATACCATCTGGCTAGACTCCCTGGACATGATGTTGGGCTTTGTACGGTTTCTAGTGTGGAGCTTATACAAAAAGCTCTTGAAGCAATTGATGAAAAAGACAGAAAGAAGGAAGAGGCAGAAAGAAACAAGGTTGAACGTGCAGGTAGATCTTTCAGGATAGCTTCTTCTGATTTTGAGGCTGAGGGTGGTAGGAGGGGCTCCACAACGTCACCTGCTAGTGCTAATGTTACTGGGAGTGGGAGGTCATCATTTTTTGTTCCACGACAAGACATGGAGCACAACCTTCCATAAAATCAGTTGTTAAGAAAAAGGAGAAGCAAGAAGCAAATAGAGTTATGGGGAGGTGTCTTTTCTGGAGCAACTTGTTGAAATTTGTAACTAGGTTTAGTCTTCATTAATGTATTTGAGATGTACTTATCAAAAGAATGAAGAAAATTTTTTTATTATTATTATTATGACTTATTAAAGTATGGGTTTCATGCTTGGGTCATCATGTTTTAGGTCAAAGTCCCCATTGAGGATTTCTAAGATTTACTTTAAGTCATTATAGTCATTGTACATTAAAAGAAACCCTTCTTGGGCTTTCGGATCATGTAAAAAGAATTATTTTTGAGTCAAAAATGAATTTAGTCTCCACACCAAGTCGGCCTCAAGAAGATCAAGTTGTCCTCAAGTCAAGTAATTCGACCTCATAGAAGGGCTATAAATCCAAGGAGTTCAAATTCATTTGGAGCATCTCATTCTCTCTCTCATAGTTCGACCCTTGAAGCTAGAAGCTGGAGAAGTGCGAAATTGTTTAACGGTTGGAAAAGACGCTGGAAAGAAGGTGAGTTTCTAGAAGAAGATAGAAGGGCTCAAAATCGAAATTTTGGGACAAGTCTCACTCCATTCCGAGGTGTGTCAAGGGAGATCGAAGTTCTCTAAGTTTGGTCAAAGTTGTTGCTGCTATTGCTACTACGTCGAACTTGCTACTGGGTCGAAGTTGGTGCTGAAGCTACTAGGTCGAAGTTGCTTTGGAAGAGTTGTCATCTGCAAGAAGGATTGAGGGTTGACTTGGTGTTGAAGGAATCTTTGTCTAGGTCTAGAGTCTTGGATTATTTGGAGAAACTAGTGAAGGAAGAATTGTTGACTGGGTTTTCCCTAGATGGGGGTTTTTCCCTGGCTATCCGCCTACATCTGTTGTCCTTGTGTTATTGTTTTGGTAATTGCTTGGTGAACTAAAAGATAAAGAAGAACATAAAGATAAAAGGATCACAAGTAATTATCTATATAAGAAAATATTTTTGCCTTTTTGATTTTCTAACATGGTATCAGAGCTAAGGTGAAGGAAGAAAAAGGAAATCTTGAGTATCTACTAGAAGGATCTAAAGGATTGATCTAGGGATCATATAAGGAGCCCTTATAAGAAAAGAGGCTCTTCATCTTCAAGGAAAATGTCTAACCCATTAAAGAGTGAAAACAAGTTGGAAGGAGCATCAAATTATAGATCTTGGAAGAAGAGGATTGACCTCATTCTTGAAAAGAACAAGGTCTTAGATGTGGTCAAAGGGAAGGTGAAGAAACCTACCAAAGAATCTAGTGATGCAAGCAAGGTGAAGTATAGGGAGTTGGAAATATTTGCTACAACTCTGATAGTAGAAAGCATTAAGGACAATCTTGCCCCATAAATTTCCAATATAGACAATGCTCAAGAAATGTATGAAGCATTGTAAAAATTATTCACTATCAAAAACATAGGTCAAGTAGCAAGCTTGAAGAATGAGTTGAGGTCTGCAAAGATGACAAAGGATGATAATGTGGCTTCCTTATTTGTAAAAATATCAAGGATCAGAGATGAAATTCAAGTCATAGATGAAATAGTGCCAGAAAAGGAGCTAGTAATCACTGCACTGTTGGAACTTGGGACTACCACCTGCTTGGAGCTCTTTTGCTTCAAGTCTCAATAGTTGGAAAGAAGCTCCCACCTTTGAACAACTGTGGAATGCCTGCACCCAAGAAAAAATGAGAATTTCATTAGTATCCAACAACGGAGAAGGAATTGAGTCAAATGCTTACGCTGCCTCTCACAAGAAAGGACACTCCAAGAAGTCAAAAGGGCCAATAAACAAGGTTGATATGTCCAAAATAGAATGCTACCAATGCCACAAGATGTGTCACTGAAGAAGTGACTCCCCGACAATCCAAAGAACAAGAAGAGAAGAAAGGATCAAGCCAATGTAGTTGAAGAAGGATCTCCAAAGAAGACTAAGCCCGAAGAATTGGATTTAAGAGACTTACACTACTAAAATCTTTTGATCTAAGTTTTCTTTATTTCTTTTTTATTTCTATTTTTGTAGGTTTAACATTATGGAAAAACATTTTTATAGGTATCTCTCAAGCTTGGAGGGAGCCCTCATCAACCTACAAAGAGAAGTATCATACGGCCATTTTCAATTTTAGTTTTCCTTATCTGTTTTTGTTTGCATAAAATACTAATCACATTTCTCCTCTTATTTTACTTGTTTAGGAAAACTTGTTGAAGACTCAAGGAAGAAGGCCTCACAAAACAAGGCGTTGAAAGTGCAAGGTTTGTTAATAGATATGAGGTATGTTTTGAATTACAAGTTTTGTTTTCTCCATATTCATTCTTAATAAGCTATTACTAACATCTTTGTGTCTAGCTTTCCTGAATCTTAAAAGATTCTTGATTGGGTGATTCATCATTAGATAAATCTACCCTCCTTATATCTTTGATTGCTCTTGTGGAACCTAGAAAGGTTCATTGTGAAAAACCCTAACTTAAGGGTACATCGATGATTGTGTGTGAAACTCTACTTTGGTTAGGTTTATTGTTGAAAGAATGATATTTCGATGAAGTCTAAAGTAACTGGATGATGCTTTGATGATGTCTTGTTTGGGGTTTTGGTATGGTTATGGAAACCCTAACTTGTTAGGGTTGAATGGTAATGTCTGCGATCCCGAACCTTTGAAGTATTGGTAATTTAGGGTTTGCTATGTTTTGTATTGAAACCCTAGATCATCAGGGTTTGGTAGAATGTATAAGAAAGACCCATATAATGTCTTAAAAATTATTTTCTTGGGATGTGTATGTTTGTCTGATCAAACCCTGGTTTGATCAAGTCTGTTATATGTCTAACTCTTATTGATATTTGTGTAATTGGGTTTGACTAACACATGTTGTGATATGCTTGTTCATGGTGATGGAATCCTAGATATATTAGTTGACCTAATTGTTGATGGTCGTGAGTCCTAGGGTTTAGACCTAAGCCCTAGTCGAAGTTTGTTTCTCTAAGATGATAGTGCTTGTGAATTCTAGGGTTTTGGAGTTAAACTTTAGTAGAAGTAAAAATCTCTGATATACAATGACAATATGATAATTTGAGATTTGTGTAAGATTGTTGAAATCTGAATTTTAGTTATAATTAATGTTTGGTTGACTCACTGAGAAAATCTAGGGTTTGCAACAAACCCTAGTGGAAGCTAGTCATGTTATTACTTTGAGTTGAGTTGTGATTGGCTTTCATCTCATGTATAAAATCTAGGGTTTGTATGAAACCCTAGTGGGAAGTCTAACATGAATTCTGAAAGTTGTTAGATACCTTGTAGATCTATAATTGTTTAAATTGTTTCTAGGGTTTTGTAGATGTTGTAGTGGGTATTGCATACCTTTGGAAGAAACATTGAAACCCTAGATGTAATGAAAGTTGTTATGAAATGCTCGAAGCCTTGATGAAGTAGTCTAGAGCTTACGACAAAATCCCTAGCAAGATGTTGAAAAGTATGTGTCTCTTGTTTGTAAGTTTGGGCATCTGATATATAAAGTTGAATGCTTCCATGATTTTGATATGGTTAAGTTCATGCTTCTATAGATTCAGTTGTACTTGTTATCTAAGTTGTGCAGGTACATAATCTTCAAAGATGGTGAAGATGTTCATAAAGTAAAGTAGATGTGACAAGCATGATGTGAATGGTGATAGTAATGATAACTCTGATGAGAAGTATGGAAGCCATGAAAGCTTCTCCGATGTCATAAAGAAGAAGTATAACTCACTAAGTTAAGAGGGACCCTGAATGAGATCTCCCATGGTTAAGGGGGAGTTTGAATGAAAGAAATCTCCCTAGATTAAGAGGGAGTTTGAATGAAAGAAATATCCCTAGATTGAGAGGGAGTTAGAATGAAAGAAATCTCCCTAGATTAAGAGGGAGCACGGATTAAAGGAATCTCCCTAGTTGAGAGGGAGGTCATATCATAGTCATGATGGACACCTTAGAAGAAATTGGAGAATGCATTTTGAAGGGTTGCTGAGATAAGAAAAGTCGGATCAATTTATCGAATATGTTGTTGCATTAGTAGGAAAGGAAGATGCATGGTTGAAGGAATCTTCTGTCAAGACTCAAGAGTCAAGATTCATTGGAAAGCTCTAAGTCCTACGGTGGAAAGTTGAGAAGCAACATCAAGTTGTCTAGAAGACTCCTGAGGTTTGTATATGTTTATGTACATTTGAAAGTTTGTTACTGATTGGGGTTCTGTTTGTACAAGTAAATCTCTCGGAAGTTTGATAGCATGTTTTTACATGTTTAGAGTTGTTGATCAGCTTGATTGGAGAGATTTGTTGTTAATTTGTTCAATCGGGAAAGATTTATTACGGATCGGAAGTTGAGGCTTTGTGAGTAAGACATTGCCTGGGAGGACATTTCGCTGATACTTTGTGTTGATGTCTATCTGAAGTAGGGAGGGTGGTGTTGGTCATGGAGCTTTGACCTCGGATACGCACCTAATCCTGGGTTGATGGTTAGTAAGTAAGCTTGATGGTACCTGGAAAGGTTGAAAGCTTTAGTCCATCTTAGTCCCACTTAGATAGATTGCCCTAGTCAGAAATCTAGTCCATGGCATTGCGGTGCCTAAACTATTGGAGGACCTTGGATAGATTACCCTAGTCAGGAATCTAGTCCATGACATTACAGTGCCTAAACTGTTGGAGGACCTTGGATAGATTGTCCTGGTCAGGAATCTAGTGCATGGCATTGCGGTGCCTAAACTGTTGGAGGACCTTGGATAGATTGCCCTGGTCAAGAATCTAGTCCATGGCATTGCGGTGCCTAAAGTTTTTCATGTTTCATGTGTTCTGAGATCTTCCTTGTACTTGTACTAATGAATACCTTCCCAGTTAAGAGGGAGTGTTGAAATTTGTAACTAGGTTCGGTCTTCATTACCGTATTCGAGATATACTTATCAAAAGAATGAAGAAAATATTTTTATTATTATCATTATGACTTATTAGAGCATGGGTTTCATGCTTGGTTCATCATGTTTTAGGTCACAGTCCCCATTGAGGACTTCTAGGATTTATTTTGAGGCATTAGAGTCATTGTACATTAAAAGAGACCCTTCTTGGTGTTAGAAAATCGGAAAGGAAGAAAGATTTTCTTATACTTGATAATTACTTGTGATGTTCTTGACTTCTTATTAAGTTTTATATCTTCTTTATTTTAGTTCATCAAGCAATTACCAAAGCAAAAGCACATAAAACAATGGACACCAGATATAGGCACTATGCCTGGGCAAAACTCCCCATGAGGGGAAAACCCTGTCAAAATTCTCTTCCTTTCAATAGTATTCTTTTAGACTCTTCACCCTAAACAAAGACCATACCTTCCCTCCACAACAAGTCAGCCTCCTAGATCTTCGACCTCCTTTCCAACAACTTCGACTATGTAGGAGCTTCCGGCATCAGCGACACTTGGAAGACTTCGATCTCCCAAACTAGGGCACGAAACAAAGAGAGAGAGGCACCAAAATTTCGTTTTTCTTCTTTTCCTTAGACTCCACCTAACTTTCACTTCCTTTGGCTTCCTTATACACACTTTGCACTTCTTCAACTTCCTTAGAGATATCGAACTTGCTTGAGATGAGATGCTCCAAATGAATTCGACTTGCTTCTATTTATAGGATTCAAGGGAGGTCAAATTGATGTCTTTGGGCCGACTTGATCTCTTCTAGGCCAACTTGATGTGGAGGATACATAAATTATATTTGACTCAATACTAAACCTTTTTACATGATTCAAAAGCCCAAGCAGGGTCTCTTTAAAAGTACAATGACTCTATCGACTCAGAATAAATCCTAGAAGTCCTCAATGGGGACTTTGACCTAAAACATGGTGACCCAAACATGAAACCCATGCTTTAATAAGTCACAATAATAATAATAATAAACTGTTTCTTTATTATTTTGACAGTACATTACAAGATGACTCAAATACATTTAATGAAGATGAACCTAGTTACATTTTCCATCACTCCCTCTTAACTAGAGAGGTATTCATCATATACAAGTACAAGGAATATCTCAACTATATGAACCATGAAGAACTTTAGGCACCGCAATGCCATGGACTATATTCCTAACCAGGGCAATCTATCCATTGGTCTCTCAACAATTTAGGCACCGCAATGCCACAGACTAGATTCCTGACCAGGGCAATCTATCCGGGTGGGACTAAGACGGACTCAAGCTTTCAGCCTCTCTAGGTACCATCAGGCTTACTTGCTAACCACCAACCCAAAAATTTAGGTGTGTATCGAAAAACAAAGCTCTATAATCAACACCAGATTTTCCAACTTCGAGACCTAGACATCAACACAAAGTGTCGGCTAGATGTCCTTCCAGGTAATGCTTCATTCACAAAGCCTCAACCCTCCTTGAACCAGCAAACCAAGGATAACCAATCTCTCCCAATCAAACTGATTGGTAACCAACATGCTATCAAAAAACCTACGAGAGATTCACCTGTACAAACACAACCCCAATCAATAATATACTTTCATATGTACATAATCAAATACAAACCTCCAGGGTCTTCCAGACAACTTCATAGTAGGACAACCGAATCTCTAACAAAAGATTCCTTAATCATACACTTTCCTTTCCTACCTCTCATGCAACAACATATCCTTTGAAATTCATTCTTCAATCAAAGCCAAGCTATGCCCTCCCCTCAACCAGGGAGCATCTATTTATCTAGACTCCCTCTTAATCTAAGGGAGATCTCTTCTATTCAGGCTTCCTCAGGGAGATCAGCGTCTTCTTTTCATCATCAGAGAATCTTTTGTGGCTTCCAACCATTTCATCAGAGTTACCGTCATCCTCATCATGCTAGCACAACAACGAACATCTTCACCATATTGAAGATTGTCATGTCCCTTCTCAAATACATTTGTAACAGGGTCTTGCTACACAATTTTGCACAATTTTGGCTAAGGAAAAGAACCCAACATTTTCGACTTAGGGACTTAGGAGGAAATTCAACTTTATTTGGTTGCTAGTGGAATGTGGGGGCCACCCACATGTGAATTCGAACTAGGCCATTCGAATGGCTTGGAGGGAATTCGAAAAGCTGGATGGAGGGGCCCACATGAGGCAAGGAAGGCCCACGAAGATAAAAGGAGGAGGAAGCTCTCAATTGGTATTTATTCATTCACCTTGCAAATCAAAATTACTTGATTGTTTGCTCTGTTATTTAGCCGAGTCAACCGGTTGTTTAGCCACAAATCTCTCAAGCAGGAGATTCAACCTTACCTTCGAGGGACCTTCCATGCCCGCCCTAGGAAGGCAGTTCCATCAACATTTCAAGAGATCTGGGAGTGTGTTACAGCACTACCATTCAGCCACATACAGGGAGTGTATTTCTGGGTTGTCTGAAGAATACATCGAAGGAGCTTGAGCCATCATTGATTAGTCATTTGTCTGGAGAGTTAGAGGATTGGGAGAGCAACAGTAGGCCAGCATTCCTTGAGATTTTTGGAGCCAACAGAGGCAGCAACCCAATAGTTCGAATTACTAGGCTTGGGGATAGCACAAAGGGCCAGTCCAGCATTTTCGTGGAGCTTAGAAGCAAGTGCTAGGGCCCGGAAGCTCATCGGGGAAGTCAGGGGTTTTGCAGTAGGGGTCAGCCCAGCACTTTGGGACATTTTCCGAGAGGATTTACAGGTAGAATCCAACAGGCCGAGTTTTGCAGTTGGAGCTGAAGTTGGGCTTCTTGGGGGTCAAATTTCAGAAGTCTAAACCAGCTAAATTCCTTCGTGGGTTTTCTTGGGCATAGGCCAAGGAGTCCTGGGCTCAAATCTTATAATTTTCTGAGCACAGGAAGTGGTATTTCCAGCCATTCGAACATAGCAGAAAGGGCAGTTTTCTGGGCAGCGCAACGCAGTGCAGATTGGTGCAGCAGTTGGGGCAATCATTGGTTCAACCATTTCTCACCTGGGTTTGGTCATGCTTATCCATTGAGACAAGCCCAGGTGCACCATTCTATTATCTATTGTATTTTTCCCTCAAAGAAGTAATAAAATGGCTCAGCAATTCATTATTCAAGTATTTCCATAGGTGCTTATATTTCTTTTTTATATTTTGTTGAACAAATTGTATGCTTTATATCACTTGTATTCCTATTTAGGAACATTACAGTGGTATCAGAGCCTAGTTCTTGGCTCAGTTGTGGGGATTTTCTCCTATGAGAGAAGGGGACCAACAAAACATCACATACCGAAGGTAGAGGTACCAGAGCAGAGAAAGAGAGATGGAGATTACTCCAAACATGGAAGACAAAGGGAAAGCAGTGGTAGAAGAGGAGGACATGCTGGAACCCAAGAGCAGGGAAGAGATGGCTTTCGACAGCCTCCTGAGAGCCCTGAATGACTTAGCCAAGGGCCAAAAAGATATGCTAGAGGAGATAAAGCTGCAAAATAGAGAGAGGACCACTCCTAGAGGGTTTCTATTTGGGGAAACTTCTGGAGCCTCTCAACCATTCGATCACCCCTCACCAGCATCACAACTCCCATCAGCTAGTGGGCCAACTCATGCCACACTGCCCTCTTTCTTACCAATGGCACAAATCGAACCAGCAAGGGGTGAAGACCCCATTCAAATGGGAGACTATTTCAGAGAGTGGCAATCTATGGATGCAGACTTCAGGGAAGCTCTATTTCAGAGATTTCTGCAATCTCAAGCAGAGTGAGAAGAACAAGTGTTATGGAAGACAGGGAACCCAGAACTATGAGCTGCAAAGGACCATAAGGAGGATGTACTTCCCTACTTTTTATGGCACTGCCAAGTGCAAGGCTAGGGCTTGGGTTGAGAAGATGGACACCTACTTCCAGCTCAATCAAATGACAGAACAGGAAGCCATCAAGATGGCCATGCTACACATGGAGGGGGAAGCCCATGGCTGGTGGTTTCATGGCGTGGCCACCCTAGGGCATGTCAATGTGGCTTCTTATGAGGATTTCACCAGGAGGGTAGTGGAGTTTTTTTACCAAAGAGATCCAAAGGCCCATTTCATAGAACTGACCCAACTGCGTCAAACAGGCAACCCAGAGCAGTACATCTCAAAGTTTCTACGAGTATCAGTGATGGTTTCAGATCTATCAGAGATTAGGAGGGTGTACACCTTCATTGAGGGCTTACTTGAGCCCCTGCATGGACTGGTGAAGTCACGCAGACCCTCTACGCTGCAAGAGGCAGTTTTGTGCACTGGAGATCTACAGGGGGCCATCCCCAAGACTAGTGTGCCTTTTCCTACACGAGCCCCTTTCCCACAGACGGGGAATGAGACTAGACCTCCACCTCAGAGGACCACACAGGGACGGGGACAGCTAGATGATGAGACACAAAAGGACCTCAGGAGGAGGAAGTTGTGCTTCACATGCAGGGAGCCATGGGCAGCAGGCCATCAGTGCAATGCTAGCAAAGCACACTATATTGAGGTCTTTTCCGACAGTGACCAGGAGGACGAGGTGGAGCAAGAGTGTGGTGTGGGAGATGGTAAGAGTCCGGCAGATAGAGGGCCACCACCACCGCCTCCACAGGGAAGGGCATCCCTTGCCCCATCTGGGGGAGTCCTTGCTTCCTTACACGGGGTTCCCAAATTTTTGACATTGAGGATCAGAGGCACCATACAGGGGCAGCAGGTGTTAGTCCTAGTTGACAGTGGGGCTACCCACAACTTCATAGATGCCCAGTTGGTTCAAAGGAGGGGCCTCACCACGGCTGAGTTTGAGGGCTTTTTAGTCCTAGTACCAGGTGACCGCACCATACAATGCACTCGGTATGTGCCTGCCTTGACAGTAGTTATGGGGAACTACTCGATGACGGACCATTTCTTTGTGGTCGATGTGCCAAACACCAACATGGTAATGGATGTCCAGTGGTTGTACTCCCTTGGGCGAGTCACTACAAATTGGAGGAAGTTAAAGATGGAGTTCATTGGGCCGAATGGCAAACTGGTAGTTCTAAGAGGCATGCAGTCCTATCCACCCCAGACAGTCTCGGCCCACAGGATGGAGGCAGATCTGCGACATGGGGACATTGCATTAGCAATAGAGTTGAGGATTTTGGAGGTTGGGGGACCGGCCTAGCCATCACCACCAGACATACAAGCTTTACTGGACAGGTACGCAATTGTGTTTGGGGACATTCCACCAGGGCAGCCACCAGATAGGGGATTCGATCACACTATTGAGTTGGATCCGGGTGTGTAGGCGGTGATAACCACCCCTTATAGGCATCCCAAGGCCTATAAGGATGAGATAGAGAAGGCCATTCAGAAGTTGTTAGCATTAGGCTTTATCAGGCCAAGTTCCAATCCCTTCGCTTCTTCAATAGTACTGGTTAAGAAGAAGGATGGAACCCTTCGCATGTGCATTGACTACCAGGCCCTCAACCGGATGACATTGAAGAAGCAGTACCCCATTCCCCGCATAGATGAGTTGATGAATGATCGATCTGCGTTCAGGGTACCACCAGATCAGGGTGAGGGATTAGGATATCCCTAAGACAGCTTTCTAGTACCACTATGGGCACTTCGAGTTCTTGGTCATGCCATTTGGGTTGACCAATGCTCCAGCCACTTTCTAGTCATGCATGAACCATGTCTTCCAGGGACAGTTGAGGACGTTTGTGTTGGTTTTCTTTAATGACATTCTGATTTACAGCCAGACATGGGAGGAGCATCTCCAGCACTTAGAGGAGGTACTATGCGTCCTGGAAGAGCATCAATTTTATACCAAACTATCCAAGTGCAAGTTTGGCTTGACAGAGATGCTCTACCTAGGGCATATCATCGGTGCTGATGGGGTGAAGGTCCATGAGGAGAAGATATGGGCCATCAAGGACTGGCCGGTAACACGAGATGTGACTGCGCTGACGGGTTTCTTGGGCATTTGTGCCGAAGTTTTTCAAGGGGTTCTCACAGCTGGCAGCACCCTTGACCGATTTGACCAAGAGAGGGGCTTTCGCATGGACTGATGGAGCACAGGTTGCCTTTGATCGCCTCAAGGAGGTAAGGAGCAGTTGTCAGGTCTTGGCACTTCCAGATTTTTACCAGCCTTTCATTGTGGAGTGTGATGCATCAAGGGTGGGAGTTGGAGCAGTTTTGTCACAAGATGGGCATCCCATTGCTTTCGAGAATCGGAAGCTCCTACCATATGAGTTGTCATATTCCATATATGACAAATAGATGTTGGCCATCATGCATGCATTCGACAAATTTCGATAGTAGTTGGTGGTAAACAGCTTCCGGGTGAAGACTGATCACAATATTATTCGTGACTTCATGGGGCAGCAAGGCCTCAATGACAAGTAGTAGAGATGGGTCCGCAAGGTGCAGGCCTATGACTTTCACACAAAGTATGTGCGGGCAAAGCACAATGTGGTGGTCAATGCTCTATCTCGGAGACCAACTAGTCTATCACTCATGAGCATCTACCATGATTGGAAGGCTCAACTATTGGAGGAGTACTCCAAGGACAGGAGGGCATGCGAGATCTTAGAGGGTACCCATGCAGATGAGTGTTACAAAGTGATGGATGAGGTCATCTATTACAAGGGGCGCATTTTCCTGGTACCCAACTCGCAGTTGAGAGAGAGAGAGTGCTCCAGGCAGCACATGACTCGCCATTATCCGGGCACCAGGGGTTCTGGAAGACATATATGGCAGTTAGGGAGAGATTCATGTGGAAGGGCCTCAAGGAGGACGCACTGAAGCATGTACAAGAGTGTGAGGCATGTCAGCGGAACAAGGGGGAGTTGATTCACCCTGCATGATTGCTACAACCGATTCCCATCCCCGAGGGGAAATGGGAAAGTATATCTATGGATTTCATCACAGGGCTCCCCAAGAACATTGTAGGTGACAGGGGCAGCAGGTTCATGGGAGGTTTTTGGCAGGAACTTTTCAGATTGGTCGGGACCGAGTTCAATCATAGCACCAGCTACCACCCTCAGACAGATGACCAGACCGAGAGGGTTAATCAGTGGTTGGAGAGGTGCCTGAGGAACTACGTGACAGGTCAGTAGAGGGCTTGGATCTGGTGCTTGCATCTGGGCAAGTACTGCTACAACACCACCCACAACATGTCCATTGGTATGACTCATTTCCGTGCTTTGTATGGATATGATGCATTATCTTTTGCTGACGTTGTTTTTGGAGACAGTCATTGGATCCAAGAGAGCCAAGACATCCTCAAGGCTCTCAAGGATAACTTGGTGACAACCAAAAAAAGCAGAAGGTGTACGCAAACCGACACAGGACAGAGAGGCATTTCGAGGAGGGGGACTTGGTGTACCTCTGGCTACAGCCTTACGGACAGTCCATGCTAAAGCAGAAGAGGGATGAGAAGCTAAAGCCCCGCTTCTATGGGCCATACCGGTGATCAGACGAGTTGGAGAGGTGGCCTATGAGTCGGTGCTGCCTCCAGGGAGCAAGATCCACAACGTATTTCATGTCTCATGCGTTAAAAAGGTGTTGGGGCAATAGGTGACAGCAGCAGCAGAGTTACCCCCACTGGATGATGAGGGCCACTTGATTTTTGTTAAATTATGGTATGTTCTATGCTTAGAGCAATTTATTTCAATTCTTCTTATTAGCCCAATGTCAATTCTTAGTATAGCAATCACATTAACGTATAAGTAAAATGTTGACAGAACATAAATAAAATTGACAGAAGACAAGCCAAGACAAGAGACACAAGATGTGGTGGCTAGTCAGGGACAAACCCCAATGCGGGAAACCCTTTGATCAATTCTTTTATATTATTCAATAATTCAGCAGAGAGAGAGATAGTACAATATCACAAATCTATGATTTATAACAGTAGCAGCATAAATCAAATCAGCAAGGTCAAAGCTGGTCAAACAACTCACCAATGACCTTAAGATATCCTAGGAGAACTCAGCGTCCAATAGCATGTGCAGCCCAAAACAGTCCAAGTAAGAGGGACAAATCAACAATGAAAGCTACAGTAACCTGCAGCCAGCCCTAACCAGTCAACGATGTCCCAAATCAGCTCTCCAAAAGTCAACACAGCACTTCGTCTAGCCTAGGAGAGGCTACCCATGCAAAGCCGTAGTCAAAGAGGGTAAGACGTTGGTCAAAGCAGCCCTAAATCACCCCAAACAGATGGTTGTACCCTCCTGCATCCTCGCTGCCCTAATCTGCATCCTCATAATGATTCCCTAGAGATCTGCGTCCTTCTTCAAAGGTGCCCAAGAGATCTACGTCCTCCTTCCTTGTGTATACCCAAGAGACAACGAAGAGATAAGAGGATGAGAGTGAGTGAAATGAGACACAATGTCTCCTCCTTTTATATGCAACGTTGAGGTTAGTTGGGAGTGTGCAACACAACTTAACTTGCTAGTTGACCTAAACAAATTGTTAAGAAATACAAATAAATTCATATCTCCATGAATACATGTCATAATCAGATGATCGTTAGATCAATCCTACACCTCTCGACGAGAGGAATCCAAGAAAAATATCAGCTGCCATAAATAAGATCACCCACATGGAGTTTGGCCATAGTTGCCAATTTTAACACTCCCACTCAACTAGGGAGAACTCCATCTGCTAATCCATCTGTCTGTTGGTACCATCTCTGCCATCAAATGCACTGCCCTACACTGCTCTGCTGAAATATGAAGAAGAAGAAATGATCGAGAATGTAGCATACCATCCTCTACTCACACGAAGTCAGTCCCAAATAAAAGAGAGTGCTTAATAGCACTCTTACTGACCCGAAGTCAATCCTAATGAGGAGATTGTGTCATACTACACTTACTGATCCCAGATCAGTTCCAAAAGAGAGTGAGTTATATCACTCTTACTAACCCGAAGTCAGTTCCAATTGATCCCAGATCAATGTCATCCTAGCATAGGGAGTGCGATAGATACACAATGCGTCCATCGGTACTACTATGGTCCCTATCCTCATTTCCTTACTCATTGGCCAGATGAGAGGTACTTCCCATGAGTCCCAGACTGCATGGGTAGGATGTCTCGGCAGGAAAAGGATGAACCACTCATCCTGCCTACATGTCATCGCGGGGTATCACAGGGGAAGGTTGAACCATTCACCCTGTACCGAAGTCAATTCCAATTGATCCCAGATCAATGTCATCCTAGCATAAGGAGTACGGTAGATACACAATGCGTCCATCAATACTACTATGGTCCTTATCCTCATTTCCCTACTCTTTGGCCAGATGAGAGGTACTTCCCATGAGTCCCAAACTGCATGGGTAGGATGTCTCGGCAGGAGAAGGATGAACCACTCATCTTGCCTACATGTCGCCACAGGGTATCACAGGGGAAGGCTGAACCATTCACCCTGTACACAGCGCACGACTAGGGGAGGGTGAGTCACCCTATGGTCGCTCGTCACTCCAAGAAGTACCCCAAGCCCCCTAGAGCTCCCAGAGCTCAATGTATGCATCATATAGGACCCTCATAAGAGGGTCTCTCGACGACACCTAGTCATTCTCAGAAAGTCAAGAATTTGACCTTTCCCAAGGGCTTCATTAGAATGTCGGCGACCTGCTCGTCTGTCCCAATATGATGGAGCCTTATTGCTCCTCTTCGTACCATATCCCATATAAAGTGGTACCTGATATTGATTTGCTTGGAGCGATCATGAAATACGGGATTCTTGGATAAACGAATCCCACTCTGGTTGTCGCAGAGGATCACAGTAGTATCCAATGTATGTCCAAACAGCTCACTGAAGAGCTTCCTCAACCAGATAGCCTCACAGGAGGCCATACTCGCAGCAATGTACTCTGCCTCAGCGGTGCTCAAAGCCACCGACTTCTGCTTCCTGCTCATCCAGGATATCGAGGCAAAACCCAAAGAGAAACAACACCTGGAAGTGCTCTTTCGGTCCACCACACTGCCTACCCAATCAACATCGGAATATTCGTGTAGCCTCACATATCCGGCAGTGTATCTCAACCCATGAGTGATTGTGCCCCAGAGATATCTCAGAAGATTCTTGGCACCAATCCAATGTGAGTGATGAGGCTCAACGATATATTGGCTTAATGTGTTGACTGCAAAACATATATCCGGACGAGAGTTCACCAGGAACATCAATGCTCCTATGAGTTGACGATACTCAGAAGCATTTCCTAAAGCAAGTCCAACAGCACTACCGCATAACTTCTTGAAGTTAAGCTCCATCAGGGTAGTCACGGGCTTGCAGTCCACCATACCGAATCTCTCCAATATCTTCACCACGTATTTTCCTTGAGATAGGAAAATCTCTCCTGGCTTCTGCCAGACCTCCAGCCCTAGGAAATAGTGCATCAGTCCTAGATCCTTCATCTCAAATTCAGAAGCCAACTCCCTCTTACATTTGTAAATGAGAGGGTCTACACCTGTCTGGAAGAGGTCATCAACATACAGCACCAGTATGAGAGGCTTATCATCCTCAAACTTAAAGTAGCTATCGATCCTCTCATACCAAGCTCGGGGTGCTTGCTTCAGCCCATAGAGAGCTTTCTTCAACCTGCATACGTGAGATTCCCGATTATGAATCTCAAACCCCTCGGGTTGTTCCACATAGACTTCCTCTTTAATTAAACCATGAAAGAACGCAGTCTTGACATCCATCTGATGTAGGTTCCATCCTTGCGAAGCAGCAAGGGCTATGATCGAGCGGATGGTGGTGTATCGGGCAATAGGTGCAAATATCTCGTCATAATCTACACCTTCCTTTTGAGAGAAGCCTTGAGCAACAAAGCAAGCCTTATACTTTTCAGCACTCCCATCAACTCCATGCTTTATTTTGTAAAGCCACTTCGAGGTGACAATTGTTTTGTCCTAGGGTCTGGGGACCACATCCCAGACATCGTTCTTCATGATGGACTCGTATTCCTCATTCATAGCATCCTTCCATACTTGATGCTTCACGGCTTCTTCAAACGATGAAGGCTCATTTTGAATGATGGTGCTCATAATGGTCAAGTATCCCTGATACTTGGTCGGCTTCTTACTTTCACGGAAAGTCCCTCTGGGTGCAATATGTCCTTTGGCATCATCAAGTGTCCCCCTAAGCCATGAGGGCCTCTTCCTAGAAGAGGAAGACTCTTATAGAAGGGAATCAATAGGATCCATAGGTTCTTCCACATCGAGCATCATTTCATCTTCCTTTTCATCCGGCTTCCTGATGTCAACTTCTTTAGTTATCCTTAGAATAGGAAGATTGTCAACCTTGCTAAGAGCCATATCTTCATCAAAGGTGACATCATGACTAATCTCGACTTCGCTTTGACCAGCCACATAGATTCTATAGCCCTTAGAAATTTCGCTATAGACCACAAAGATTCCCTTCTTTCCAAATGCACCCAATTCGCTTCTTTTCTCTTTCGGCACATGAAAATATACGGGACTTTCAAAAATTCTAAAATGAGAGACATCAGGTTTCTTACCAGTGAACATCTCTTCGGGAGTCTCGGAATCCAATGCTTGATGAGGACATCAGTTTTGAACATATACGGCGGTATTCGCAGCTTCGGCCCATAGAAACTTCGGAAACCTTTGATCATGGAGCATGGCACGAACAGCGTCCACAATCATACGATTCTTCCTTTCCGCCACACCATTCTGCTCAGGAGTGTATGGTGTTGTGGTCTCCCTCTTAATGCTAGCCTCTTTGCAAAAGTCATGGAACTCATTGGATTCATACCCGGTCCCATTATCAGTCCTTAAGATCTTGATCCTCTTCTCGTTTTGATTCTCGATCAAGGCTTTTAAGTAACGGAACCAGGAGAACACTTCATCCTTCTTTGTCAAGAAGTATATCCAAGCCTTGTGAGAATAGTCATCTGTAGAAGTGAGATAATATAAATATCCTCCCCAATAGTTCACAGGCATCATAACAGATATGTCGGAGTGAACCAAGTGCAAAATGTCAGAGGTCTTGCAATGGATTGAGGGGAATGGTCACCTTTTGAGCTTTCCTTCAGCACATCCCGGACATACACCTTCATGCTCTATTTTGAACTCATGCATCCCTGTAACCATTTGTCTCACATTGGGTAGAATAACATTACCACAAGAAGTGAAAAAGGAACACAAACGCAAGATAAAACCCCAAAGTCTTTGATTTTATTAGTGCGAAAGAGAAATTACATCCAGCAGCTTGACTCGGTCCCATTATCAATCCTTAAGATCTTGATCCTCTTCTCGTTTTGATTCTTGATCAAGGCTTTGAAGTAACGGAACCAGGAGAACACTTCATCCTTCTTTTTCAAGAAGTATATCCAAGTCTTGCGAGAATAGTCATCTGTAAAAGTGAGATAATATAAATATCCTCCCAAAGAGTTCACGGGCATCATAACAGATATGTCGGAGTGAACCAAGTGCAAAATGTCAGACGTCTTGCAATGGCTTGAGGGGAACAGTCCCCTTTTGAGCTTTCCTTCAGCGCATCCTGGACATACACCTTCATGCTCTATTTTGAACTCATGCATCCCTGTAACCATTTGTCTCACATCGGGTAGAATAACATTACCACAAGAAGTGAAAAAGGAACACAAACGCAAGATAAAACCCCAAAGTCTTTGATTTTATTAGTGCGAAAGAGAAATTACATCCAGCAGCTTGACTCACAGCTTGCTGATGATTTTTCATTCAATACATCATGAGCAAATGAGGAGCAAATAGTTTCCTTGTATAGAAAAAATGAGAGTTTTAGACCCCTCCAAGTGGAAAAACGGCTAGTTTGACTTGGTCCCATGCTTCATCCTTGCCAAAATAATTTTATTCATTGATAATTGTTGCACAAATCTCCAAAAATTTCGACCCCTTGAGAAAATCAAACTTCTAGGTGCACTTGGTCCTTTGGAGAATCTTCAAAAATAGAATCGTTGTAACTTGTGCAAAATAATTAACCACTTGGTCCAAAAAGTTTCACTCTACTGGAAAAATAGTCTTCTTGGTCCAATGAACTTCTTCACTGGGACATTTTAACTTGGAAATGAGGTTTTTAATTTTGACTTGAATTTTTCCCTTTGAAAAATAGCCTCAATAATTTTTTGATAGTTTTTCCACTTGGAGAGTAATTATTTTTTCCTCACATTTTATTTTTTGACAATTTATGCTGAATTTATTTTTATTTTACTAGAAAATTAAATAAAAGACTCAAGAGGGGATTACACATATTTTTCCACCCTCTAAAATATTTTTGGCATTGGTGTCTAATTATGAGTAACTATTCACCAAAATATTTTTACATCAAGATTTTACAATAAAAACCCATAAAAGGGGAATTTTACAATAGACAACCCCTTAGACTCAACCAAATTCTGCAACACAAGACACATGATCTAGTATGATAAAATATATAGACTTGATAACACTATGACTCACCTAAAACCTTAGCAGCGAATTCCACTCTAGCTTTATGGGATGTTGGGGAGGAAAACTTTGTTGATTATTCGTGTTTAGAAACACAAATAATTTAGGGAGGTTAAAAAACTCCCTAGAGTGAAACCCTTTGTTAAGAATCAAAGGCTTACCTAGGTGTTGTTACATGGTGTAATAGTCATACTAGAACCATTTTACAATAAATTTTCACAATTCGATATTATAATGATGACAATGACTCAAAAAAATTTATCCATTGCTTTGTACTCTGCTTCTTGGAACTGTTAACATGTACATGGTCAACAAGATCCATTTGTACAAGGTATTTGTGCATGAGCTGAGCTGCCTGTTACTGCTCAATTTAGCAGGGGTCCTAGGAGAGGTTCCAAAGGAACTACTACTAGACCAAGTGGCAACTATAAACACTGCTACAAACAACCTACCCTAAATATGTTGAACAAACTGACAAATCTGCTCACCGGGACTGCTTCCCGGCAATACCACTGCCTACTGGAACTACTACTGGGTTGTTTGGACTTTTCCTGCTCCTGCAACTGGAAATAGAACCCTCTGCACAGCGATTTGAACTACTTGGTTGGCCCTCTATGAAGACCCAGAAATTATGTTGCAGAACTCCGTCTAGACCTGCACAAATTTCTTCTTCGCTTTTGATTTGTCTTCAATACTACTCTGATACCATGTGAAATTTTCAAGTCTATTGCAGCAACTAGAAATTATTCTTCTAACTGATTATTATTAAGTGCAATTTATTTGCTACGGCAAACAACGAATAAAATCACAACTGCAATTTTCACCATAAAAACGTTGCGGAAAATAAAATACTGGAACTGAGAAATATAACGCACAATAAAAATGACACCGTTATTTTTTGGACAAATGTCCTTGGAAAAAACCAATGTGGGAAAACTGGGTCAGCAAATGAGGGTTTTATTATTATTATGCAGCAATGAAAATCTGAGTACAATCTGGATGCCCAAAACTGGCAATCCTCAACAAATAATCTAGCCAAAATTATTAGAGAGAATTTTCTCTCTCTCCATGAGCAATCTCGGCACAACCTGCCTAAGAATAACTGGCCCTCAAGAACCCTTGTGCAAGCCTTGCGCAAACCCTCACACACAGAACCTGAATCTACCTCTGATCAAGTCGTTCTGCCTATTGCTGCTACTAGAAGCGATCCTCTGGCCCTCTGATAAATTATCTCGAACTCTAGCTACTGAATTGACCCCTAGCTCAACCCAATCGAACTACTACACTAAAGCTGCCTGCGCAATCCCTACGCAACCTCTAGTAGAATAACTGGGCCTCTTTGCTACTGCCTCTCTTGAACTGGAAACTCCTCTGGAATCATTGTCTCTACTCCCTCTCTATCTTTGGGTCCCTGTGACGCACTGATTTCGGAAAAATTAACAAATTTGACAAATAGATGTTAATTATTCAAACAATGATATTTTAAAACATAATTTACCAATTTAATACATAGTACATACCTGGCTTTTTCTTTTGAAGTTGATCTCGTGCTGTCGTCACTCCAAATTCGTTCCCATTACCAAAATGACCAAATCCTCCCTGCCAAACTAGGCACAACCTTGGTACCCAGCTCCAGAATACTTCACAATTGAAGCACTCTGGCCCCCGTGCCCAAAAGCTTCAAGAACAATTGCTCAATTTCCTAGTTATGATTGAATTTTCCTCCTTACTGCACTTCCTTTTTCTATTGATCCCCTTCCTCTTCCCTTTTGCCTTTATTATATAGAATTTCTCTTCTGCCTTCCCCCCAAACGATGGTCGCCTTGCCTCTCTGTTCAATTAATTAAGTGGATAAGGCATAAGGTTTGTCGGTTTCCAACATATTCTTGGAAACACTAAGAGGCGGGTGGAATTAGTATTCCTTTTCAATTGTTACTTTTACCAGTTAGATCACTTATATTTAGAACACTAAATGAACAATAGGAATAAATGCTTTTATTAATATAATCTTTACAATGAATCAAGTACAATATATATAGGGCTCCAACCTTAGATGAAGACACCAATCTTCAATCTCTCAGGTTCCAACCTGTTGCCAAGCACCAACTCGGACTTTTGTGAGGCTCCGACCTCTAGGGCACTAACCCTATCTTCTCAAGGCACTGACCTTGCGTTTAGAGGCTCCAACCCCAAAGGCACCAACCCTTCTCTGGTACAGGCTCCGACCTAGTTTCATGATGACTCCGATCCTCTAGGGCTCCAACCCTGTCTTATCCAAGGCACCAACCTTGAGTTTAGGAGCACCAACTCCAAGGACACCAATCCTATATTTGCCAAGCACCAAATTGGACTTTCCAAGCCATCAACTCCAAGGGCTCCAACCCTATAGCTTCACTTTGTCAAGGTATATTTGGTTGTACTTCACGGCTCCCAAGGTCTTCTTCATCGAGCCCTATCAATCTTCAGCTTCACTGTAGTCTTCACGCTACATCATCAATGACAACCTTATCATATAGAAGGTGTCACCACTGCTCTTCATGTCACCCAAACACTTTTTCCAAGGTCACCTCATGAGAGCTTCAACAAGGCATCATGTCTCCAAGATTGACTCCAAGATCAGCTTCTGCAATTCTTCAACACTGCCTCAAGGTATGCAAGACTTCAGGGATGTTACAACAATGTTTCAAAAGAATCTACTCCAAAGTTCCAAGGATGCTTCTTCAATTATTCCAGGTCCAAAGAAATGACCTCAAAGAGTTTCCAAACAAACTCAATACTATCTACAAAAAATAGTATTTCCAACCAAGATGCAATTGTGCCTTCAATTAAGATCTACAAATAAGTTTCTCCTCCAAGACAGTATCTCCTTAAAAAGCTTTCACAGATTTCCAATGAATCACCACAGGTCTACAAAAATGTTTCCAATGATCCACTTCAGGTCTGCAATAGATGCTTTCCTAAGTGAGCTTTACCACAGATTCAAAATTTCAAATTGATGTCTATGTCCACAGGTCGAAGAGTTTGTAGACAGGTCATCACAGGTTCACATAGAATCCACTACAGGTCTCCAATATGTCACCACAGAGAAGCTGCAATAGAGATCTGCAATTCACAAATTGTCACAGAGAAATTCTAATAAAAACATCCAACTGTAGGACCGGATTTCCTTCTGCAATTAAAAGTTAGGTTCAAAGCTTTTAACAGAGGTCTGCTCTCTATCCGAAGTCTGTCAAGGTAGGTGCATGGTCCAAGCCTCTGAAACTTCACACAAGAGTTGCCACAGGTCTGAGGGTAGCCTTCAAGGTGACTGTAATCCGAGCTTCTGCACAGTTCAAACTGCTTCACGTAATGTTGCTTCTGTGGCTAGAAGAGAGGGCCTTATACTAGGCCTCTTGGCCCTTAAACACTCCACGGTTCTACAATTCCGAGCCACACAGATCTGAAGAGATTACTGTAGGTCCGAGGTCTTTATTACCACAGATGGCTGCCAAAATAATTTTTTGTCCCACTTTGAGAAGGAATAACCCAAACAAACAGCTCTTAAGTCCTCCTCTCCTCGTTGTTCTGTGTTTTTCAAATGCTCTTCACCGAAAATTCTGTGCTAGAATGATGAATTCTGCTTGTATTTATACTGATTTGCATTTGAAATGAAGGGACACGTCTTTCTGGAGGGAGGCCGACATGAGTGACAAAGTGTAGGTCAGCTAGCCTGCAAATATATATTTTGTACCTTAAAAATTCAATATCTCATCAACCACTGGGAGTTTAGGGGCAAATAATAGCTCATTAGAAAGAGGAAAAAATCGTCTTTAAGATGGTATATGACACATTGTGGAAAGATGCCTCCAAGGTGTCAAAAATCATTTTTCTTTGTCGATGCCCTTGAATTTTTTTTTATGTGCAGAAGGTGATTAAGACAGCAAGGCTTTTCTATTGTTTGGGACAGCATGGCTTCATCGTTGTTTGGCTCAACAATATTATTATGAGTGATATCATGAGTGTATCCAATATGAGTGTATCATCCTGTATCCAACTATCCAGAAATGTCATCATATACTTGTGCACACTGCAGTGATAAGTCATAGTGCAGCGTAAATTTCCCATTAGGAGCACTGTTTTCAAAACCGGCCGTCTCGGAACCGACTCGGCTGAGTTGGTCCGAGCCAGGCCCAAAAATATTGACTCGGCCTCGGATTCGGTTCGACCGACCGGGTTAATACCGAGCCGGCCGAATTGTCTAACAACTCGGCCGGCTCAGTAATAACCCAACTAGCTCGGCTGAGCCAGCATTAACCCGGCCGGGTTAGCAAAAGAGGCCCAGGCTACGGAATCCGGATGAATTGCCTGGAATAACTTAAGTATCATAGTTCTTGTCACCACACCTTCTACAATAGTTGTTCTGATCCATGAAATATCATCAACAATGCCTAAGTTTTATAGAATAATGTAGCATCCACTCCTTTGATGCATCATGCAATAGGCACAGTTTATGTCCCATGCACAAAAATGTTTTTCTCTATGCATCCTCCTTTTCCTCCAAAACAGAATTCATGGATTAACTGGACATCCAAAACAGAACATGGAGATTAAGGTTAAGTTAATAAATCCACTTGAAGTGGATGAACAGACTGACACTACTTAATAAAAAAAAGCAATTTCATCCTTACTGTGCAAATTTTTGGATTGAATTTTTTGTGTTCTAATAATCAGAATATCTTGCATCATTTATTATGTGTTTTTGTTTTGATCTCAATTCTCTATATCATTATCATGTATGTATTGGACAGTGCACTGGGTGCCATTTTGATATAACGGATATATACATGAGCCTGCTTTGATCATATGTTGTCTTCTATCTATATTCTAATGCTGTGTGTTTGGAAACATGAATGAAAATCTTTAAAATTATGTTTTTTTCTCAAAATATTAAATATTTAATGTATTTATTACAACGACCGAGCCATTGGAATCGATCCGGCCGAGTTGATACCGAGTCTGAGTCGGAGTCAACCCTCGGCCGAGTCAGTGTCGGAGTTGGAGTTTTAAAACATTGATTAGGAGAGATCCAAGGCAATCTAGGACATTATGAACAACAAGCATCTAGGACAAGACTTCTTCACATCATAATGGCATCATTAATATCTTGACATCTTCATTAATGGCATCCTTATCAAACAAGGACTTGTCATCATGAACAAGGACATCATCATAATATGCATGAGGTTATGATATCACAAGAATATTTGCCATCCCAATAGTACCATATTGACATCAATGACAACCTAGATTAACACATACATCTGTCACATGTGTTATATGCAGCTTGAGGCGCTAAGTTGATTTTGTATTTATATTTTAAAATTTTACAACAAAATAATATATAACATTTGATTATAACTTTATTAATTTGTATTTCTATTTTGGAATTTTAGAAACAAAATAATATATAACATTTGATTACAACTTTATTATTTTGTATTTCTTTATTATGTTTATAAATTTCTAATATTTCTTTGAAAATATAATTTAATTATATTTCTTTATTAATTTAGTCATAATGATGATTTTATAACATTTATAAATATAATTTATTTATGTTATTTCATTAATTTACTTAGAAATATAACTTAAATTTTCTTTTGACTTAGGTATTTAATTAGTATGCATACTAATGCAATACTTGCAGTTTGTTGACCACTAGAGTGGCACCTGATAATTATATGAAGACTCCATGCCCGAGGATGATCCAAAGGACATTTGTACCGTCAGATATCATCAGTCAACAAAAATTTCTAAACTCTACTTCTATTTCTCATCATCTTTCTTGTACCCACATCCCACATCCTGCGGGGAATTGTAATAAGTGATACTAGTAATGATGCGTTTTGAGTCTATAACAAGCCTAGGATGTTGGGTCTCAATCAGCAGACGAGTACACCTTGGAGTGTTTTTTTTATCTAGTTAATTATACCTTGTTTCATAGGCAGATAATTTTCTAGGTTTTTCCACTCAATTTTTACCCCAAAGTTGGGGTGACAGTTTGAAGCAAGGTTACTTGGGAGCATGAGCAAAAATGGGGAGCGAAAGTGAAAACGGGAGCGGGAGCGACATTTTTAGAAGCTCCCGGTTTGAGAGCTAATTCCGAAGCGTTTTTTATATAATATATATTTTTTTATATTTTTTATATTTTGATGCATATATGTCAACAAAAACATGTAGAATGATGAATTAGATATAATAAAAAACATAGATTGAACCATATAACAACAATCATTTAGAAGTTATAATCTTCATCAACCACATCCACAAGTTAGTAACATAGTAACATACAACATACTGAGTCTCATGATTCATCAATCTTAAAGTTTCAAGCTTTCAAAATTTAATATATAGCATTTATCATCATTGATCACCAAAGTTGTACTTGTAAGCTAAGCATAACCATTACAACAAATAATATCTAACATGAAATGAAATGTTATAAAATAAAATGAAATGAAACAACTTTCAACTTTCAGGAAGCATCATTTTCATAATTCATTACTAATAAGTTATAATTGTCAACTTCAAACTTCAAACTTAAATTGTGATATATTGTTTACAAAAATATCATAATATATATGAAAGAGTCAATAGTTATAAAAACTACTAGAAACTACAAAAGACAAGTAAATCTATTATCTATTGCTTATGCTTGGGCCTCTTGCCACCACGAGAAATGTCTAATTTTTTAGTCTTGTTGGAAAATCGGGATCTTTGTCATTAATATCGCCCTCTAAGCATTAATATCCAGTGGTATCTTTGTCATTACCTCTGGATCTGTATAGGGATCTTTGTTATTAATATCACCCTCTAAGCATTAACATAAGATAGAAAAAGCATAGCATGTCAAGTCCAGATTTTGTTTGAGTGATGCGTACATTTTTAAGAGGGTCATGATAGAGGAGTTCAACAACCAATGTCACTAACATCAAGGTACAAAGAGGGATTGGTGCTCTTGATTAAATACGAGTTCCATACCCTAATACATGACAAAATTCAATGGAAACATTGCAATCACCCAATCCTGAAATCATGAAAAACTAACAGGTCTGTTGGATTTTGAATGAAATCTAAAATTCTACTTTCTCCATATGAAATCCAATGAGGTCGGAACCACTCTCAAACATCCTGAGTCATTTCATGGTAATGTTAAAAATTTAAGTAAAAGGATGAAAATGAAAATTAAGGAGAATGTCACTTTTACTTTAAGAATTTAACATTGCCATGAATCGCATATCAATACTAGGGCCATAGGATTGATCATTAGGTTACCTCACTCAAAATTTATTTGTTTCTTTGAAAAAAAACTGCATTTGGAACATTACTACAAAAACAAAATTGCAAAAAATGCTAGACGCTCCCAAAAAGGCGAGTGTTTTTTTTTTAGGGAGTGCGCTCCGAAGCCGCTCCCACTCACAGCGCAAATTGGGAGCGGGAGCGAGAGGGGGGGGCGCTCCCCCGCAACCCTAGTTTGAAGGTTGAGCCCCTAACACATCTTAATGTCTAGAGTCTATATATATTACCATACTAGAACACACAAAAAAGTTTGTGGAATTTGGTTAGGTCTAGGTAGTCATTTTTTAATTTTTTTAGATTTTTCGCACTGCGAAAATTGCTAATAAAATTGTACTTGTAATGTAATAAGTGATGCCTAGAGAAGTTGTATGGGGTGTGAGTAATCAAATTTGCACCTATCACCCTCAACTTTCTACTATGACACACTTTGAGGGGTTAAAAATGTGTTTTGAACCCTCAAAACCCAGTTTTCTTAAGTTTAGTGGGAAACCTAGCAATTAATTAAGCCAAAAATTAAATAAATGAAGAAAAATAAATATCCACACATACTAAATGTTGTGGAAATGGGGTGGAAAATTATGGGGAGTTAAAGTGAAGCCCCAAGATGATGCGGACATCTGAAATCAAGGAAAGGACACGTACTCAAATAAAATCGAATTTCTGACATTGAATGAGAAAGTCGTTTACTTGGAAATTCGAATTTGTGAAGTTAATGCACATTTGGGAGGATTTGAGAGAAACATTGGTGGAGATTTTTGTGGGAAATTGTCCCCACATGGGTTACCACCCATATATATTTGTCATTTCATCATAAAATTCAAATTTGGCAAATAAGGGAAGAAGAAAATGATGTCCACTTTCCAGAATTCGACTTTTACACTGGGCATTGGAGCTTCATTCAACAAATTCGAATTTCTCTTTGGGATTGTCAACTCATGCCACTGGTTTAATCACTTCTACATTGGGATTGGCTCCCATAGTTTTATATAATAGAGCCTTGAGTTCTCATTTGTATCAATTGAAAACAAGCTATTGTGCTTGGGGAATCGTTGCTCTTATGTACACTTAAGCTTTATTGCAATAAAAGACTTTGGGGTTTCACATATGAGGTGTTGTTCTTCTTGAGCAAGGTAATATCTTGATCATTGTGTTTCATTTTCTACTTATGTTATTGTGTTCATTAATTTCCATTATGCTTTTAGAGATTTGTTAATGTGCAGCAATCTCACATTGGCATTTGGCTTTGAGAGTTTGCTCTAGATAAAGTTTTAGCTGATTTTCCAAAAAATCTCTAAGATCCCTTTATCATTGTATCTCTTTTAACCTATGTGGATCTAATGTTTATTCGAAGTTGTGTAAAGACATCTCTTGGATCAAACCTCAAGCGTGAAGGGAAATTCTTGGAGAAATCATCCCACTCTTGATCAAGTTCATTGAAGAACCCGCATTTGTCATCTCCTAAGGCCTCATCTTACGATTTTGTGTTGCAAGGATCCTTGGCTTTTAGCTTGTGTTTCAAAATCCAATTTCAATTAAAATCATTTGTCTCGAATTCCTATGCTAATAACAATTTTATTTCGCCATTTAAGAGCATGTTGAAAATTAGGCAAGAATTGGAGATTTGCTCCAATTCCTAAGTCTAAATTTTGTAAAATATTTGTAGATTATATTTGTTAATTTTCCTCATTGTTTTATACTAAGTTTGTGTGTGGGTTTTGCAGAAACTACAGATCTATTTATGGACTATGCTCACCTTTTGTGTTGACAGGATTGAGGAAGCTAAAGTTTGAAACTCCAACTATTTGTTGTAAGATCCCAAGAGCACTTGAGGATCAACTTTAGGGAGGAAGTGGGCAATCTTGGATAGCAACAAATTAGCCTAGTTGTGGGCCTTTGTGCACTTGTAATTTTCAAATATCAAGAGTTGTTTCTTGGCCATTGTGATTGCCACTTCTTTGAAGGAGATCTTGGTTTCTATAAACTCCTATTTTGTAATTGTCTCTTCCATCTTTTGGGCAGCCCATTAAGGGGTCTTCTACTCATTGTAAAAAACTAATAAAAGATCTATTTTTCTTGTGGGAGCTTGGGTTTTACCCATGGCATTCCTTCTCTCCATTTAGGGAGAAAAACATGTGGGTGAATTAACTTTTGCATCTTCTCGCTTTCTATTTTAATTGCATGCTTAAAATTTACACAACCTCGTTCATCACATTCTTATTTTTTTCAAATAGGTTTGCTACAATTCAACTTAAGGTTTTGCATTTCCATTTTATATGTTGATTTAAGCTACAAGCACTTTACTTTGAACAAACTACTCTTCACATGTTCATTAACCTAATTTTCTATAAGTGATTTTAATTTCATATTACAAATTCAAATCCATTTCTTTTGCAAAGTTAATCAATCTTGAGTTCACTTAATCACAAGCATTGTTATTTACTTGCAAGGCATCTCTCAAGTTTTATTTGTTTTTGGGTAAATCACAAAACTATCATAAGGCAAAGCAAATATCTTTCACAAATCCTACGTGTGTATGCAATCTTGTGTTTAAAGCAATTTCTATCATTTACTTAACTTCTGCAAATTTACTTGCATGACATAGTAGGCATATTAAATTAGTTGCATTTTACAAGCTTCCAAAGCCTCATTCAAAATGAACCTCCAACTTAAATTGGTTGTATAGGCATTTAGGGACTCTCCACCTTTATTGACTCCTCACTGTGAGTTATGAATTTTAGGGCGAAGGTGAAGTCTGATAATTGGAGTTTAATTGAAATCTTTCTTTTACAGTTTAACTAATAAAATCAACCAATATCACATTTACATCATCATTTTACTTTACTTGCAATTTCTCACTTTGCTATCTTCATGTGTTTTGAGTTTCTTTTGCAAATATCATTCTTTTCATTTCAAGAAGTATTTATGATGCAAGTATTGTGAGTCTTTTACTTTTGCAACAATTTAATTTTCTTGTACTTAGAGTATTGATCATTGGTGTAGTTATATTTCATGTTATTGCTTTGATGATCATCTATGCTCATGAATAATTGATGTATCTTGTTATCTGGGGCATTTTCTTCCATAGTACTATTTCCTTTATAGTTGCAATTGGTGTTCATATGCTTATTCTGGTCTAACGTTTGAATTGTCTATCGTGTATCTTGATTTCATTTTTTAAGCAAGCTATTGTTATTAACTTGAATGCACTGGTCTATACTTTTGAATATATCAATGAAATTTGCGCATTTATATGCTTGCTTAATTCTTGGAAACAAGTTATTTTTAACAAGTAATCCAAATTAACTTTCCTCCTAGAACCTCATATCACTTTTAACTTAACTTTTCATTAGGGACCACCCCCTTAGCTAGCTTAGGAGATAGCTTAGACGTAGAGAGTCGGGAACAGTGTGACAGTCCCTTCTCTTAATTCCCTGCCACCAACCACACCATGTGGGGTTGAAAACTTTTCTCACTAACTTGTAGGTAGGTGTAGGCAGCATGTGTCAACATCTTTAGCGTCGTTGTTAGGGACAAGTCTTCTTGTACCTTGGGAAATACGACTAACTTTTGGTTTTTGCATGTTGGATTTCAGTGTCAGATTCTTATTCAAGTGGCGACTCCACTTATTTCATTTTTTGCAAGGATTTCTACTTGAAGCTTGCTTCTTGTAGATTTCTTGCTAATCTTGGATAGAAGCCTCTCTCTGGTATCCATTTGCTCTTTTCAGGGTCAAGTGAGCATGACATCATGAATGATTTGTTCGTCCCTTGTGATTTTACTAACTTTTCAAGCTATTTGAATTTCATTCCGGATGAAGCCATTGAAGCTATTGAAGAGTTGCCTAGTTTTCTAGGTAATAGTGCCATCAGTACTGAAACTCAACTTAGGGATTTCCACCTTTTTGTGAGAAAATGGTGGCACGATATTAACCATGAGGATGTTAAAATGAGACTTTTTAGCTTTTCATTAGATGGTGATGTTATGGATTGGTTCATAGACTTACCTGCTAACAATTTCGATTCTCTAGAATCAATCATTGATGCCTTTGAAGAAAAATATGGAGACGAAAGAAAGATCAAAGCAAAAGTTGATGAGAATGATAAGGATCTCATCAAGGAGTTAACTCGAATGATTAATGATATGCAACTCAACCAAGCTCAACTCATTAAGACCATAGAGGTAAATCATGCACAAGCAATAAAGGCCATGGAAGTCAATCATTTTAATCAAATGGCCACTCTTCAAAATAGGTTGGTCACCATGGAAGAAAAACAAGTGCAATTAATCAACACCATGGAAACAAATCATGCCAAGGAAATAAGTGTTATGAAGGCTAATCAGATCAATTTTCAGAATAGGTTGGAGGAAATGGAAAGGTTACAGGTACAAAAATTCCAACTTAGGTCAAATGACGAATGGGAAAAGAACAAAGAAACAAATCATAAACCTCCCGATCCACTGAAGCAATCTTCATCTCATTATGAGGAGGTCATTTACTCCATTAAAAAATTCTTAATTGATGGAGACTTGGATAGCAAGGAAACTAAGGGGAATCAAGTTTATACTTATGAGATTGATCCATCACCCATGTTAGAGCAGAAGCAGAAGGGACAAAGGCAGGTCAAAGAAGTCTTGGATACTTCGGATTTTCCATCAGAGCATCTTCAAGATCGGGCAAAAAGGTCTACTTTGATCACCTCAAAATCAACATCACAATCTACTAAGAAGAAAAGAAAAAAGTGGAAAGGATCTGGTAAATCTGATGGCCATGTACAACACAGTGTTGGGATTGATCAAAGTCCTCAGATATTCAGAATTAGATAGGGCACATCAAAAAAGCAGCCCATGGATCCGCCTGAAAGTAAACAGGTTCTCAACATGAACTCCAATGAAGAAATCTGATGCCATGAGGCATCTTTTGGTATCATATTTCTAACATTATCCCTAGTCATTTTATTTCATGAATAAATTGTCATTTATGCTGTTAGAATAAATCTTCATTTCTTCATTTCTGTATTTGATCATATTTTTTAATGGATATTGTTGATATATGTCTTTTCTCGGTGGATGCAGATTCTAGGTTCTTGCACACTATCATTTCACATCTAGCATACATCCCCATATGGAGCCAAATGTTGACAACTGGAGTGGCACTTGATGATTATATGAAGACTCCATGCCCAAGGATGATCCAAAGGACACTTGTACCATCAGATATCATCAGTCAACAATATTTTTTAAACTCTACTTCTATTTCTCATCATCTTTCTTGTACCCAGATTCCACATCCTGCGGGGAATTGTAATAAGTGATACTATTAATGATGAGTTTTGAGTCTGTAACAGGCCTAGGATGTTGATACTCGATCAGCAAATGAGTACACCATAAAGTGTTTTTTTATCTGGTTAATTATCCCTTCTTCTTCAGAGGCGGATATTTTTTTTGGTTTACCCCAGAGTCGAGGTCACGGTTTGAAAGCTAAGACCCTAAGACATCTTAGTGTCTAGAGTCTATGTATATTACCATACTAGATCACACAAAAAAATTCGTGGAATTTAGTTAGGTCTAGGTAGTCATTTTTTAATTTTTTAGATTTTCCGCCCTGCAGAAATTGCTAATAAAATTGTACTTGTAACCTAATAAGAGATGTCTAGAGAATTTGTATGGGGTATGAGCAATGAAATTTGCACCTCACCCTCAACTTTCTACTATGACACACTTTGACGGGTTAAAAATGTGTTTTGAACCCTCAAAACCCACTTTTCCTAAGTTTAGTGGGATATCTAGCAATTAATTAAGTCATAAATTAAATAAATGGAGAAAAATAAATATCCACACATGTTAAATGTTGTGGAAATGAGGTGGAAAATTATGGGGGAGTTAAAGTGATGTCCCAAGGTGATGTGGACTCTTAAAATCAAGGAAAGGACATGTGCTCAAATAAAATCAAATTTTTGGCATTAAACGAGAAAGTTGCTTACTTGGAAATTTGAATTTGTGAAGTTAATGCACATTTGGAAGGATTTGAGAGAATATTTGGTGGAGATTTTTTTGTGGAAAATTGTCCCTACATGGGTTACCACCCATATACACTTGTCATTCCATCATAAAATTCGAATTTGGCACATAAGCAAAGAAGAAAATGATGTCCAATTGCCAGAATTCGATTTTTACACTTGGCATTGTAACTCATTCAACAAATTTTAATTTCTCATTGGAATAGTCACCTCATGACATTTGTTTAATCATTTCTACATTGGGATTGACTTTCATAGTTCTATATAATAGAGCCTCGAGCTCTCATTTGTATCAATTGAAAACAAGCTATTATGCTTGGGGAATCGTTGCTCTTATGTACACTTATGTTCTATTGCAATAAAAGACTTTGGAGTTTCACATATGAGGTGTTGTTCTTCTTGAGCAAGGTAATATCTTGATCATTGTATTTCATTTTCTACTTATGTTATTGTGTTCATTAGTTTCCTTTATGTTTTTAGAGATTTGTTAATGTGCAGATATCTCACATTAGCATTTGGTTTTGAGAGTTTTCTCTAGATAAAGTTTTAGTTGATTTTCCAATAAATCTCTAAGATCTCTTTATCATTGTATTTTTTTTAACCCATGTGGATCTAATGTTTATTCGAAGTTGTGTAGAGACATCTCTGGGATCAAACCTAAAGTGTGAGGGAAAATTCTTGGAGGAATCATCCCACTCTTTATCAAGTTCATTGAAAAACCCGCATTTGTCATCTCCCAAAGCCTCATCTTACGATTTTGTGTTACAGGGCTCTTTGGCTTTTAGCTTGTGTTTCAAAATCCAATTTCAATTAAAATCATTTGTCTCGATTTCTTGTGCTAATAACGATTTTATTCCGCTATTTAAGAAAATGTTGAAAATTAGGCAAGAATTGGATTTTTAATCCAATTCCTAAGTCTAAATTTTGTAAAATATTTGTAAATTATATTTGTTAACTTTCCTCTTTGTTTTACACTAAGTTTGAGTGTGGGTTTTGCATAGAATTCAGATCTATTTATGGACTATGCTCACATTTTGTGTTGACAGAATTGAGGAAGCTAAAGTTTGAAACTCTAACTATTTGTTGTAGGACCCTAAGAGCACTTGAGGATCAACTTTAGGGAGGTTGTGGGCAATCTTGGATAGCAGAAAATTAGTTTGGTCATGGGTCTTTGTTCACTTGTAATTTTCAGATTTCGAGAGTTGTTTCTTGGCCATTGTGATTGCTACTTTTGGAAAGAGATTTTGGTTCCTATAGACTTCTATTTTGTAATTGTCTCTTCCATCTTTTGGGCAGCCCATTAAGGGGCCTTCTACTCATTGTAAAAAACTAATAAAAGATCTATTTTTCTTGTGAGAGCTTGGGTTTTACCCATGGCATCCCTTCTCTCCATTTAGGGAGAGAAACATGGGGGTGAATTAACTTTTGCATTTTCTCGTTTTCCATTTTAATTGCATGCTTAAAATTTACACAACTTCACTCATCACATTTTTATTTTGTTCAAATAAGTTTGCTACAATTCAACTTAAAGTTTTGCATTCTCCATTTTATATGTTGATTTGAGCTACAAGCACTTTACTTTGAACAAACTACTCTTCACATGTTCATTAACTTAATTTTCTATAAGTCATTTTAATTTCATATTGCAAATTCAAGTCCATTTCTTTTGCAAAGTTAATCAATCTTGAGTTCACTTAATCACAAGCATTGTTATTTATTTACATGCAAGGCATCTCTCAAGTTTTATTTGTTTTTGGGTAAATCACAAAACTATCATAAGGCAAAGCAAATATTTTTCACAAATCCTACATGTGTATGCAATCTTGTGTTTAAGGCAATTTCTATCATTTACTTAACTTTTGCAAATTTACTTGCATGACATAGTAGGCATATTAAATTAGTTGCATTTTACAAGCTTCCAAAGCCTCATTCAAAATTAACCTCCAACTTAAGTTGGTTGTATAGACATTTAGGGACCCTCCACCTCTATTGACTCCTCACTGTGAGATCTGAATTTTCAGGTGAGGGTGAGGTCTGAGGATTGGAGTTTAATTGAAATCTTGTTTTTAGAGTTTAACTAATAAAATCAACCAAGATCACATTTACATCATTTTACTTTACTTGCAATTTCTCATTTTGCTATCTTGATGTGTTTTAATTTTCATTTCCAAATATCATTCTCTTCATTTCAAGAAGTATCTATGATGCAAGTATTGTGAGTCTTTTACTTTTGCAACAATTTAATTTTCTTGTACTTAGAGTATTGATCATAGGTGTAATTTTATTTCATGTTATTGCTTTGATGATCATTATGCTCATGAGTAATTGATGTTTCTTGTTATCTGGGGCATTTTCTTCCAAAGCACTATATAGTTGCAATTAGTGTTTATATTCTTATTCTGGTCTAACATTTGAATTGTCTATCATTGTATCTTGATTTCATTTTTTGAGAAAGCTATTGTTATTTACTTGAATGCACTGGTCTATACTTTGAATATATCATTGAAATTTGCGCATTTATATGCTTTCTCAATTCTTGGAAACAAGTTATTTTTGACAAGTAATCCAAATTAACTTTCCTCCTAGAACCTTTTATTACTTTTAACTTAACTTTTCATTAGGGACCAACCCCCTTAGCTAGCTTAGGAGATAGCTTAGACGGAGAGAGTCAAGAACAGTGTGACAACCCCTTCTCTTAGTTCCCTGCCACCAACCACACCTTGTGGGGTTGAAGGCTTTTCTCACTAACTTGTAGGTAGGTGTAGGCAGCAAGTGTCAACATCTTTGGCGTCGTTGCCGAGGACAAGTCTTCTTGTACCTAGGAAATACAGCTAACTTTTGGTTTTTGCATGTTGGATTTTAGAGTTAGATTCTTGTTCAAGTGGCGACTCCACTTATTTCATTTTCTGCAAAGATTTCTACTTGAAGCTTACTTCTTGTAGATTTCTTGCTAATCTTGAATAGGAGCCTCTCTCTGGTATACATTTGTTCTTTTCAGGGTCAAGTGAGCATGACATCATGAATGATTTGCTCGCCCCTTGTGATTTTACTAACTTTTTAGGCTATACGAATTTCATTCCAGATGAAGCCATTGAGGCTATTGAAGAGTTTCCTAGTTTTCTAGGTAACAGTGTCATCATTATTGAAACTTACCTTAGGAATTTTCACTTTTGTGTGAGAAAATTTAACACGTGATCACTAATGTATGAGTCAATCCAAGTTGTGTTAGGATGCACTTGTCTTACCGCATGGTTATGTGTCATTGAGTCTGTAGGTGGCCTTGGCCTCAGTGCAATATTCTTCATACAATTCTCAACATGGTAGTCTCACAAATTCAACATGATCATGTTCACATTTCTCTGGGCAAATCACGTTTCTTGATGCATGTGATCCTAGAAGTAAAAAAGTCAACTTGGTCCCTGTTACGAATAAAATATATAAATAATATAAATATAAGTAACGAGGATAATTGCAATAATGATTAGTTAATAATAATTAGTAGTTAGGTTGAAGAGGCATGTCTAATAGGACATGACTCTCCATGAAGAGACACTTGCTTGATATATAAGCAAGACTCTTGTTCTCATTGTAATCATCATTATCATTCTTATTCATATATTTAATATAATATTTATATCCTCAATGGATAACTTCATATCCAAGTCTTCTGGAGTAATCAATCTGAAGAAGGAACTTTGTTCGCTTCATTTGGTATCAGAGCAGTTGATCCTCTGGCTGCTTCACCGCTGCACATAGCCACGCTCTCCGGTCCAGGCCCTTGGCCATCAAGGTTTCGTCAACATTGTTGCCATCAAGTGAAGCGTTTCGCTACAAAAAAGTTGGAGTTTCTCCATATCGCCAATCAGGCCTTTGGCCATTTAAAAAAAAAATTAATAATAATAAAAAAATAAAAAATAAATAAAAAAAATGAAGTAAAAGGGAAAATATATCATATTGAAAAAAGTAAAAAAAAAAATTACATTAAAAAAAAAAATACAAAATAGATCATATAGTAAAAGAAAAAGAAAAACAAATATATATATATATATATATCGTAACAACGTACCTATGGCAACCACCATAATCGCCGACGCAGCCACCATAAACGCTGACAACGACGCCCTAACCACCGTAACCCTGTCATCAACCACCAACCAAAGCAAACACAGCTGAATACAATCGCCACTTCTGCGGCACTATATCTTCTGCCACAGTTTCATAGTCAACCCTTGCCCTACCGCCAAAGCCCTACACATCCACCGTACCATCGTAATTATCGGTCAATTATGTTCTTGCATCTCCCTATCAACCGCTGCCCTAACCACGTTTCTTTTGTCTCCTCGACACTGTCCACTCCTCTATCCCGCCACCGATCCACGTTGTCTGCCCGCATCACTTCCGGCTTCCTATCTGAGTCATTTTGCAACCTCAGAATCATCTGATCGGTTCATCCCATCATTCCTACAGCCTTCGTTCTTCCGATTCATTCCAATCAATTCATACGGCATTGCCAAAAGTCACGACAAATCAAAAGTTCGTGGCTATTTTTCAATGTTTTAAAACTCTGACTCCGACTCCGACTCGGCTGAGGGTCGACTCCGACTCCAACTTTGACTCGGTATCGACTTAGACGGCTCGATTTCAATGACTTGGTCGTTGTAAAAAATACATTAAATATTTATTTTTTATAAAAACACATAATTTTAAAGATTTTCATTCATGTTTCCAAACACACAGCATTAGAATATAGATAGAAGACAACATATGATCAAAGTAGGCTCATGAATATATCCATTATATCAAAATGGCACCCAGTGCACTATCCAATACATACACGATGATGATATAGAGATCAAAACAAAAACACATAACCAAGGAGGCTATAAATGGCCTCTACAACAAAAGTCTGTGACCAATACTACTGGCTACTGCTAGAGTTGCCAACATCATCTTGCTTAGTGTTACTTGGGGGCGGGAGTGAAAGTGGGGAGCGAGAGCAAAAACGAGAGCGGGAGCGACATTTTCAGAAGCTCCTGGTTTGGGAGCGAATCCTATAGGAGTTCGACAACCAATGTCACTAACATCAAGGTACATAGAGGGATTGGTGCTCTTGATTAAATACGAGTTCCATACCCTAATACACGACAAAATTCAATGGAAACATTGCAATCCTCCAATCCTGAAATCCTGAAAAACTGATAAGTCTGCTGGATTTTGAATGAAATCTAAAATTCTACTTTCTCCACTCTCAAACATCCTAAGTCATTTCATGGTAATGTTAAAAATTTAAGTAAAAGGATGAAAATGAAGATTAAGGAGAATGTCACTTTTACTTTAAGAATTTAACATTACCATGAAATTTGAATAGCCTATCAATACTAGGAGAGGGGAATGGACCCCAAATAGCATTTAACTAATTTAGAAAACACCTTGGAATCCCCAACACTCAGCTAACAGTTAAAAAAAAATTTAAAAATATGAAAAATCGCATTTTTTTGGGTTACAGGCCGCATTCATTGACTCAGTCGAGTTATTGCAGAACCGGCCGGGTTGACCGAGTCATGCAATAACTCGGTCGAGTCAGTCATGACTCGGCCTACCGTTCCGTTTTTTCTGCCGGGGCACAAAAAATCCCAACGACTCGGATCAACTCAGCCGTTTCGGATTCGATTCGGCCATTTTTTAAAACATTGCTATTTGTTAAGTTAATGATATATTAGGGAGTAAAGGTTAAACGTACGGATTATTAAAGAGCAAGGTTTTATAAAGTTTCATATTATATCAAAATATATATAAGCATATATAGTGATTAAAAGCATATCATTTAAGTGAAAAAGTGGGTTTATAAATGAAATAAAAGTAATAAAATATTATTACTACAAGGTTATAAGATTATAAGTTTTATATATACATACATCTAGGGGGAGACACTAATCCATATAAAGGAAGAAGTTGAATACTAAGGGAGATTACAAGGGTATTAAAAGAAAATTGAAAACTATAACTTGTAATTTAAGTCATCCAAAAAAAACAAGGCTGACCTATATATTCATATAAAAAGAAAAAAAAAAGATTAAAAAACAAGAAAGAAAAGAAAAAGGGTTTTGTATTAAAAATATATATATAATAAAAAATAAATAAAATAAAAAATTAAGAGGAAATTAGTAGAGTCAAGGCTATGTAAAAGAGGAGAATACTTGGAAAATATATAGAAAAAAAAAAAAAAAAGGATTTTTTTTTAAGTGATTTAAAAAATATTTAATATTCAAGAAGCAAAAATGGAGTCTAATACAAACATGAAGCCCATAAGATTCCCAGAAACCTTACCTAGAGACGGTAAAGCGTTATTTAACATTAAAGGAAATCTCGCAAGAAAAGATGCTATTATTTCTATTTCTCCGGCAAAAGATGCAAATTATATAACACCTAAAATCGCAAACCAACTAGTGATCCCGGAGTCAAATATAACTAAAAATTAGACTTTTTTCGCAATAAAAAATGTGACATAGCCAATTTACAATTAAACATTGAAGATTATACTTTTGTATCGCAATTCTCAGTTCACACCCTATGGAACAATCAAGGTGACATTATTTTGGGATCACCTAGGATGGAAACGGTAGGATCTGTCATCTTAAATACGAAGAAAAAGTTTTTGACATTTTCCCACAAGAAGAAGAAAATAACACTCCAAGATGTTACACTGAAACCAAATTCAGTAACGCCAGAAGATATATCAGATATTTCAAAAGTAATTTCTCAAGAAGGTAAAAAAGTATTACAAAATATGCAAAATGAAATTGACAAAATCATTGTTGACAAAAATGAAGAAGTTTCTCGACTTAAAAACCATAGTGAAAAATTACTGACGCAAATTAAGAAACTTAAGAAGGATAAGAAGTCATTAGAAAACAAGGTACAACAACTTATCGAGAAGGAAGCATCAAATGTAGGAATTCAAGTTGATGACAAAACAACAAATATTGATCCAGTGAATGTCACAACTCAGGAAGAAGACAAGCAAGTTGAAGAAAAGACGTGCTTGGATGTTGCAGTTGAGACAATGAACTTCCCAAGTGAATGTCCCATAACCAACTCAACAACATCTTCGCCACAAGAAAATATAAAAATTGCCACATGCCCAATAAGGGAAAGTCAAACCAAAAAAGTGCCCTATTGGCATAGACAACTCAACCATGCTACGTATCGGGACCATTCAGACTAGAAGCAACAAACTGATGTTCCAGAGAATAATGATGTAACATCAATCCCATCTTATGATGACAAGTCATTACAAAATTCCAGTGATAAAAATATTACACAGAAGATTAATCTAGGATGGTCTAATCCCTTCTCAGTGCAATAGTTTTGTTTGTCACTTAGAAGATCATATCAGCTTCTGTCGATGAAGATGATTGTTCCGAGAGAGAAAGTCATTTGAAGCCGAAAAAGAGATCAAGCCTTTTTCATCGACAAGCTTTGAGGACAAAGATTTTTGAGGAAGAAGGCAATGTTACGAATAAAATATATAAATAATATAAATATAAGTAACGAGGATAATTGTAATAATGATTAGTTAATAATAATTAGTAGTTAGGTTGAAGAGGCATGTCTAATAGGACATGACTCTCCATGAAGAGACACTTGCTTGGTATATAAGCAAGCCTCTTGTTCTCATTGTAATCATCATTATCATTCTTATTCATATATTTAATATAATATTTATATCCTCAATGGATAACTTCATATTCCAAGTCTTCTGGAGTAATTAATCTGAAGAAGGATCTTTGTTCGCTTCAGTCCCAAAATGCTTAGAATAAAGAAAAGATAACATGCCAGGTTGAAATTTTTCCAAACAATGAAAGCATTGTGCAGAAACTGATGGTCAAAGTTGATCTAGTGGCACATTGCAATTCCAAGTGGAAAAATAGGGGCAAAACTTAACATCTTTTTGCATGCAAAAGTGGTCTACAAAGACAAAGGAACAAAACCCAAGTTGTGGATTCCCAAGATCTTCTAGGGTGTTGGAGATCCATCTTTTAGGCATGATGACATGGCATATATGATGATGATGTCGCAGCACATGGATAGATTCTAGCCAATGGGGCTAGTGGCAAGTGAAATCAAGGCAAAACAACCACAAACATTGGAGATCTCTTAGGGCTGTCAAGTCTACCCCCTAAGTGGTCGTTTTGTAGTTGTTGGAGGTCAAATGAAGGATGTTGAAGGCCAAGAGGACCATTTGGTAGCATGTGTAAACCTAAGTTACCGGAAACTCCTGAAGAATTTCCCAGAAACGCGGATCCCCGTTTCCGATACATAAACGGATACGATTCTTGTCCGAAACACTGTAAAAACGTTTTTGTGCCGTTTCAAAAAATCGGAAACTTTAGATTTGGAATTGGATACGTTTCCAAGGGATTTAAATTTTTTTGGATCCGTTTCCGGTAAAACGGATCCACGAAAATTGTGATCAGAATCCACCCTTAAAATGTTAAAAAGCTTGAAAATTTGCATAGCCATAAATAAATAATAAAAATGAAGAAATCAGATTTGCAAATAAACTCACTATAAACAGAGTCTCATAAAATCTTTTCTAAATCTTTAGAAACAACAACACTCCATATATTTATCAAAAATTCTTACTAAGAAAAAGATAGATGTTCAAAAATGCAAATAAAGGGGTTTGATGAATGTCTTCGTAAAGAGATTTATTTGAGCGATTAATTTTCATTTTGGTTAAGGTTTTGTTAATTGTCATTGATTTTGCTTTTGATTTCATAATCCCTCCAATGTAACAAATCTTCTCTAGCCAATCTTGTGCCTGCATATAGTCACAAGACCAAGCTGACATTGAGAAGATTGAAATGTTCAGATAGGTCTTGATGGAATATCCCAATGATCCCATGGGCCTTTTAATTGTCATGCAAGGAAGATAGATATCATCTGCCATGCATGACACGTTCTTTGAAGGAGTTGGACCCGAAAGCACAAAGGTTGTTGCATTTCTGATTACATTATTAATGATGATGATAATAATAATCACTAATGATGATGACAATTTTTATGTTGAATTGATGATGATGATTTGTTTATGTTGAATTCATGACGATGACTATGCATTTTTAGATATAGATTCTAGATTCTAGATTCTAAAAGATGAATGGTAATATGAAATATATATATATATATATATGCATGCCGTATCGTATCCTCATATTTTGAAAATTTGTCGTATCCGTTTCAAACCCCGTATCCGTATCCGTTCCCGTATCCTTTTCAGTGCAACTTAGGTGTAAACAAAAGTAGCCATTGGAGGGTCAAAGATCCTTTCTAGCTAGCAAATCAAGGCTCAAGGTACCAAATCAAACCATCTTCCATGCAAGTTGAACCTCCTATTTAGCTATTGGTGGAACATTGAGCATCTAGAGTGGGTTGTTGGGCATTTTTGGACCATCATTCTTCATTTCTCAACCTTCCAAGTCAATGTAAATGGGAACATTGGACTTCTAAGGGACTTGTGACCCAAGTCAAACCCCTCAAGTGGGAAAAAATCATTGTAATGTAATATTTTAACAAATTCTTTCTTAGTCTAAATGTGGATGACAAGTAAATTATTTTCCTAGAGAAAGAGTCAACGTGTTGTTAGCTAGCCATTAAAGAAAAAATACTAAAGGCTAGCCTTTCCTCCAGTTGAATTTGTTGATTTGTGAGATCATTTTAATGCCATAATTTAGAACTTCATTTTTTAAGACACCTTGTTATTATTGTGTGGGTTGGTTTTTCATATTTTATATTCTCTTGATATATGTTGTAACATGGCTCGTAATAAAAAACTTCACAATTAATAAAGATCACACAAGTGTTGAAGGGACGATATGTTGAGGGTCTACATAGCCAGGCAGAGCAGGTGAACTAGGTGCTAGTCTACCTCATCATTCTTGTTGTAGGTGGAGCGATTTGGAACCAAAGGTTGGACCAAAATCCTGCTCAATCGGGTGAAGAGCATTCCATCACATAGTCGACCCAAAGATTGGAGACGTCTCACTAAAGGCCACTCCTAGTTGGAACCAGAAAGTTGTGAGGAGTTTTAGACATAGGTGCGAGTGATACACTCTTCTCGAGTCCAAGCACATCTCACTGCCCAAAGTACGTTGTCAACTTGAACATAATTATGGTTCACAACCCAGCAATCTTGAGGTAATATCTTCTGGTAAAGAGTAATTCATTTCTCAACAATCATCTTTATTTTAAAAATCGAAAAACTTTATTTTCTGTTTTAATTTAGATTTATTATACTAGTTTCGGCTTCCAGTTTAATCATAAAACAGCTAGTTAAACCTTAGGATATTGAGCATAAAATATAGATCTAAACCAAGGATCAATATGCTTGGCTTTTGAGCTTTATTCGACATTATCTTCATGGATATATTGAGTGTTATCTTGTAGATATTCATTAAAATGTTGTAACATAACAAATTTTGTAGATTTTGCAAGGTTCAAGGCACATTTCAAGTGTTATCATTAGAACCTTGTAGCCAATCTCTAAATTGATTTTACAAGATAATAACTTTCATTTGGAGCAAAAATACACCATTTCCAGCCATTATAACTTTATATTTTTGCTGGAATAATTTTCTAGGTTTTCACCCAGCGGAATTTGACACCATAACCTCAATAATAGAATTTTCAACATGCTGGAAATTCAAATGTATTGCAGGTTTAAGGCTTAGGAGTGGTCTAAAGTGATCAATCTTTAATCTCCTAGTCTCCCCAGCCCTATATCTTTGATCTAAAGTGCTTAGGCACTATTAAGTGATTGTTTTAAGGGGTTGTTGCTGGTGTTTTTTGTATTTTTCTACAGATTTTCCAGTCTGTAGACAGTGGACAGCAAGCTATTTAACAAAGAAATCCCTCTAACCAAAGGTTTAAATAAAAAAACACTTAATCTTTGGTTATTATAATATTATATTAATTGTACACTCATGTAAGATATTTACATACAGCATATCTTTAATTTTGAGTGATTTATCTTACTGGTTCATATTTATTTACTGCATATTTTACACCTTAAACCAGTATAACAGCAACAATTAACTCCTCTATTTCACCCGAGACCCCATAGAAAGACATTAAGCATTCTTGATTGGGTGAAGTTATCACAAAGAAATCCTCTCATAGATTTTTAGGAGAGAGTTGGACTTAAAGAGTGGGGATTTGGGCTGAGGTGACATTGGGCACTCATTTTGTGTGTGCCAACCATAGCAAGTTGCAAGGCCCTTGACAACCTTGGTAATTTGATCGGTAACAGACCCCAAACCTCAGTAAGAATTTAAAGAAATCCCCTTGGACTCCCATTTTAGCACACACCAACAATTCAAAGCTTATTCATCTGACATTTGACACAAAAAAACAAGACAACCCCCTATGTCTCCAAATGCATGTGCCCCTCAAAATACTCCTTGTTTACCAAGAAGCTGAAGTTGTCGGGATCTGAAGGAGGTATGACATCTTTGTTCACTAAAGGCTAAAATGGAACCACTGTCTCCTCAACTTGAGGCAGCATTGTCTTCGCAATGGCATCCAAATGACCATCCCCCGTCACCAAATCCTCACCCACAATCACCAAGGTAGAATCCCTAAGGGAACAACAACCCCTAGTCCATCCTTAAAAGGGGATTTGCCCTCAATACTGAAATATTCTACTACTGGTGTTGGACTAATCACCACATCCAGATCCAAGCTCCCAGGCTTCTTCTCCATATTGATCACATTGCCCATTGTCAAAGGCAGCCAATCCTCTATGATTTATTCGAAGAGACACTCTTCAAAGTTCAAACCAACAATTTAGTGTTCAAAGACTGTACCACAGCTCAAGCAAAGCCATCACCATCAGCACAGTGAAGGGCAATATATTGAAGGAGAACATTCTCTTAACTGGCTTCTCTGATACATAATTTCAACTACAGGGACACACCCTCAGTCATTTGCGCACCACTACCGGTACAGCCAGCTGTATTACCCTTGCCTCCATGTACAGCGCACTGTTGGTGGAACACTCCATCATATACTCCCGTTTTATTGAAGTTTTGCAACGTTCTATTATATACATGCAGAAATACACTGTCAATCCAGTAATAAACAGGTATTTTTTATTCTATTTCGTATCAGCAGTTCAATGTGGATCTTTCTATATATAATGTTTTCTACTGATAAAATTTTCAACATTTCTGTTAAAAGCTGTCTTTGTCCAATTTGTATATTTTAGTCATGAGAGGGTTCTAGAAGTAATTACTACTATCTGTTTGTTGGAGATATAAAAATTTACAAACCTGCAGCAATAAATACCCTCATTCTTTTGCATGCATAAAGATAAAAATTACCTGCTTTGGCATTTGACGTAGTACAGAAATCAATTCAAAAGGATGATCTTCACCGTCTCCTCCAGCATGAACCTTCCCAGGTGTTGCGTCCAGAACCCAGACCTTCACATGGAAGCCAAATAGTGAAAAAGCCAATTTTAATGAATAACAAGAAGACTTGTGCGTCTTTAATGACTAACAAACACACTTTTTTATAACCATTTAATGACTCATGATACATCCATTAAATCCACAAGTCAAACCAATCCTTTTCTATATACCATTTCAGAAAAGTAGTATTACCCTGACAGGTCGGGCAAGAGGTTTAGCAGCCTGGTCCGCCATACTCAAAGCAACTGCACAAACCCATCATTGAAAAGTTTATGTTTAAAACAAACAATGTTTCCCACCAGAGTCAATGCTCCAAGAAGTCAATGACAAGAATTCAAAACCTATCACACAAGCATAATGACATTTCGGCATGAACTACAACTGTTTTCAACATGCATTAGTGTCATTAGAGCTTTCATACCTACGATACCTCATACATATATTTTCCTACTTTATCAAGCAACTTATTCAGGCTGTAGAATGAGAACTATCATTCCTACTTGGAAGATCTTACATTAAGAAACGGAAATGAGTGCAGACGCACGCTGTCCAAAAGGGTCATGGCAGGTTACTAACCTTTCCCTCCAAAGCTGTGACCAACCAGCACACGGGGAGTAAGTCTAAGTTGTCCCACCTATATCATTCAAAATCAAACATGCTACCATTTTTTAAAATTTGAACTCCAGTACAAAGACCTAATAATACTACAAGATATATTCTATAAATAGAGTAAAGATAATGAGAAGAATAATCAACATGTAGAGACTGATTAGAAACATGTTTTTCATATTAGAAATCACCAAAGATAGATAGAATGATAAAATCTTCCGATCACTTGAAGTACTAACATTAAAACCTCTCTTCAAGAAAGTCCATCCTTATAACAACCATTCACTGATCCATTTCCCATCAAATATGTAATATTTCTAATGGTGATAAACAAAGTAAACATAGTAAAAACACATACAAAAATTCACAAAACATTAAACAACCAGAAAATGCCAAAATCTGCACTGAGCTGAGCCATTTTATTGATATAATCGCTGGGTACAAAAGTAAAATCACAAAGCATGCAATGTAACGATATCCAGGTGATGAAATCAGTTTCTATAACATGCAATGTGGCTGTCCCCAACAATCTCTGCACTGTTCCAGTGAAAACTGAACTGTTGACTGTAAATAATAGCTGTTAGGGCTTTTGTTCGGTACTCAGAAAATTTCGGAAAATTAACCCCGGGCTCTCCACCAATAACCCACAAAAACCCACGAAGGAATTGGCCAAATGTTGACCTTGGAATTTCGACCCAATTTCCCCTAGCTCCTCTAGCTGCTAGCTGAGTTGGGACCCATGTTTGACCCCTCAAATCTGCCCAGAAAATTCTGTCAAATTAATTTTAGTCTCTCCTCAATAAACCCAAAAAAACCCAAAAAAGGTTTGTCCTAGTTTTGAAACTCCAAAATTGACCCCAAATGCTTGGCCCTCCTCCACAAGCAGAGAATGTAACCCGTAGCAAATGTTGTGTTTGTTGTTCCACCAAAATGCTGGAAATCCCCTACAATCTCCCCCAATCCGATTCCAAGCAATCCCAGCTCCTCAATTCCTTCCACATGCCACCCCACACTTGGCCCCTACGAAAGACTGCGCAGTTCCTAAGCAAGATGATGCAGGGCCTTCCCCAGGAATTCGAATGGTTGTGGTGTGATGCTTCTATGCCTGCAAATCTCTCTCCTATGCCAGCAAATTGATCAAGAGTGCCCCAGCAACAACGCAACCCCTCCTCACTCTGGCTCTTCTCTCCTCCAATCTCTACGTGGCTCCCTGAACTATGTCCCAACTAATTCAGAATTCGTGTTCCCTTTGTGGTCTTCCTTCCAACTCCAAAAATGCGTAGAATTTGCCTCCCTAGGGTGGCACTCGTGGTCCACCGAAGAAGAAGGTGAGATTTCCCCTTGGAAACCTTTCGTGCTAAACAGCAATTGTGACTCAGCGGAACAGCTTGAGCAACAAAATGTAAAATATCAAACGATCAAAAGTGCTCAATGATGCTGCCCTCCTCTTATTTATAATTGTTTCTCTCTTCCTTCACGTGGGCCCCTTCACCAAGCAATTCGATCCCTCTCCTTAGCCATTCGAATTTCTCCATGAAGGGGACGTATTTCATCATGGGGTGGTCCCCACATCCCACTATGTAATTAATCTTCCCTTTGTCTGATGTTTGGGGCCTCCACTACCACACAACATTAATTTAATTAATGTCCACCCACTTTTCATAAGTTTGTATCCAAAAATATCTCCATCCATAATTTACAAAAATTGAGAAAGGCACTTAGCAGATTTTTATGGGAAGGCATATTACAAAAGAATTCTGAACCTTCATACTTACAATTGTTTCATCCAACACTAGAAATCCGTATTCCCATTTCCCTGAAGATGCATCTCAATTCCTCATTTATTCATGTACACTGTCATGTTTGAAGTTTAGGGACAAAACATAAGCCTTGGTCTGTATGGGCCTATTAGTTATTACTCAGACTCACACAGAGACAAACATAACTGGTATTTTTGTTCTCCCGGAGGTGTCTGAAGGTTTACAAGTAGTCTTTCATGAACTTTCAATGATATTTGAAGAGTAAAGAACAGTACAAAGAAGCCTCAATGACAAGAGTAGAGGGATGCACAGGTGCAATTTGAACATGCATTAAATGGGTATGATTACAGTCAGTAAACTATAAAGGTTAGCATGGTGGGTTAGTGACAAAAACCTACTGAAAGTTGAATTTCAATATCATGAGTCATGACTGCCTTTCTCGTTATAACAATCATATACATTAGGTTGAATGGATGAAGAAAAAATAGGCATGATGAAAATATTCATTGTGCATAATTTATAAAACAGCCCAGTGATCAAAGATCTTACAAGATGCAAAACATCATGTGCAGCTGATGCGACAGTATGAGGGGCATGCTTTGGGATGGATGCTGAGTCACCATGGCATCGTAAATCCACTAGAAGAAACTGTGACATAAACAATGATCTTGTACTTGTTATATATGAAGAGAAACAAAGAATTGATTACATTAATTCTGACAGTTTTATTTTGTTAACAAAGGCGATGCAGCAAACTAAAGGATAATCATGTAGAGTTCAGTCTTCAAATTAGTTAATCATTACCTGCCACGTTGGAAATTCTTGTGCAAGCCTCCTTGCAAAGGATCCTGATAACACAACAAAGCTATAATCAGGCCTTGACCCTCAAATTTTGAAAAATTTTGAGCCAAACTAGAGCTATATAATGCCTGGGATCTTAAATCACATCAACACATTAGTAAAATATATGTTAACCTAAGAAACAAAGAAAGTTTTGATATTGACTTCTTTACAAACTTATCAAAATATAGTCAAATCAAGGCTGTTGGGAGTAGGGAGCGGGAGGTAGGAGCAGGAGCAGGAAGCGCAATTTTCAAAAGGCTTCCGGGAGCAAAGCATTTTTATATAATACATATTTTAAAATACTTTGATGCATATATATTCAAGAAAAACATGCAGAATGTTGAATCAACCACAGGAAAATTGAAATATGAAAACATAGATTTAACTACTGGATTAATGATCATCATTAAAGCATCAACCATTTAGCACACATATAACATCAATCATCTTGTAGTTATAACAATGTCATCCAATTATCAATCATCAGCCACAACATCAACCTTCAAGTTTCAACATATAAAATTTGTCATCGAGAAATTGTAATAGACAGCATCAACAACGAAATGCAATAGAGCATCAAATTCATTACCAAAAAAATTATAAGATTCAATCAACAGTTCAAAGTTCAAACTTAAACTATCATATAATGTTTATAAAATAAGCCATAATAAAGACAAAGTACTAAGCCTTAGAGACTACTAAACAGGAAAGAGAAAAAGAGATCTAGTATCTACTAAGCTTTCCCCATGCCACGAGAAACTTCTAGTTTCTTTTCCATGATCTATGAAGAAGAGGAGCAAGCGTAGGCAAAAGTGTTCATGAAACACAACGAGCAGCGACATGGCCCCACGTAACATTGGATATTGTGAAGATAAAGGCAAAACTCCTGCATCTAGAAATCTACTAGTGAAAGGGGGTGGAATATCTACATGAATATGATCACCCAAGAGATCAGCTTCCAAGCACTCTGAAACTATGGCTCCATTCTCCAAATTAGCCTCCTCTGGATTGTTGTCCCAAGCCACATATGTTCCATCATCCTTTGCTGCATCACAATAACCTCAAGTTGTATTGCATATACACCAAGCTTTTTGCCTAGTTTACAATCAGGTTGTTGCTCTTCATGCTATCGATGAAGCTATCGGTGTTCCAACACCTCTTTGTAGAAGAAGTGTTAACAACCCATGAAAGCACCATCACTACCAATTTATGCAGATAAGTGGTAGAGGATCCATACATGTCCCCCCGTACATGGATCCAACCTATCTTGATCTTCAATTGTATGCAAGTTAGCAAAGACTGCATGTTCGCTGATGTACTTGCTCAATCGGCCTTGTAACTAAGCACACTCCTCTTCATCAAGGACCAACTTGTCTAATGCAAGCATATACATATTTTGTACCTCTGGATCTGTGTTTCGTTTTCTCCTAACCCCACCCCTAGGTGTTGGTTGGGCCACCAAAATGGAGAATAATATTTGGGTGTAAGGACATATGGTGGGGCATGGAGTGGAACATTTAGATTATTCCACCTATTTACCACATGTTTATGGATATGATCATACAATATTGCATCTCTCAACTCAACAATGTCTTTGACTCAGCCTAGTATGTAGTTGATTTGCTCATACACCTCCCCAATCACCATTTGATCCATATCTGGAAACCAAACTATGTTTTAAAAGGGCTTGGTGAACTGTAGACCATACCTGACATGTTGCCAAAACTAAACATCAAGCATTGTGTCCACCTCCTGAAATTCATGTCTATAAAATGTGGATGCAGCCCTATCTTTCAAATCCTACCATGAATCACTTGAGATTATACTAGCCAATGCCTCTTTTAACTTCAAAGGGCGCCTAAAGGTAAGGCTATAACTAGCAAACCTGGTCTTTGCAATCTTTAGTAGCTCCAACTTAGAATGATTGTGAAAAATGTAATGGGCCATGCTATGATTGGTAATATTTTTTATCATTTTCTTCTGTCTCTTGTACAATGCACCAATCCATCTATAATCATGTTCCTTCATCTTAATAATATCATGCATCAAGAGGTTCAAGGTGTGAACCAAACACCCAGAATAAAATATGTTAAGGCACCTATTACTACAAAATCTAGCAAGCCTAGTGCAAAGCCTCACTAGGTAGGTCCAGACCTTAGGGTAACAAGAAATCGGCTACCACTGCAGCGTTTCTCCAGCTATTTAGTGGTGTTCAAACCAGTGTTTTACAACTCGGACTCGGACTCGGACTCGGCCGAGGATCGACTCCGACTCGGACTCGGACTCGGTAATGACTCGGCCGGCTCGATTTCAATGACTCGGTCGTTGTAAAAAATACATTAAATATTTATTTTTTTTATAAAAAAACATAATTTTAAATATTTTAAACATAATTTTAAAGATTTTCATTCAAGTTTCCAAACACACAACATTATAATATACATGGAAGACAACCATTCAATTCCATAATAACATACCCTGCATGGAGACTGAGTTATTGTGGGTGTTTGTGAGATACTGAGCTGTGACCTGGGCTGAGTTTGGTGCCTGTTCGCGGAACTGATATATGCAGTAAAAAGGGGCTAGATTTATCAGTTTTGGAGGTCCAGCTACAGCCAACCTTTGAGAGGACGTGTTGCTGATTAGAAGACTGTATAAACAGCCTGTTTATTGGCATGTATCTCGGTGGAAGAAGGGCTGAGTTCACAACCATCTAGGAGCCATTATACCTGAAGATGACAATCCTAAAACCACTCAACAAGTGACTGAGAAACTAAAGTTTGTATCACTGGAGCTACCCCAGGTTCCTCTTATACTGTGCACTGTAATTCTTCAAGAACTGTCCCCTAAATAAAGTTGTATGGTGAAGGGTCTTCTGAATCCATATTAAGAGGTGAGTCACGTAAATGAACATTTCACACGGTTATATCCAGTAGATAGAAGGTTCAAAAATCAAATGCTGAATCAGGTTTCCCTAAAGCTGCCTGAATTAGTTTGCTGAAAGACTTTAAAGTTTAAAGAGCCATGCACTTGAGTATTTGACTAGCATTTAATCTTTGCCTTGTGTCAGACAGTTAATTTTGATTGTGTCAGACAATTAACTTTGATTCCTTTAATCTTCAATTTGTTATAGAGTCCACAGACTAGTATGACCAAGAGTGCCAGCTTTACATCCTGGCAATTAATAAGTTTGCGTGTTTTTCATTTTACCCAACAGATCATATCTGAAGGTTGTGCAAAAATGTTTGCAAGGATACCGTCAAATACTGATTGTGGTATAGGCATCTATGGTGAATGAGGATACCATGAGATAGTGGTAAGCAAGAGGTCACTGGGCAAGCAAAAAAATGTGAATGGCAAACTAACAGGAAAGATTGGAACCTTAAACAACAAGAAATGAAGCACAATGTAGCAAAAGAGTGCATAGAGTGTGTAAGATTGCATCACATTGGCTATTTGAGTGTGATTTTCTTTTGATGTGCAACCCCACTGATGCATCCAAGTGAAAATTTGCTTGACCCCTACTTACCTTTACCAAATATCAGCAAAAACATGAATTTTTTTTATTAAAATTGCTGCCCAGCCGTCCTTTCCATGACTCGGCCGAGTCAATACAAACCCGGCCGGGTTGACCGAGTCAGCAATGACTCGGCCGAGTCATTGGATGACTCGGCCGAGTCATTGCTGACTCGGTCAGCCGAGCCGGGTCATGGGCCGGGTCAACCTGTGGGCTAATGAAACGGTCAGAAACGGCCGTTTCCGTTTCAACCCGCCCGTTTTGTAAAACAATGGTTCAAACCACAAGATAGGCTTCCCTATAAAAATCATTGAAAGGATATTCAGTAAGGAGAATTCGTGGTGATTGATGAAGTCTAATAATTGGGATAGGGTACCAGCAGAGCCCGGAGGGCTAAGATAATCTGTACCAAAGTACAAGCACTTTGTCCCTAGACCACTTAAGCAAATTATAAGGCTGTCATAAGTTAGGGATTTTCAATGATGGGGCATGCAATGTCATATAACAGCCAAAAGAAATAGTCATCTAATGATTAATCAATGAAGGACTGAGAATATCAATTGGATATGCAGAGTTTAGGGTTTGCAAATGAGTTTTTATCGCTGAAACATGCATAAAACAGCAATATAATGATATGTAAGCCCTACAAATAGGTTTAGGCATGCAATAAACACTAGATTTTGTTTTTTCACAATTATGTAAAGCAATTTCTACTTAAAGAGCAATGATACATCAAATAAAATTACTTTTTTAGCTTTATTTCATAGAAACCCTAACCCTATATTTCTAGAATTTATTAAAGAAGAGAGAGAAAATAGATGTTTTGATCACCACCACCTAGATTAGTGCCTTGATCTAAATGGGCAATGGAGTCATCTAGGGAAAATTCAATGAGGACGGCCTTGTTGAAGAGGGTGAGATGGCAAGGGCATCTACTTACAAACCCTAGCAACTTCCTTTTTAGGGAGATTTTAAATTTAAGAGATGCACAACTCGGATTTCTCTTAAAGGATTCAAGGAAAACAATTTTGCATACCATAAAGGAGCAAGATTTCTAAATAAATTTAGCAATTTTAACCATGGCACATGTAGAAACCCTACTTCAAACAATATAACATGCAAGCAGCAAAATATAGAAAATATACAGTAAACTTACAAAATTTCCAAAAGAATCTCTTCAATCAATTCCAAGCAAATTTCCACCTCCAAGAGCAATTCGCACCATAGAAATCATATTGCAGCCAAGTAGAATAGATGAGGTAATGTGCACTTCCAAAGAGAGGAAAATGTGATGAATGAATGATGATCCAATGTAATGAGACTTCCTGTTGATTTGGGGTAGCATCAGATGTGCTCTAGCCATGAAATTTGGTGGAGAGGTTAGGGCACATGAGATCTCCAATACCCAGAAAGGGTTTGGGCAGATTCTAAACAATTTGGGAGACATTAAAATAATTAATATTTTTAATGGAGTCCCTAAGTCTAAACTTAGGGAAATTAAGATATTAATGTGCATTAATATAAAACTTTGTTAGAATGGTTCAAAAGACATGGATCAAGCCAGATCTAATCTCAGTCGTCGATTAGGGACTTAATCTTGGCCATTGATATGTCGACGAAAAAAGTATAAGAGGAGGCTTGAGGGTCACTTAGAGAACACACCGAGAGATCAAGATTTCGACTTTTTGGAAATGGGTTTGCTGAGAAAGTTGAGAGAGTGATCTAGAGTTGCAACTAAGGGGCAGTGAATACAGAAGCAAAGAGGCGGAGATAGTGTCGGGAGGATCAGCGCAACAGCGGGAACGTTGATGCAAAGGGCAGAAGCCGGAACTGCCGAGAACAGCCGAAACTGTCGGGAAAGCTGGCGCAGAGGGCAGAAGCCGAAACTGTCAGGAACAGCCCAAACTGCCGGGAACTGCCAGAACTGCCGGGAAATCTTACGCAGAGGGCAGAAGCCGGAACTGTCGGGAACTGTTGGGAACTGTCGGAACTGCCGGGAAAGATGACGCAGAGGGCAGAAGCCTGAACTGCCGGGAACAACCGAAACTATCGAGAACTGTCGGAATTGCCGGGAAAGCTGACGCGGAGGGCAGAAGAGGCTGACGCTGGGGCTTTTCGTGGGGCAGATTGGAGCAGAAGAGCTGTCGGAGTGTTTATCCAGGGTTTTAGCCATAGCATCTGTCTCCGAAGGAGAGGTACTACTGCCGAGTTTATTCTCTATTCGGTGAGCCGGTTTTGGCACCCAGATTGTATTCAGAAATTGCATAATAATAAAACCCTCAGATAGCTGCACCGGTTTTCCCGCATTGGGTTTTTCCGAGGACATTGGTCCAAAAACAACGGTGTCACTTGTGTGCTTGTTTTGTTTCCTTCAGTTGATGATATGTAATGTGTTGAGCATGTACTTGTATTTATTTCCAGTATTTACATGGTAAATAACTTGTTAATTAACAGAACAAGTAGGTAGGAATAAATCAGAAAGTACATGAAGGGTTTCTAATGGGTTAGACTTAGAAATTCCAACATGGTATCAGAGGGTGGTTACAGATCACAAGAGAACTGAGGACATTAGCCGAGCAAAGCAACAACAACAGAAAACAGCTATCCCGAGTGACCAATGTTGAAAATATCGGTGAGGGTCCAGAAAATATCTTATCGGCAATATCGGCAAAAATATCGGCAAGCATAAAAAATATTTTTTTCAAATTTTTAAACATAGCCAATATTTTGCCGATATTTTCAAAATATCGCGATATTTTGCCGATATTTTCTCGGCGATATATCGTTTTGCCGAAAATATCGCGATATTTTTGAATATCGCCGATATTATCAACAGTGCGAGTGATAGAAGCTATTCGTAGCAGAGAAGCAACAACGAAGGGGTGACACAGTGCCTGTGTCATCAAGTTTGAGCCAAGAAGAGGCAGTGCAGAGGCTAAGGGAGGCAAAGACAGGCTTACGCAGAGCCACGCAGAGGCCAGGAGGGTTGACGCAATTGGCTGAGGAAGTTGATTTGCCGATGTCAGGATTGCGCAGAGCCTAGGAGCTCTAACCTTCAGGTTGTTGGGGTTTAGGAGGTTGTGGGTAAGTTGCAAAGTGGAGCTGGTGGGGTATTGTAGTCAGAACAATACCTAATAGGGCAAGGTCAAGGTAGAGGGAATTGCTACCGAGGCGGATTTCTAGCCAAGGAATCTGGATCGGTGTTGTTGTTGCACAGACGATTAGAGAGGCGCAACTTGACGTTGGCAGAAGGATTTTCAGATGGGAAATCAGGGCTCGAAGGGAGTCCAGAAGAGAACTTCCAGACGGGAAGTGGAGAGACTCAGCAGGAGTCGAACTGAGAACTTCCAGACGAGAAGTGGAGAGACTCAGCAGGAGTTGAACCGAGAACTTCCAAACGGGAAGTAGAGAGACTCAGCAAGAGTCGAACAGAGAACTTCCAGACGGGAAGTAGACTCAACAGGAGTCGAACAGAGAACTTCCAGACAGGAAGTAGACTCAGCAGGAGTCGAACAGAGAACTTCCAGGTGGGAAGTAGAGAGACTCGGAGGAGTCAACAAGAAGAGAAGAGAGATGGCCATGAATGGGCTGAGGGATCAGGACAGGTTGGATGAGGCATCCAACTTTGTCATCTGGAAGGCCAAGATCCTTTCTGTTCTATGTGCCATGAGTGCTCATGTGCCACTTCAAAAGAAGTGGGGAGACATTGAGTTGTAGTCAGACGAACTACAAGAGATGAGGGGCAGGATCCTCGAGGTACCCAGCCTCTTGGATTAGACCATGCTACGGGAGCCTCGAAGAGTAGCAGGACTGGCGGATGTGGGTAGAGACAGATGCGGATGAAGCGGCAGAGAGAGCTACAATGCAGAAGTCCCAGGACAGTGCGAGGCTAGCAAGCTGCAACAATGCGAGAGGCACGGGAGTGTTGCACCAGTGCAGGATGGCACAGAGAGGTGTGCAACGGTGTGAGATGCAAGGAGTTGTTGCAACAGCACAGAGGTCAGAGAGAGAGCACTTGTCAGGGGCAGAGGGAACTTCAGCATCAGGAGTACTCTAGCCTGACAGAGAGGTCAGAGTTGGGAGATCAGTTACTTACTTCTCAGTAACTGAGTTGCAGTGCAGCAATTAGCAATGGTAGTGTTATGGGCAGCATGACGAGAGGAGATGCAGTGCAGACGCAGCAGTGGCAATGGCAGGGCCATGGGCAGCAATAGGGATGCAGAGGGAGTTATCGTACAGATGCAGCAATTGCAGTAGCAGAGCTATGGGCAGCAGTACAGGATGCAGCAATGCAGAGAATGATGGTCAACAAGCCTAGCATCAGCACAGGGACTAATGCCAGATGTTCAGGGTGATACTAAGTAAGGAGTATTACTAGAGCACAGTCCTCGCTAAGAGGGAGTGTTGATCTAGGGTAGCATCGGATGTGCTCTAGCCACGAAATTTGGTGGAAAGCTTAGGGCACATGAGATATCCAATACCCAGAAAGGGTTTGGGCAGATTCTAAACAGTTTGGGAGATATTAAAATTATTAATATTTTTAATGGAGTCCCTAAGTCTAAACTTATGGAAATTAAAATATTAACGTGCATTAATCTAAAACTGTGTTAGAATGGTCCAAAAGACATGGATCAAGCCAGATCTAATCTTAGCCGTCGATTAGGGACTTAATCTCGACCATTGATATGTCAATGAGAAAAGTATAAGAGGCTTGAGCGTCACTTGGAGAACACACAGAGAGATCAAGATTTCAACTTTTTGGGGCTGGGTTTGGTGAGAAAGTTGAGAGAGTGATCTGGAGTTGCAGCTGAGGGGTAGTGAATACAGAAGCAGGGAGGCAGAGATAGTGTCAGGAGGATCAACCCAGCAGCTAGGAAAGTTGATGCAGAGGGCAGAAGCCGGAACTGCCAGAACTGTCGGGAAAGCTGACGCAGAGGGCAGAAGCTGGAACTGCCGGGAACAGTCGGAACTGTCGGGAAAGTTGACAACCGGAACAACCGGGAATAGCCGGAACTGCCGGGAAAGAAGATGCAAAGGGCAGAAGCCAGAACTGTCGGGAACAGCCGGAACTGTTGGGAACTGCCAGGAAAGTTGACACAGAGGGCAAAAGAGGCTGACGCTGGGGTTTTTCGTGGGGCAGATTGGAGCAGAGGAGCTACCAGAGTGTTTATCCGAGGTTTTAGCCGGAGCATCTGTCTCCGAAGGAGAGGTACTACTGCCGAGATTATTCTCTGTTGGGTGAGCCGGTTTTGGCACCAAGATTGTATTCAAAAACTGCATAATAATAAAACCCTCAGATCGCTGCACCGGTTTTCCCGCATTGGGTTTTTCCGAGGACATTGGTCCAAAAACAACGATGTCGTTTGTGTGCTTGTTTTGTTTCCTTTAGTTGGTGATCTGTAATGTGTTGAGCATGTACTTGTATTTATTTCCAGTATTTACATGATAAATACTTGTTAATTAACAGAACAAGTAGGTAGGAATAAATCAAAAAGTACATGAAGGGTTTCTAACGGGTTAGACTTAGAAATTCTAACACTTCACTCTATTTATATGAGGGGAACCATGTCTCATTTTCATAATTTTACAAGAAAAACCCCCAAAAATTTCACTTTAGCATTCAACAAGCTAAAAATGTCACAAGTCAACCTTAAAATAGCTCAAAAACATAACAAAATCTCAAAAATAGCCACACATGTGGGAAATAAACATCGCCACCATGATGTCATCCTCTAGAAATGATCAAGATCCATCAAGCAAGTGATGAATAGGTCCATGAGTGCTCCTCACTCCAAGAAATCATCAAAATGCATCGGTATATCTCCAAAAAGTGGTTCCTCAACCATGACATCATCCATAAAGAGGTCTACGTCACCCTTCTACAGTTTGTGGGGTAGCGTGGCATCATGCAAGGCAAGCGTTGGGGTCCAAGGAGAATGTGCAAGCCCTCCCAAGACATCTCAATGACAATCATCCTCATATAGGCTCTGAAACAAGCAACATCTATCAAATAAGGTCAAGGCCATCCTAGGGGGCATCTTGGGTCCATCTAGGTACATCATCAAATAGTCCAACACCAAATCTCTATGGCTTAGCATTTCAACATCTAAAGGTACATGAGGGGATGTGGTACCATATGGAATCATCTTAAAGCCCAACGCTCATCTCTGAAGGGGCAACACTAAAGCATCAAGCTCATATATGCTCTTTGAATGGGGCAACATGTCCTCCACAGTGATGTTGAAGAGGGTCAAGCCCATCCCTCAAGGAATCCCTGCTACTGCAAGAACACCATCTAAAACAAACCTCTCAAGATCAAGTGAGGTCAACAATCATTAGGGATAAAAACCATTAAAGCATCATAGTGGACCATATCTAGTGGTAAGGGCACAAAAATACTTCACACAAAACGCACCTTCAAATGTCTAACTAGATCAGGACCTGTAAAAAAATTGCCTCACTTATGTTAGAGATGATTAGGTCAATAACCTTATTAGTTGTTTCTAGCCCCTAAGAGAAGTAGCATGTCCCGAGTTAGTCCATCAATCCATAGATGTGTGTGAGAATAATGGGCACGGAGTGGGAAAGCCTTCAAGGCAAGTTCCATAGCCATGAGACCAACTATTGGGGCATCCAACATCCTGATTATACTGATGTAAGAAGGAAGCAATTGTGGTGGCATGAGTTACTCATTCCATCGAACTACTTTTCCCACCGCTCTAATGTGCTTTTTACTTTAATAATTTACCTTTATTTGGTACATAGCTTAGGAGCCCAAACTTCCTTTTACATTTTTCCAATACCCATTTAAGATGTAGCAGCTTCTTGCTCATTAGGGTTGGGACTTTTAGGGGTTCCTCAAGGTGATGGGTACTAAGGGGGGTAGAGCTCATGCTAAGATTTTTCCCAAACACTAAATATTGTCCCAACCATATTTTACATTTTACATTCTTTTTCATTGTGGCTTTATATGCTTTTAACTTTCTTTTAGTTGCATCAACCTCTGGAGCCAAGTTTTCGAGCCCTAACTCAAGGAAGTGGATAAAGGGTGCCAATCCCAATGACCATTGACTACCAGCCCAATTAATGGAGATGAATAACTAGGAGAGAGGGAAAGTGGTAAGTATGAATCACCTTTGACATGCTATATCAATCGACGCCTTCCTAGTAGTACCCTTCCTAAACCCTAAGGCCTCAAAATAGGTCCCACTCGACTAGAGTCAAAGACTAACCTCCCTAGTTAAGTGTGCAAACAAGAATATAATCGAGATCAATCAATCATCTAGTTTGCCCGTGATCCATATTGTTGGAAAATGTAAAGTGGCAACTTGTAATTCTTATTTTCCTTAACCTTAATATTTGCTTGTGAACTTTATTAGTCTTCTTTATGTTCTTTAGTTAGATCTTTTCATCAAACAAATATCAAGAATGAAATAGCAACAATAGAGGACACAAAAATTAGGCTCTCAGCCAAGGAAAAACCCCTCCAAGGGGAAAACCCAGAAAAACTCTTCTCTTCTTAGAATCTGCTTCAAATGAGATACAAAGACCCAACCCTAGACCAAGTCCTTCTCCAAGTACCAAGTCAACCCTTCCAACAAGTCCTTCCTTGAACCTGCACCAACCAGTTGCAACTTCAACTTGCTAGCCTCAACCCTACAATTTGCACAGCTACTTTGACCCTTTGGTCTATTAACTCAGTTCTGCACCATCGACCTATTTTGCACCCATTTTTGTACCTTCGGCCTATTCCGCACCCGATTCTATACCTTCAGCGTATTTTGCACCCAATTTTGTACCTTCTGCCTATTCCACACCCAGTTTTGTACCTTCGGCCTATTTTGCACTTGGTTTTGTACCTTCGGCTTGTCCGCACTCGGTTTTGTACCTTCATCCTATTCTGCACCAGATTTTGTACCTTCGGCCTGTTCCACACCCATTTTTGTACCTTCGGCCTGCTCTGCACTTGGTTTTGTACCTTTGACCTGCTCCGCACCCAGTTGTGTACCATCGCTAGAAACTTCAAATGTGATGATTGAATTCATCTAGGTTGAGTGAGTGCTAAATGAGTTTGAAATGCTCCTTTATATAGACTTCTCAAGGGGTCGAATTCCCTCCTTTAGGCCGACTTCATGTTTCCAGGGCCAACTTGTACTTTACGAGATTCGAGGACTTTCTAGACTAAAAACAATTCTTTTTGTAAATACATTTTGCTTGGAAGGGTCTTATAATCATGATGTTGACTCCTTTGACTCATGACAATAAATACTACGACCTAACAAACCCTAGAAGCATGAAGAACATGCGTTTACGTAGAAGACCATCAATAAAGAGCATGAAACCCATGCTTTAATAATAATAACTTTTTCTTTTCTTTTCTTGTTTTTTACATAGGATACATATTAAAATGAGTACAAAAACAATTATGAAGACCAAAACTAGTTACATTTTCAACACTCCCTCTTAACTAGAGAGGTATTCATAATTGTACAACTAGTACAACATCATATCTCAAACTGAAGAGTTCTCACAAGAAGAGTCGAATTGATAAGCCATACTATAAGCATCATCATTATGACGAGCACTGTCTCTGAGGCCTAACTAGAAAAGCTCTTCTTTATTCAAGAGCATTACGTGTGATACTGCCCTACCTCTACAAGGTACATACCCTATCCGGATGTCCATAAGGTATGTCCTTTTAGGACTATCCTTATCTTGGATCTCCATACCTGAGTCCTCAAAGAATATCAGTCCTCTTCGTCCACTCTTCTCTCAAATGCCTATCCCATTCTCTGAAGAAACCATAGATGCTTATCCAATCCTCAGCCATCCTCTCTTCATGACCTTCACTTAGACTTACGGTTGTTTGTCTTGGCCAAGTGCATGAAACATGAAGAAAAGAATGCCCATGTGATGTCTAACATCACTCCCTCTCAAACCGAGAGGACATCCCTATTCTCCTTTAATCTTGAGAATAGAACCTTGCTCCTTATTCAAGGAGACTCCTTCGCTCCCTCTCAAAACTAGAGAAGATTCCAAACTTCCTATCTATTTGGGAAGTCAATACCGCAAGCCTTACAGCTTGTCTTCATGAGAGTACTTGATCTTCATAGCTACATGGCTCCCTCTTTCTTCCGTATCCCTTGCATCGAGCTTGCTTTTTTTCAAGGTATCATGGAGCCACCTTCTTTGTTCAATCTTGTGACAGGATCTAGGTCATCTTTCTTACTCATCACTTTCATCTTCAACATTCTAGATGAAGGCTTTACATTGAGCCTTTTCAAACTTCAAGTTGATCATAGCTTCCTTATAAAAGTGATCTCCTTTGACCTTTAGGTTATCTTCTCGCACTGCTACCTTTCAATCCCAAGATGGTTTGACTTCATTGTTGCCATGTACCAAATATTGAGTTCCCTCAATACTCTTCATCCATACAGTTGAACTTGCCTCAACTATCATCATGTATTCCTACAACATTCTTCCAAGTAGCAAAATAATATGTTAACCAAATAACCAACAATTAAAATCAGACTTACCTCATCATGATGACCTTCTCGTACCATCAACATCCTCATCGACCATCTCCACTTGAAACTTCCTTCATGCATCAAAGTGCCCAAGGATCGAACTTGATTACCAAGTTACAACTTTTCTTCCAGAGATTATACTAGATGTTAATCACTATTTATATATTCTAGAGAAAGTCCTACTCTTTTATTCATCTTAAAGTAAGTCAAATCCTATTCTTTTCAAGCATCATATCATATACTCAAGCATATTTTATGACAAACTTTCTTTTCACAAGATTATATACATATGAATCTTATCCAGCATGCATTCTTATGCTTTCACCCGATCATCCCTAAAGTGAGCCTGCAACCTGACCCATTGCATTCCTTCATCCCTTTAACAGTATTGATTCCACATTACATGGAATGACTACTAACCTTGTCATGATGCTTTTCCCAAGGACCTTCCAAAATGATGGTCCTTCCTGAATCATGATGATTCAACTAAGCAAGATGACAACTTCTAACATAATGTTAGATAATACTTGGATGAACATTATGCAAAAATGGTCTATCTATCCATTTATCTAGATGATCTCTACAAAGAAACTTAATCATGTAAATTCTAGACATGCTACTATCATATGCTCCTCTCTATGATGCTATATGAAACTAAGTAAACAACAATGCATACTATTCTAAAGGAAAGATCAAACTTCATAGAGAACCTAATAGCCATTGTGCCTTCTTTGTTGGCATTATGAGACAAGTGTTGTCCTTGATGGCAAATCACACAGATGACAAATCATAGTGCAGAAGGTCAGCAGCAAGGAATTGATGAGCAGAAGGTTAGCAGCAAGGAATTGATGATCAGACTACAAGTATGAAGAGAAAATACATATACGCAAGCTGCGTATACACGCGGGTTATACGTTTCAAAGGCGCGTATGCGTATACACGCACTTTCATGCAAGGAAAAGAGCATATATGTTGGAGAACTTACCCTTGGTCCGTGGTAGTTAGTCCTTGGTATTTGAACCTATGGTTTTGGACCATGGTACCTCGTCAAAAGTGTTGATCCCAAGTATTGGGTCCGTGGTATTGATTTATTATGGTTTTGGACCGTGGTATTGAGCAAGGCCTAAGACTATAAAAGGAGATGAAGATCATTAGGCAAGTGTATCCGAAAAGTCTTGAATATCTGAGGAAGGATGAGATCCAGTATGCAGGTTATGGGTTGATGATGCATTGCTTGATCTGAGCTAAGGAGGGAACTCACCGGTTGATGGAGAACAAGATCTAAGGAGAGATCAGGATCAAATGGTTTGAAATGAACTATCTTTATATGATTGATTATGCTTATTCTAGATCTGCATACTGACGCACGTAATGTTCTATAAATGTTATGAGTATGACTGAAGTCTGGTACAGCTGCAAAGTTATAAGAAAATATGTTTAGATCTGTACGCGGGTTGGCCTTGGAAAAAGCGCGTATGTACACGGGTTTGATTCATCGTAGTAGCGTATACATTTTGAAGTTTGATGTTTGAAGTTGCAGTTGGGTCTGATTGATTTTGCAGAGTTCTGTGTCTGCTCTGTGTTCTGGTTACTGTGTTGTTGACAGGGTTTCAATGTTTCAGTGATTCAGAAATTGATGATGCTAGTAGTGATTGTTTTGAGCTCCAATGATAGTTATGGGTCCAGTATGAAAATTGGATGAAACGTGGCCTTTCAGATTATGTGTTGTGCTTCAGGAGTATCCAGTCTGAAAATGTATGAAACATGGTACCCGGAGGAGAGAAGATTGTAGGTCGGCGCCTACGTACTAGTATCTTAGCTAGTACAAGAGCAAAGGGGGTTGGAGCTCCCTTCCAGGAGAGTCTGGAGAACGAGAGAAGGTTGTAGCCTGCGTGCTGGTAAAGGACTGCACCAGTACATTGTAAAAGAAGTTTCTTAATAAAGGAAGATAGAAACGAATTGCAGCAGGTGGTTTTCACCCACATTGGGTTTCCACCTTATATCATGGTGTTCATGTGTGTTGCTTATGTGTGTTGACCTATCTGTCTTACTGCTACTGTTGACTGTTAATATGGCTAATAATGTTCTGATGCATCCATTGAAGATCACATAACTGAATCATGAGTTTAATGGTTATACGCTAGTTGCAATAGACACAGTCGCGTATATACGCGAGTATACTTAACTGAAGTAGCGTATATGATTCTGAAGTATGAAAATGAAAGGTTTTATTGATTAGATAATACTGACTCACCCCCCCCTCTCAGTATTATTTCCAAGAATTGGTATCAGAGCAGGTCCTTTGGTAGAGGCTTGATCGCTTAAAGGAGATCCATGGAACAATGGGAAAGAAGCTTAAGAAGAAAGCACATACGCAGAAGAAGACATCTCAGAAGAACTATGACAGTGGGAGAATCGATTGGGGATTAGGTGTAAGAAGCTCTTCAGATTCAGAATCAGATTCAGAATCATTTCAGAATGAAGATGAACTATCAGGTATGAATTTGCTATCCTCTGATGTTCCAGCTATCTATCCATTTGGAAAAGATGAAAGTGATAGCGAAACAACTGAATGTGCTCTTATGGGTGAGCAAGAAAGATATCAAATAGAGGAAGAATTTAAAAGCTTGATTGACAAAATCAGAGATCAAGAAGATCTACTGAACATAAAGGATGGTGCCATCAAAGAAGTTGTTACCAGACTAAAGGCTCAACGTGAGGAAGGTAACAAGGTAAGGAAGCTATTCAAGGAAAAATATCAAAAGTTGCAGGATGAAGTGACATCATTAAGAAATGAAGTCAATGAGAGAGACACAATCATCAAGAAACTCAGAGATAGATCCAGTTATTATGAAAGTCTTGAAGCCACGATCCGCTCGCTAAAGGAAGATCTTGAAGAATCAAAGAAGCAGAATAAAGATCTACTCCAAGCTATTGAAAAACAGGAAAACGAAGTTATCAGCTTAAAATCTCAGCTGGAATGTGCCTTCAGAATTCGTCAAATGCAGCAGGATCTGAATGAAGAACAAGAAAAGGAGATTCTCAAACTGAGGCATCAGTTGGAAGAAGGAAGGAAAGTTGAAGAAGACATGAAGAAGCAATGTCTAGAAAAGGAAGAACAACTTCAAGTTGAGGTAAATATCTTGAAAGGTAAATTAGAAGAAAAGGATAAACTGTTACGATTTCAAGATAGTACTAAAGCCTTGGATGATATTCTTAGTAGTCAAAGGTCTCCTGCTATCAAGACTAGTCTTGGTTTTCATGAATCTGTTGAAGGTGAATCCAGTTCACAAGGTGAGGCAAGGAACTCTAAAGAGATATCTAAAATGATCAACAAGGAGATAAGAGAGATAAGAGGTCAACCCCATCAACAATCAAGGAAAGAGATTCTTTAAAGAAAATCTTTTGCTCCTAACTATGGAAGTAATAGTCGCCCATTTACTCAGATGAATAATATTGAATGTTATGAATGTCATAATCTTGGACATGTTGCAGCTAGATGTAGAAGAAGAATGGTTCAAGATCATCACACAGAAAGATCATCACATTTCAGATATTCCCAAGTGATGATACATGGATGATCTTGATGGCTATGGTGTTTTACACATATGATATAATGTGAGTGATTTTATGATGATGAGTTGTTATCTATCTGCAGACATACCCTGTCATAGGACATTTACAGGTTGTTGATCTGGAATTGTCTGTACGCGAGTTTCATAAGGAGTATCTGCGTATATACGCAAGTTTCTATGGATACAGTCGCGTATATGTTGGTTTGAATAAAATCAGTGGGCCAGACTCTAGGTGAGAAGAGTCTGATATGGGTCTGACAGAGACCATCTGGCACAGGTTCAGGGGGAGCAGATAATCTTCTAATAATGCAATGTTGGCATTACCTTAGAAGCTCTTGGTTCAAGTACTCAAACGGTTTTGGTACAGGTGGATTAGTTGCAGAAAGAAGATCAGAAGGAGAACATGGTTGCTGATATATATAGTGATTGTCAAATGCTGCTTATTGGTGATTTGCATTGTCTTGATTTTTCGTCTCTATGTCATGTATATCTTCTTTTTTATCAAGGTCATGTAACAGCCTATTTTGGTTTCCCCACTATGCCTGGGATGAACATGTAATGAACTTGGTTGTCATATGTAAATTTCTGTTGTATCCCCACTTGGTTGGGTGGATGATCCCCACTTCGTTGGGTGATGGATGTATGTATTGAGTCTTTTGGTGATAGGAATGTCTTTTATGATGTATAAGTCTTGGTTCTTCTTGAAGAACATCTTTTGCAGATCTTGCCTACAGTCAGGGGGAGCATGAACAACACATTTCAGCAAGAACAGAGCTTTCAGCATGTAGCATGGACAGATTGGTACACCTTGGCATATACAAAGGGGGAGCTCATTCAGAGAGTTCAGCAGGTACTCAGGGGGAGTATGAACAACGGAATGCTTATCTTGGAAAGAGAATATCTTGGTTCGCCCTTTGCCCTTGATGTCAAAGGGGGAGAGTGATTTGGTGTTGTTGCCATCAAGTCCAAAGGGGGAGATTGTTGGCATTATGATGCATGTGTTGTACTTGATGGCAACCCTCTCATAGAAGAACATCTCACTTACATATAACTAGATGAATCTACAGATGTGGCTAAATGCATGGGATGTAGGACAGCTCAAAGGAATAAGAAGATCAAGTTCTAAGTGTGACAAGTTAGTTTTGCCATCAAGTCCAAAGGGGGAGATTGTTGGCATTATGAGACAAGTGTTGTCCTTGATGGCAAATCACACAGATGACAAATCATAGTGCAGAAGGTCAGCAGCAAGGAATTGATGAACAGAAGGTTAGGAGCAAGGAATTGATGATCAGACTACAAGTATGAAGAGAAAATACATATGCGCAGGCTGCGTATACACGCAGGTTATACGTTTCAAAGGCGCGTATGCGTATACACGCACTTTCATGCAAGGAAAAGCACGTATATGTTGGAGAACTTACCGTTGGTCCGTGGTAGTTAGTCCTTGGTATTTGAACTTATGGTTTTGGACCATGGTACCTCGTCAGAAGTGTTGATCCCAAGTATTGGGTTCGTGGTATTGATTTATTATGGTTTTGGACCGTGGTATTGAGCAAGGCCTAAGACTATAAAAGGAGATGAAGATCATTAGGCAAGTGTATCCGAAAAGTCTTGAATATCTGAGGAAGGATGAGATCCAGTATGCAGGTTATGGGTTGATGATGCATTGCTTGATTTGAGCTAAGGAGGGAACTCACCGGTTGATGGAGAACAAGATCTAAGGAGAGATCAGGATCAAATGGTTTGAAATGAACTATCTTTATATGGTTGATTATGCTTATTCTAGATCTGCATACTAACGCACGTAATGTTATATAAATGTTATGAGTATGACTGAAGTCTGGTACAACTACAAAGTTATAAGAAAATATGTTTAGATCTGTACGCGGGTTGGCCTTGGAAAAAGCGCATATGTACGTGGGTTTGATTCATCGTAGTAGCGTATACATTTTGAAGTTTGATGTTTGAAGTTGGAGTTGGGTCTGATTGATTTTGCATAGTTCTGTGTCTGCTCTGTGTTCTAGTTACTGTGTTGTTGACAGGGTTTCAGTGTTTCAGTGATTCAGAAATTGATGGTGCTAGTAGTGATTGTTTTGAGCTCCAATGATAGTTATGGGTCCAGTATGAAAATTGGATGAAACGTGGCCTTTCAGATTATGTGTTGTGCTTAAGGAGTATCCAGTCTGAAAATGTATGAAACGCGGTACCCGGAGGAGAGAAGATTGTAGGCTGGCGCCTATGTACTAGTATCTTAGCTAGTACAAGAGCAAAGGGGGTTGGAGCTCCCTTCCAAGAGAGTCTGGAGAACGAGAGAAGGTTGTAGCCTTCTGCAGGTTGTAGCCTGCGCGCTGGTAAAGGACTGCACCAGTACATTGTAAAAGAAGTTTCTTAATAAAGGAAGATAGAAACGAATTGCAGCAGGTGGTTTTCACCCACATTGGGTTTCCACCTTATATCATGGTGTTCATGTGTGTTGCTTATGTGTGTTGACCTATTTGTTTTACTGCTACTGTTGACTGTTAATATGGCTAATAATGTTCTGATGCATCCATTGAAGATCACATAACTGAATCATGAGTTTAATGGTTATACGCTAGTTGCAATAGACACAGTTGCGTATATACGCGGGTATACTTAACTGAAGTAGCATATATGATTCTAAAGTATGAAAATGAAAAGTTTTATTGATTAGATAATACTGATTCACCCCCCCCCCCCCTCTCAGTATTATTTCCAACATTCTTCAATAGTAAAGATCCTTTACTTCTTCCTTCTTTGGCTTCTTCTCTGGTTCCCCTGTTTCTTCAGCTATGTGAGCCTCACTTCTTTCCTTCCTTTTGTTGTTTTGTTCAATGTTGCATGAAGTGACGACGTTTTTTGGAAGCAAATCCGCGGAAGCATCATTTCCCAAAAATCTAAGAAGCGAAGTGTCTACTATGTATATATATATATATATATATATTATTTTTTTGCATTTATATTAAAAAAAACATCCAAAATACCAAATTAGTTGTAGAAGACATGAAAACATTCATATTTTTACATAACTCAAGATAGATATGGCATCCATTGTACATCAATGATTAATTATTCCAACATTAACAATCTAGATGCATCAACCACCTAGAATCTAGATTCCTCTTCTCTTGTCTAACCTTTGCCTCTACTTCAATTCTCTAGGGATATTAATCGACATTGCCCAATTTTGATCAAACGGCCTAATCCAGGCCTTATAATATGGTAGAGGAAAGCTTAACATACTTGATTAATGATTTTGACTTGAGTGAACGGTAAAAGTTTGCTAAGGCCATGACAAACGAGTTCAACAATCAACAACACCAACACTAGGGTACATATAGGGCTCGATGCTCTTGATTAAATGCCAATCACATGCCCTCATACATGATATAATCCAATGAAATGCCACAATCCCATTGATCCTAAAACCTATTAAGTCTATTGAATCTTGAATGGGATATGAAATTCTATTTTCTCCATATGAAGTCTAATGAGGTTGGAACCACTCTCAAACATCCTGAGTCATTTCATGGTAATGTTAAAAATTTAAATCTTTCATTTTCATCCTTTTACTTTAAGAATTTAACATTAGCATTAGGGAACATCTAAGAAGCGTCTAGGGAGCATCAAGGGGCACCTTGGGAATAGTTGGAAAGCATAGTTCCTCACATAACAGTTCAAAATTTCCAAAAAACAAAAAACAAAAAAAGCCCCGCAAAACTGTGTGAACCATCCACCTTCTCTCGGATCCATCGCCATCCACGTTAGATACACACCCGAACCTCCACAAATCCGCAATCGATCCTTTCTGGATCCACAAATTGGCCAATCGGAACAACATATCGAGCCCCTGCGGATCCAGTTTTCTAGGAATCACCAAAAAATGGCGCAACTATGGATCTGATTTTTGGATCTGTGGTTCCGTCGAAGGATTAATGGCAGATTTGTACGAGACGCGATTTCACCTCTTGATCCTTAGGGGGGGACGTTTCCTGCAACATTGGTTCTGTTGACTTGGACAGTCCCTTTTAAAGTGTCCAAACTTATTGCACTTAAAGCATTGAACCTTGGACATGTCTTTCTTCTTGGACTTTCCAAACTTTCCCTTCTTTAGTGTCTTGACTCAGGCTAGAAAGGCTTGAGATTGCTCATCTAATCCAATGTCATCTTTGACCTTTATCCTTGATTCTTCTAAAATGCATTGAGCCCGCAACTCATCAAAAGGAGTTGAATCTTTCTTGGAGTAGATGTTTGTTGAAAAGCTGCTCCATTCTAGTGGCAATGCATTTAATACATAGATGGTCACTTCTGAATCAGAAATTGATTCCCCGAGTCCTTGCAAATCTTAGCTGAGAGACTCTCATGAGAAAGGATGCCACATCCTCATCCTTTGATTTCTTCATTCTATATAACTTATTCTGCAAACACATCTTCTGTCTTGTTGTACTTACAAAGTACAAATTCACTAGCTTGTCATACATAGCCTTGGAAGTCTTCAAGTTTGCAACAAATGGAACAAGAGAATCCTTAATTGATTCAACTATGATCCTTTGAGCCCTTACTTCCCATTTCTTGTACTTTGCTAGTTCTTATGTCTTATCTTTGCTTGGTTCAATGATTTCCCCAGTAACATATTCCATTAGTTTTTTGTCTGTGAGTATCGAGTCAATTATTTTCTTCCATGCTAGATAGTTTGATGCCCCAACAAGCTTATTGCTCTCCTTGCAGAAAGAACCCATATGACTTGTAGATTTAGACATGATTTAATAATATGATACTTACTTGAGACCAAGATTCTCCTTGATGATGTCTTCAATCTTCTTGATGCCTTCAAGATCCGTGTTGCTTCCTTTAAGGATGCCTTCTTCTCAAGAGCGATCAACACCCTTCTCGAAGTCTTCTTCTCAAGTCTTCCTTTGTTGAGATCTTGATGTAGTCTTGGTCTTCCTTAAATGTGGAAACCCTAGATCAATAGGCCTTCTTCTTCAAGTCTTCCTTGAGAGTTTCCTTTTTCCTTCCCCTTGACAAGTAATTCCTTCTAGTGTCCTTCCAGCTACCTTCCTTGTTCACCTTAGCTCTGATACCATGTTGGAAAATGTAAAGTGGCAACTTGTAATTCTTATTTTCCTTAACCTTAATATTTGCTTGTGAACTTTATTAGCCTTCTTTATGTTATTTAGTTAGATCTTTTCATCAAACAAATATCAAGAATAAAATAGCAACAATAAAGGACATAGAAATTAGGCTCTCAGCCAAGGCAAAACCCCTACAAGGGGAAAACCCGGAAAAACTCTTCTCTTCTTAGAATCTGCTTCAAATTAGATACAAATACCCAACCCTAGACCAAGTCCTTCTCCAAGTACCAAGTCAGCCCTTCCAATAAGTCCTTCCTTGAACCTGCAACAACCAACTGCAACTTCAACCTGCCAGCCTCAACCCTGCAATTTTCACAACTACTTTGACCCTTCGGTCTATTACCTCAGTTCTGCACCTTTGGCCTGTTTTGCACCCAGTTTTGTACCTTCGACCTGTTTTGCACCTAGTTTGGTACCTTCTGCCTGTTTTGCGCCCGGTTTTGTACCTTCAGCCTGTTCCGCACTCGATTTTGTACCTTCGGCCGATTTCGCACCCGGCTTTGTACCTTCACTAGAAACTTCAGATGTGATGTGCGAAATTTTTAACTATTGCAGCAACTGGAAATTATTCTTCTAAGTTCTAACTATAAATTAGTTTTGCAGTTTATTTGCTATGGAAAACAACGAATATTTCACAACTGCAATTTTCACCAAAATAAATAATGCAGAAGATAACTGGAAACTGAGAAAATACTGGCACACACACACAAAAATATAACATCTTTGTTTTTGGACAAAAGTCCCCAAAAAAATCCAATGTGGGAAAACCGATTGCTGTAGCTGAGGGTTTTTATTATTAAGTAGTAGTGAGAAAATTCTAAGTACAACTGGATGCCAAAAGTTGGCAATCCTATAGAGAAAATACTGGCAAAAATTTTGTGAGGAATTTTCCTCACCCCCACAAGCAATCCTAGCTCAATCAAGCCAATCGAACTAGCTCTCCAACTACCTCTGCGCAGGGAAAGCTTCAACACAGAAAACAAGAACGGCAATGGGACAACCCCTCGCAAAAGTAGGAGGCTGGGTGAGACAACATGGGTTCCCCCTGATGGACCACTAACGAGGTGGCACCTTTTTTTCCAAAAGCTTCAACACAGAAAACAAGGTGAACGGCAACAGGACAACCCCTCCCAAAAGTAGGAGGCTGGGTGAGACAACATGGGTTCCCCTTGATGGACCACTAACGAGGTGCCCTGCGTTACTTCTGCTTAGGCCTGAAACTCGCTAGCTCGGAACTACCTCGAATCAGCTACTGACTGACTGATGTTGGTCTGGAAACCTCTAGCTTGGCCCTCTAGAATTTCTTCTAGCCATTAGCACCTGAAACAACCCTTCCTCCAATTGAGTCAAATTGCCTTCTAGAGGCTACTATGCAGCCCTTGCGCAACCTCTCTATGGCTATCTTTGCCTCTCTGCAAGCTACTCTCTGGAATTGGAAGACTTCCTTCGAACTCACTATCTTTGCCCATCTCTGACTCTGCGTCCCTTCTCTAACTCGAACCAGTGTTGTTAAAATCGCGATTTTATCGAAAAAGCGCGATTTTTTCATTTACCCGATTCAAATCGCGATTTTTATGCATAAAAATCGCCACTTTTTTTTATAACGATTTTTATCGAAAAAATCGCGAGTTTTTGAAAATATCGCGATTTTTTCGAAAAAATCGCGATTTTTTGGGTAAAAATCGCAGGGCACGGGGGCAGCGCTCTTTTTATATGCAAAATCGATTTTTATTATGTCATTTTGCTGTTTGCGCGCGGAGGAGGAGGAGAAGAGGTGAGGGAGAGGAGCTGAAGGGTTTCCGTCGGATTTGGGAGCGAATCGAAGCGTTTTTAAGAGGAATCCAAGCCTAGATCACCAATTTGTCCATAAAAGAGGTATGTAGATTAATTTTTTTTGGTTTTGCTTCTATAAAAACTTTGGTTTTCATTGTTTTTAAAGAATTTTTTGAAATTTTTCATTGATTTGGGATGGGTAATTTGTTATGACTATGAGAACCAATTTGTTATTTTTATTTTCTCATTTTTTTTAAACATTGTTTATTTTTTTTGAATTTTCATTGTTTTTTGGCATTTGGTTGGGTAACTTGGGTTTAGAAATTGGGATTTTGGAAATAATTAGCTTGTAATTTTGCAAATGCTAAATTGTAATTTGTATTATCATTTATGTAATCCTAAATTCCTATTTCCTAATCCTTATTTTTCCATAGGTTTGCAAATTCAAAATTCAAAAACAAACATGCCAAGGAAATTGGATCCTTTCTGGGAATATGGTGACCCTAAAACTCCGAATGATAGACAAAACTTGTATTGCAAGTTGTGTGGAAAGGAAATATTCGGGGGGGTGTACAGGTTGAAGTTCCACCTTGCACAAATCCCTGGACGTGATGTGGGGCCCTGTCTAAAGACAAATGCTGAAATTATCCAAAAAGCCATGAGAGCATTGGGAGAATTAGAGCACACTAGAGACGCCAAAGAAGAACTCAAAAGGCAACTAAAAAGGTCAGCTGACGGAAGTGGGCCAAGTGGCACAAGTTCTACTGCAGCGTCAGTCAATCCGGTAGCTGCATCATCATATTTTGTTCCTCGAACCACACCTGGTTCACAACCAACTATTGGTTCAATGCTAAAAAGAACTGAAAAAGAAAAAGCTGACAAGTTGATGACAAAATTTCTCCTCTGGAGTGATATTCCTTTCAGCATTATAAGGAATAATCCATTTTTCCAACCTACTGTTGATGCTATTGCCAGTGTTGGCCCGGGGTACAAACTCCCTTCTCTTCATGATTTCAGAGGCCGGCTTCTTCAAGATGAAAAGCGTGACTGCACCCAAAGATTGGAGGATTTTAGGGCATCATGGGCACAAACAGGATGCACTGTTATGTCAGATGGTTGGACTGACCAAAAGGGGAGAACCCTTATAAACTTCTTGGTTAGTTGTCCCAAGGGGACTATGTTTATCAAATCTGTTGATGCAACTCATCAAATCAAAGATGCAAGAACTTTATGTGATTTGCTGGATGTGTTTATTTTGGAGGTGGGTGCAGAAAATGTTGTCCAAGTCATAACGGACAATGCTGCAAATTATGTTGCTGCTGGTAGAATGCTTATGGACAGGCATCCTGCTTTATTTTGGACACCTTGTGCTGCCCATTGTATTGATTTGATGTTAGAGGACATTGGGAAAATTCCCTTTGTCAAAGAGGTTGTTGACTCATCAAAAAGCATCACAAAATTTATTTACAATCACACATCTGTGCTTAGCTTGATGAGAAGATTCACCAACAACAAAGAGTTGGTGCGCCCCGCCATTACACGGTTTGCGACGAGTTTCATATCTCTTCAATCCCTCGTGAATTCTATGTGGGATTTGAAGAGAATGTTTCTTTCAGAGGAGTGGCGTGCTTCGTCAATGAGCCGCAAACCAGAAGCAGAGGCCGTCTGCAGACTAGTTTCATACCAGGAAGACTTCTGGGCGGGAGTGCAGGAGGTGTGCGCTGTTACAGAGCCTTTGGTAAAGGTTCTTCGGTTGGTTGATGGTGAGAAGCCCGCAATGGGCTATTTGTATGAAGCCATGGACAGGGCCAAAGAAGCCATTCGGTCCTACTATGATGACAAGGGAGATGATGGGTTCCAGAGACAACTCCTTCTATGGAAGGTCATTGATGAGCGATGGAACAACACACTCCATCGTCCAATTCATGCTGCGGGGCTTTTCCTGAACCCTGCATTTTCTTATGCATGTGGGTTTAATTTTGATGTTGAGGTCGTGGAAGGATTATTAACCTGTGTCCAGAAGATGGTGAGATCTTCAGAAGAACGTATGGAGATCTCTAGACAAATTGAGCAATATAAGTTGTCAGGTGGCACATTTGGCTTTGAGATGGCTGTCATTGATAGGACGGTTAAAATGCCAGGTATTTTTTAGTTTGTACTTTGTAACTTTGTTTCAAATTTCATTGTTTCTTCAAATTCCATTTTTTTCTTATGTTTATTTAAAATTTTATTTGTAATTTTGTTGTAGACGCATGGTGGAAGATGTATGGTGGCAGAGTACCCCTTTTGCAAAATCTTGCCGTACGCATCCTCAGCCAAACATGCAGCTCCTCGGGATGTGAGCGCAATTGGAGTGTATTTGAAAAAATACACAACAAGAAGCGCAATAGGTTAACACTTAAACATTTAAAATATTGCAAATTTCCAAATAAATTTTTGAATTCATTAAAGTTTTAAACAATATTTTTTTTATAATATTAATTATTAATTATTAATTTATTATTTCATGAACTTTGTACAGGTTGGAGTCCCATAGACTTAATGACATGGTCTATGTCTACTACAATCTTCGATTGTGGGTGAAACAACTAGAGAAGACACCTGATACGGAAGCCATCTCATTGGATGGGATTGACACCACTGCTGAATGGAGGGTTGAGACCGAGAGGCCTCTCATGGATCCCACTGAGGATTGGTTAGTGCAGGATGAGGGGGAGGAGGAGGAGGATGAGGAGGAGGAGGAGCAGGAGCAGGAGCAGGAGCAGGAGGAGGAGGAGTTGGAGGAGCAGGAGGAGGAGGTGACACCGCCTACCCGGGCTACCCGGGCTACCACTACCAGAGGACGTGGTCTCCGTCCACCTCGGCCTCCTGTAGCTGCTACTACTAGTTCTTCAGCTTCTAGAGCACGTCAGACTCCACTGCCATTTCCACCACCACAGGCACCAGCTTCTACATCTAGAGGGAAAGAGAAAGTTGTGCCATTTTCTCGCAAGAGGGGCAGAGGAAATCAATAGGATTAGACTTTCATTTTATTGTATATGACATTATGACATGATGAGATACATTATCATATTTTTTGTTGATATTTTGAGGCTGAGTTGGACTTGGGACTCAGGACTTACTATTCAGGACATGATTCAATGTTATGTGTGATTTTAGCGCTAGAAATGATATTAAACATCTTATATATTAGTTTTTTTATCATATTTATGTGTCAATGTATTTATTTTATGTTGTAGATGGTTTAGATATTAAAAAAATTGAAAAAAAATGAATATTTTTGTGCCAAACGATTTTTTCCCGCTTTTTTCCGATTTTTTCCCGATTTTAACGATTTTTTCCGCTTTTTTTCCCGGCGCCGATTAAATCCCGATCGCGATGTGTGCAACACTGACTCGAACTCTTCTTGCAGAACGCTGCTCTCTGGAAAATCAAACTACCCGAGGAAACTCGCTCTCCAAGTGTGTCCATCTCCAACCCCGTCGACCTCCTCTTATAATCTCTTGTTGGCGAATCAATGGCCATGATTAAATCCCCATCAATGGTTAAGATCATCTCTGAGTTGTTCCATGTGAGTTTCTAGATAAATCTCACCTTTCTCAATTAATTCATGTTAATTAATCACTTTACCTAAGTTAGACTTAGTGTGAAAATTTCATCTATCACAGCAACTGGAAATTATTTTTCTAATTGTTAATTTATTTAACAATTTATCTGTTGTCTACTATGGCAAATACCAAATAATTCACACTGTGATTTTCACAAATAAACTGCGGAAGAAAATAGTGTTGGAAACCAAGAAAATCTAGCACACACATAAATTTTACACATTTATTTTTGGACAAATGTCCCCAGAAAAACCCAATATGGGAAAACCCGTGCGACAATGAGGGTTTTTATTATTATGCAACAATGAAATTTTGAGTACAATTTGGATGCCAAAAATTGGCAATCCACAATAAGAAAATCTGGCAAAGGTATTCCCTAAGCAACCTCGGCACTCGCGCTTCCTGCACTCGCGCGTCCCTACACTGGGAATAAATCAGCCTCTTGCTGCTGCCTCTTCGGATCTAAAAATCTTCCTTCGGATCACTGTCCCTGCCCCTCACTGACACTACTTCCCTCTCTAGCTCGAACTCTACTGCTAGTACAATGTATTCTCCATCACCACATCGATCCCTTCTTATATCTTCCTGCTGGGACTCCAACGGCCAAGACTAAATCTTAATCAATGACTGGGATCAATTCTGGATCAATCCATGTCAGTTTCTAGAGAATTCTCACCTTGAATTAATTAATTCTGATGAATTAACCAAATTTCCTAAGTTTAGACTTAGGAAACATTAAAAAATTGGTTAATAATCTAATTAAACCATCTCTAGGTGGAATTTCCAGAAATGATTTCTAGGTTATGGAGATCTCATGTATTCTAGCCTCTCCACCAAGTTTCGTGACTAGAACACATCCGTTGCTACAAAAACTAACAATCCCTCTTAGCAAGCACTATGTTCTAGTGTTGCACATCCTGCCACAACACCATGTCTCTATACCACCTCCTGTCACGTTGTTGATGTCTGGCCATACTGAACCACTACACAACTCTGATGCTACATCTGTGTTGTTGCTGACACTGCCATACTACTGCCAACCCTGCATCTGCACTGCAACTCCCTCTCATCTGCTGTTGTTGCAACTGTAACTACTACAACTGAGAAGTGAGAAGCATATGAAATATTGAATCATCTGAGTTTGTTGCATCTATCTCCTGAGTCTTGACTACTACTAGCCACTACATTGTCTATTGAAGAATTTGCATTGGTGTTGACTCTGCTACTGGGCCTCTTGCTCTGTTTTCAATTCAGCAGTGCGCTCCTCAGCATATCGTTGTTACTAGTATCTACAACTGTCGCTCGGGAATCTGACTGCAACTACTGACACTAATCCATCTTGCTACTGAATATTGTGGGCCCCTGTAGCAAGGTAATGATCCATGAGGAGGACACCTCAAGGATCCTACGCAAAATCTGCAACTTTGGGACTACATTATCATATCGCCCCACCTCTCTCCTGGAGATATAGCTGCAAACATGGCAAAATCTGATGTACTCATACTGTTGATGCTACTGCTCTGCTAATGCTTCCGCACTGCTGCTGCAACTCCTGCAATAATGAGTTTGATCTCCCCAGATCCTAGAGCACTAGCTTCCATAGGGATGCTCCCTCTGAAACTAGACTCCTTCTGAGTCTCAATCTCCCTATGAGAAATCCCCCTGCTCCCTCCTAGCAACTCACACTGTCCTCCTTCACTGGAAACTAGACTGTGTAACTTTGCGCTAGGAATGCCCTAGCTGGAACTGCACCTGCATACTGCAACTGGGCAATTCACACTGCCTATGTCACTACATCTAACTCTACAATTGTCTCCTAGGTACTGACTGCTACTAGATTTGCAACTGTCTAATGACAAATTGCGTTTGCTGACATTTAACCTGCTACTATGATATTGTGGGCCCCTGTAGCAAAGATGATGGTCCTGCTGCAAGTATCCGGAATTGATCTGACTAATCTCCTTGTTACAACTGCATTGGACCCTACCTAATATGGCACACTGGAGTCTTATACTCCTCCTCGATTTGGTGCCCCACTATCTCCTTCCAAGCCTAGTCCCTAGTTGGGACCCTTCCTTTCTTTGCAACTCGCACTAGACAACTCGCACTTCCTCCGACATCTGCCTCCAGCAATTGGAAGTCGATCTGCTACCTAGATCTGCATTTTGGCTAACTCGCACAGCGTCCTCTGGCAATCTCGTACGGTCATCCCTGTAGAGCTACAAAATCTGGAAACTCAAAACTAGAGAAATAAACCTCAAAAATCTCCCTCTTTCCCTCAGCTTGTTTGTTGGATCTGCTACTCACACCCCCTACTGGAGTGAAAAAATCTGCTCACAGCTACTGCCAATTTGCAACTGGAAAATCGAACTTTTGAAACTCAAATTTCCTTGAGAGAAATCTTCCCTCTGTTATGTGTGCTTTTCTTTTCCACCCGATGTTGATTCTGCAACTGCAAACTATTGCAAAACCCTCTACGTCCAAGCATAAATCTGTTCAGCGAAAATCTGAGTTGTTGTTGCTCCCTCGGACTGCTGGAATCACTATCCCGAGCAACTCGACTTTTCTACCAGCATACAACTGAAAATCAAACCCTAGCCCCAGTAATTCAACCTACCTGTCTGGGTTCTGTGCAGCTTCTGATAATTTCGGCCTGCTGCTCCCTCTAAACAGTGAAATTCTCTCCTTTACTTCTGAGCTTCCCAGCAAATCGCTCACACTCTAATACCATGTGAAAATTTCATCTATCACAACAACTGGAAATTATTTTTCTAATTGTTAATTAATTTAACAATTTATCTGTTGTCTGCTACGGCAAATACTAAATAACTCACACTATGATTTTCACAAATAAACTACAGAAGAAAATAGCGCTAGAAACTAAGAAAATCTAGCACACACATAAATTTTACACAGTTATTTTTGGACAAATGTCCTCAAAAAAACCCTATGTAGGAAAACTGGTGCAGCAGTGAGGGTTTTTATTATTATGTATCAGTGAAATTCTGAGTACAATCTGGATGCCGAAAACTAGAAATCCACAGCAAGAAAATTTGGGAAAGATATTCCCTAAGCAACCCCGGCACTCACGCTGCCTGCACTAGCGCGTTCCTACACTCGTGCGTTCTTGCACTGGGAATAACTCAGCCTCTTGTTGCTGCCTCTCCAGATCTAGAAATCTTCCTCCGAATCACTGTCCTTGCCCCTCACTGACATTGTGTTTGTTTCTGGCTCGAACTCTACTGCTACTAGCTCGATTTGCACAAGGAATCGCTGCTACATTGTATTCTCCATCACCATTTTGATCTCTTCTTATATCTTATTGTTGGGACTCCAACGGCCAAGATTAAATCTTAATCAATGGCTCAAATCATTTCTGGATCGATCTGTGTGAGTTTCTAGAGAATTCTCACCTTGACTTAATTAATTCTTATTATTTAACCAGTTTTCCTAAGTTTAGACGTAGGAAACATTAAAAAATAGGTTAACAATCTAATTAAGCCATCTCTATGTGGAATTTCCATAAACAATTTCTAGGTTATGGAGATCTCATGTATTCTAGCCTCTCCACAAAGTTTAGTGACTAGAACACATCCGACACTACAAAAACTAACACTTGGGAAATATTTAGTTGTTGATTAATTAACTTAATTGAGCCATCTCTAGGGGTTTTCTCCTTAAACGTTTTCTAGGTTTTGGAGCTCATGTGTTCCTTAACCACTCTAACCAAAGTCAAGACTAAAACACATGTCCGATGCTACAAAAACTAACATGATGATCGAATTCGTCTTGGTTGAGTGAGTGTTAAATGAAGTCGAACTACTCCTTTATATAGCCTTCTCAAGGGGTCGAATTCCCACCTATAGGCCGACTTGTACTTTAGGAGATTCTAAGACTTTCTAGACACAAAAATAATTCTTTTTATAAATACATTTTTCTCGGAAGGGTCTTATAATCAAGATGTTGACTCCTTTGACTCATGACAATAAATCCTCAGACCTAACAAACCCTAGAAGCATGAAGAGCATGCTTTTACCTAAAGGACCATCAATAAAGAGCATGAAACCCATGCTTTAATAATAATAGCTTTTTCTTTTCTTTTCTTGTTTGTTACATAGGATACATATTGAAATCAGTACAACAACAATTATGAAGACCAAAACTAGTTAGATTTTCAACACATCAATATGCAAATATGAGAAAAAATAGAGGAGAGAATGCGCCCTAAGTGATAGATAAAATCAAAGGTAGAGGCAAAAGACCATCTATATCACCACATAGTACATGAAATATCGCATCCACAAGTTGGGAAGTCGCAAGAAGAGCATAGTCAAATTTTGTCTTTGTATTGGTCGAGAGGCTGGCTACATCGTGGACACGAAATAAAAGATAGATTGCAATAACATGTCTTGCAAAAAGTATAGATAGCAAGGAAGGAAGACAAGAGACGGAGATGAAGCACTATTGATTGCTCTCAAGGAAACTTGGTTTCTATTTCTGAACTAACCTACCTTTTAAGTATGCAAGTTCTACTTGTCTTACCTTGATGCTCCACTAGTATTTGAAGGATATTGGAGAACTTCAACACCTTGAGTAAAGGAAGCATTGGTAGGAGTCATCAAGACCCTATAGCCCAATGGTAAGGGCTCTCTCTCTCTCTCTCTCTCTCTCTCTCTCTCTCTCTTGTTTCTTTAACCCTCTTTTAAATCTTGTCCATCTTTCAAATATTAGGGTGATCTAGGGTTTGTCTAAGCTTCAATTTCTTATGCTAGATCACTGTACATAGGTTTATGTGCTAATATATGCACCAACTCTTTCATAAGTTCACAAGTCAATTTGCTAAATTGCACATCAATTTTGGCACTAACCTCTCAGTTAACTTAATAAATAACTCAGTTCAATTTCTAAGTTTTCTTTGGTGGAAGTGTGGCTGATCTCCAGCTTCATACTCATCACATTGGAAATAAATTTCTCTCACTTACTAAACACATTGCAAAGGGTCATTTGATGTAAAGCTCGTGATTTGTTGTTTATCTAGACTGTTTCATTGCTAAACTCAGCACTTTTGAATATGGCTGCACACTAAAAAGGTTAACGTCATTACATCACAGACATGTCCTTGCCATTTCTTAGTATATATATGATCTCAAACCTTCATATAAACAAATTGATGGCTCTAATAATGGAAAGACCAGCATATTAAGCAAAACGTCACCATTTTTATGCCACGTTGTTGTTGATGTTTGTAGCAATGGACAGGTATTCCTACATCGGCTAGGTGTCAAGCATGCAAGAATCATCTGAAGCTTCCTTAGGAAACTTAATTTATTTAGTAAGTTGTTTTTATGATTTAGCCTAAGTCTAACCTAGGGAAAGCACAATAATTAAGTTAATTGGCTATTGATCTAGGAAAACTAAGGAAATGTAATTTTAATTGCATAAATTAATTTGTTTTAATCCCAACCATTGATCTCAAGTGGGTTAGGATTTAATCCTAGCCATCCATCACTTTGGAGATTAGGGTTAGGGATTTACCATTTAGCTCAATGAGAAATTATAAAAGAAAGCATAAGGAAAAAAGAAAGACAAAATTTTGAGAGTGATTTTCTCAGCGAGTGTGATACTAAAGGCCAAGAAAAGAAAGCTGACGAGATATTTCTGCAGCAACGAAATCACCCCAGCACAGGTCGTATAGTTGATATTGTAGGGTCGTGCCACTCGTGGAAGGAGGTCGATTTGGAGGAGCCGCAGCCTCACACATGCTACAGATACAACCATACAGCACACGTGAGTTGAACTTCAGCTTGCACAAGGAACCCTACAAGTTCGTGGAGCAAGGTTGCTAGTTGGGGGTTTGATCCAAGATTTTTCTAAGGGTTGTATAGGCCATATAGGTGCCCAGTTTATTTCATAAAATATGCTGTAACTTGTAATTTCCTCAATGGGCCATTTTCCCGGATAGGGAGCCCTCACTGTTTTGATAACTAAGAGTAAAGATCAGTTGGAGGAGAATTTTCTGTATGTGATTGATTTCCTATATTTTGCTTATGCTATTTAAATTTTGAGTTAAAAATTCTAGTTTATTTTATATTTAGTAATTGCAGAAATATTTTCTGAGTTATATAAATTACTAGGAATTAAAATCAGACCTGGAATTTAGAAATTAACAATTTTCACTAGGATTTGCTTCAAAATTATCTTTTTTGCAAGGCTTGGGCAATCTTTAAGTTCTCAATATGCTTCGGGAAGCTAATCTGAATGGTGAAATTATTTAATTAACACATTCCATGGATGCACTCACATTTAAACTTCTATTAAAAGGCTAAATCTATCAATTCACTAGTGCATTTTGTCATGTTCCTTTCCAAGTGATCATCAAAGGGGAAAAAGTGGGACCCATGGTATTCAGATGACCCATGGTATTCGCCCATGGCATTTCGGATGACCCATGGTATTACGATATCTCATGACAATAAAAGGAGGACGGGAGTTCGCTCTTGGACATGTGGAATTGGAAATTGATTTTGATATTTGGTCTACGAAATCTGGGAGCTTAAAGAAAGGGTAAAAACTTAGGGTGAGGAGGGTAGCTTCGGTGGTGCAAGATCCACCTTAGCTGATCTTGCCAGAATTGGCTTTAGTGTTGAAACTATACACCCTAGCTAATCTACAAGGAGGGATCATATCAAATCTCTTGTTTGTGCTTCAGTGGAGAAAGAGGAAGGAGGGGTCATACAGATCCTTCACTGGTGCTTTATATAGGAGAAGAGGAGTCAATCAAACTTCTCAATTGGGCCCAACATTGAAGACCTATCGTTTTGCAGGCAGCAGCAATCTTCAACAGATGATACAGCCAAGCATGCTATTACTGCAGGAGTTTCACAGGTTCATTTTTTGCATAAAGAAGAAGATTGATTGGCATGTAATATTAATAAAATAATTGGCTGCATTTTTGCTGCCCATTCTGAGAATTTATTGTGTTTATTTGCTGCATAAGGGTTTAATGTTTAATTGAATACAAATGGTGTAGTAATCGAAAACTTGAAAGCAGGAACCGTAAAAAAAAATTGATTTGCACTTACCTGAACTGCTATCTGATCCCGTGAAGTTGATGATGCTGCTGCGGTTGCTCCAATTACCCAGGGAAACCAATTCCACCCAGCCTGATTGAGCAGAGACTGGCTGCTCAATCTAGCAAGCTTCTCACAGAAGCCCACTGTCCCCCGTGCCCAGAACCTCAGACGGATTAAAGCTCTTCCAATGGCAGACCTCTCTCACTGCTCAATTTCCTCCTCCTGGTTTCTAACTCCGTTCTAACTTCTTACAGCCCCCTCTCTCGGTTCAGACCTCCGGTTTTTATCTGCGGGCCTGGCGGTGGCCGCCCTCCTACCTGCAGTCACCGCCTTCCCTCGTCCCGACACGCCTTCCACGCATTTACGGCTCTCAGATATTTTCCTTGCTTGTCATATGCGCTCTGTTATAAATATCCAGCTGGTTTTAAGCGTCCCCTTTTATAAAAGGTTGCTTCTTTTGATTTTTATTTTTATTATATAGTTTATTTTTATAAAGTTTAATTTATACATTTTATAAAATTTATATTTATATTTATAAAACTTTAATCATATTTATTATTTAAAGTTCATCATATCTGTTTTATTATAAAGTTTAAAACTTTATATAGGATTAATTTAGATGGGTCGTTACATACACTCCCCCTTTTGAAAACTTCGTCCCGAAGTTAGAGTTTTAGGTTTAAGGTTTTAATGGACATGACTTTTCTATCCAGGTTCCCAAGCTATTCTAAAATCATCCTATCCTTCCTAATCTCTTATGCTCCCATCCTATCCGTCCTCTACCGGAGTATGCCATGGCGTCAGTTTTACTGACCTGACCATTCATAAACTCTAAGGTAACAGCGTCGGCTATACCGACCTGATTCCCAATAGGCATCCGGCAGTCATCATCACACGTCTAGGGGAGCGTGATCCACACAGTCCTCCCATGACTCCAGGGTTCGAAGGATAAACGGTGGGCAACACCTCCACCCCTCTTAGTAGAATTTAGGGTTAACACCCTATCATAGAATCACTTGGAGCTTTAACTGTTCTGAGGTTCTGTCATCACGTGGTCATCCCGGTAACTGTCTATTATTTGCAATTGGCCTATTACCTGCAATCAGACGCTTATCCATGCATCCGTAAAATGTGCATCAGCATATTCAAAATAACTCACATATTATTCCCTTATGAATTCATCTATGATACTATAGTACAACATATTTTGCCATATTCCACGTATGTCTTTTGACGTTCATCTAGAATGTATTCACTTCCTGATTTCTATCCCATTGATCATATTGACATAAATAAATAAATCAGATCTATAATATCTTAATTTCTATCAGAAGAAAAATTATTCAACTGTCTTAACTTTACTTCAACAACTATAATTTAGTAAAATGAACCACATATATTGTTTTGGTATCCATGTACCAGCAGGAATTAAACATATATTATGCCACAAAATTTCATGTTTATCCATAATCATTCAAAATGTTTCTGAGTCTCTGATTGTAGTGAAGTAAATATATACTAAACATAATGTAAAGTTCTTCAAAATGGACATAAATTAGGGTATCTCTGACATATGTCCTCTGTATTTTCCCAAGTTGCTGATCCAGGACTATACTTGTCCCATTGGACCTTAACTTGGTCCACCAGGCGGTTCCTCAGCTGTCGAACTCTACGTTCCAGTATACGTAACGGTTCGACCGTTATGACTCCCTCGTCCGATACCTGCAATTCCTTCCATTGAAGGTTATGAGATAGATCAGCTATATAATGCCTTAATACAGAAACATGAAATACATTATGAATTCTATGCAGGTGAGGTGGCAGGGCAAGACGATAGGCAACAGGTCCAACTCTTTCCACGACTTTAAACGGTCCAATAAATCGGGGTGACAACTTTGTCCCTTTTCCGAATCGAATAGTACTTTTATTTGGTTTGATGCGGATGAAGACCTGATCCCCTACTTCATACCTCCTATCAATTCGGTGAGCATCAGCATAACTCTTTTGTCTATCCTGTGCTTCCTTTAATCGTTGTCTAATTTGTCTTACCTGTGCTTCCATTTCATGGATTAATTCTGGTCCTATTATCACTCGATCTTCTAACCTGTCCCAACTTAACGGTGTTCTGCAAGGTCTTCCATATAAAGCTTCAAATGGAGGCATCCCAATCGAACTATGGTAACTGTTGTTGTATGCGAATTCGACTAAGGGTAAATACTTTTCCCAGTGTGATTGCTGATCCATCACATACATTCGCAACATGTCTTCAAGTACTTGATTTACTCTTTCAGTTTGCCCATCAGTCTTAGGATGGTAAGCAGTGCTTAAATTTAGCTGAGTACCTAAGGCTGTTTGCATGCAAGTTCAGAATCTGGAAGTGAATCGCGAATCTCTATCGGATATAATCTTCTTAGGTACTCCATGAAATCTGATAATTTCATTTATGAATACTCGAGCTACGTCAGCAACATCGTAAGTATCTCTTACTGGAATAAAATGGGCGCTTTTAGTTAATTTATCCACCACTACCAGAATGGCGTTGTGTCTTTGAGAAGTAAGAGGTAGTCCAATGATAAAATCCATAGAAATGGTCTCCCATTTAGACATAGGAATGTCGTGGGGTTGTAAGAGGCCCGCTGGGTGACAATGATCTGCCTTTACTTGCTGACATTCCAAACATTTTGCAACAAATTGAGTGATATCACGCTTCATGCCTGCCCAAAAGAAGAGTTTCTTGGTATCCGCATACATTTTCCCTACTCCAGGATGAGCACAATATACTGCTTTGTGGGCTTCCCCAAGGATGGTATCTCGAAGATCTTTATCATCAGGAATATACATCCTTCCATGGAATCGTAAGATCCCATCGTTTTCTAATTCATAACCCTCAAATTTAGATTCTTTTGCCCTAATACCCTCAAGACTTGCTCTCACCTTTAAATACCAACTGTCTCTTATAAGATGATCCAGTACTCGTTGTCTTAAGTCTACTTTAATGGGTATGAGAGAGAATATCCGAGGTCTCCTGCTTAAAGCATCTGCTACTACGTTTTCTTTTCCCTTAATGTATGATATTCCGAAGTCATACTCACTTAGGAATTCGCTCCATCGCCTTTGCCTGGCATTTAAGTCTCTTTGGGTGAACAAATATTGTAGACTTTGATGGTCGCTTTTAAGTGTAAAACTTCGTCCCACTAGATAGTGTCTCCAAATCTTTAAAGCTAGCACTACAGCGGCTAATTCTAAATCGTGAGTAGCATAGAGCTCTTCATGAGGTTTTAACTTTCTGGAAGCATATGCTATCACTCCCCTATCCTGCATCAACACTGCACCCAGCCCATGCTTGGATGCATCAGTACATACCGTAAAGTCTTTGCCCATATCAGGGACTCTTAGGATTGGTGCACTGGTGAGTAGTCTTTTGAGTTCAGAGAATGCTTTATTACATTCCTCGGTCCATTCATATTTAACACCTTTACGTTGAAGGGTTGTAATTGGCTTTGCGTTTTTGGAGAATCCTTCCACAAATCTTCGGTAATAACCGGCTAAACCCATAAAGCTTCGTATCTCATGTGCATTTTTCGGTATTGGCCAATCCATGATCGCTTTTACCTTCTCAGGATCTACGGAAATCCCTTCACCTGATATGATGTGACCCAGATAATGAATCCTTTCCTGAAAGAATGAACATTTGGATAGTTTTCCATACAACTGACGTTCTCTAAGGCAGGACAATACTATCCGCAAATGATCTTCATGCTCTTTCTCATTCTTGGAATAGATGAGAATATCATCTAAAAAGACTTGCACAAATTGATCAAGGTATTCACGGAAGACACTGTTCATAAGATTCATGAATACGGCTGGCGCATTTGTTAACCCAAATGGCACCACAGTAAATTCATAATGTCCAAAACGTGTTCGGAATGCAGTCTTAGAAATATCATTTTCGGAAATCCTTAGCTGGTGATATCCTGATCGAAGATCAATTTTTGAAAAGACAGCAGCTCCTTTCATTTGATCGAAAAGATCATCGATTCGCGGCATAGGGTATTGATTCTTTACTGTAGCTCGATTCAAGTCTCGATAATCTATGCATAATCTTAAGGATCCATCTTTCTTCTTCACAAAAATTACAGGAGCGCCCCAAGGTGATGTACTGGGCCGAATATGCCCTATATCGAGTAGTTCCTTCAATTGGATTTGCAATTCCTGAAGTTCTGGAGCTGTCATTCTATAAGGCGTTTTAGAGATCGGTTGGGTACCTGGTTTTAATTCAATAGTGAGATCCAATTCTCTTACCGGGGGTAATCCAGGTAGTTCCTTTGGAAATACATCCGGGAATTCGGCTAACACCGGATATTGTTCTAAGGATGGCCCTTTTTCTTGTCTTACTTCATGAATTGCATAAGCCTGACAACCTTTTCTTAAACAACGCTTCACCTGCATTGCTGAAATGTAGCGTAAAGAAACTTCCCTCTTGATTCTTTGAATTTCGATTACTTCTCCCTCATCATTTATGCCCAGAATCCTTTTCCCATAACAGTCCACCCAAGCTTGGTGAGCTTCTAGCCAATCCATACCTATGATAAGATCATACGTTCCTAAGGCTGTGACATAAACTTTCAGTTTAGTCGAACAGACCCCTAGGTCAATTTTGCATTGATCCACACTTAAGCCCACGGTTTGGAGTTCTCCTGAGGCCATTTCCACTTGGTGGAAATCATTTTGTCTACGAGCTGCCAACCCACATTTGTTTAATGCATATGACGAAATGAAACTATCTGTGGCACCTGTATCAAATAAAATTTTGAGTTTTATACCGTTGATAATACCTGAAGATTCCACTACAGTGGATTGATGGGCTGCCTGGTCATGGTTGACCACTGCATGAATTCTATGATTACCTCGATTGGTTGATATCGGCTCCTTTCCAGTCCTATGCAATATATTTGATGAAGCTTCTGGGCAATCACGCTGAAAATGCGGTCCCCCACATCCCCAACAATTGAGTTGCGTTGATCCTCTTGAATCAAGGTGTGAATTTCTAGAGAACGAGCTTCGTCCTCTCATGTTGATTCCTCTCGCACTTCTTCCTCTACCGGCAGTCCCTCGCGATGCCCATGGTCTGGTGTTTGATGATTCCGCGGCTATAGTGTTTAATGCCATGGGAGCTCTTGTCCCCACATTCGGGGTAAACCTGTTACCATAAGGTGGCCTCGAGCTACCTCCTCTGAAGAAGTTCCGGGGAGCCTTCCCTGGAAATCCTGATTGTAAAGGCCCTGCTGGCCCCATATCTTTTTTGATTCCAAGGTGCTCTTCTGCATAACGACCACATTCGACGGCCTCGGCTACTGATGATGGTTTCCACATGCTTACCAAGGCTCTGATGCGAGGATTTAACCCAAATATGAAGCGTTCAGCTTGACGTTCATCAGAATCTAAGTAGTGAATGTATTTTACAAGCTCCATAAACCTTATCTCGTACTCTTCCACCGTTTTATTTCCCTGAATTAATGTATGAAAGGCTCTGGCTTGCTGTTGTTGAAAGTATGGAGGTAAATACTTTGCGCAGAACCTTTCCTCAAATAGTTCCCAAGGGACATTATCCGATGTAAGGTGCAGCTGCTTTTCCAGATTTCCCCACCAAATCAAGGCACTTTCCTTTAGTTGAAACACGGCAATTTTTGTTTTTGCTGAAGACGAATATTCTCTTAACCTAAAGCATCGGTTCATTCCTTCCAACCATGCTTCAGCGCGTTCACCTGCTCGACCTCCTGAGAATTCTGGGAGTCTAATTTTCTGAAGCTCCCTAGAAATGTCTTCTCTCGATCTTCTGGGCTCAAAATTATTTGTTTCCGCTAAACAGGTGGCTACATGCTGAGATTCCCCTTTGGTTTTGGCCTTAGTTGATTCTTTTAATGTTTCCAATAAGGCTTCCAAAGAATTCATTATCACCGTCAACTCTGGCGCTGGGGCGATTGATGTTGATGATGGTCTTGGCGGTGACGATGGTGATGGGGATGATGATGGCGACGGTGGCGGCATTAATGGTGGTGATGCTGCCTGATCACGTCGTCGTCGCTCATACGTCCTCACCATTGTAATGGTTCCTGAACACATAATAAAATTCCGTAAAAATTTTGAGGTGGGCAACCGAATTTAACACACAATTCTCTTTTGCAACTTCACATTCATAAACGGGTATAGTTTTGCTATTTTTACCCGCTAGGCGGATCTTACTGGTACCGAGGTCAAGGAGGGTGGTCTCGCGACCTCCTTGTCCTAATGCAGGGTATTCTATCCTAATATGAATAATGCAGAAGTGTGGTTATTAGCTCCTAAGGTAAGACATCTAAAGTTTATTCACCTAATAACATCCATGATATTCTGTATATATTACTTGGGTACAGATTAAATCTATAAAAAGAAGGGTTGTTTTGGTTCCATATTAGTTTGACCTTTAGCCGTAAAATTTTACCATAGATATGTCATGATGAAAATCTAGAAGAGATACAGTTCAGCAGTATATCATAAATAGTAGATTGATTTTAAACGGAGGAAATAATTAGGATAAAATGTGATTATGAATTCTTAGAACCAGTTTTGTTTTAAGAATGACTCCGTCAAAGGATATAATTAGTATAATTTTGTTCTCTAACTGATGCTTTTGAAAAGTAGTTTTTGTGAATTGCACATAACACTTTAATGGTTGATGTAAGTGCAAATTTGACTGCAATAGGATTCATGGAAAAATACACACCGGAGAACCACACTCATAGGCAAGGAATAACTGGTCTAACAACGGGCTACTCTCAGATAGTCTGTACAAGTACTGTGCTTTAAAATGATGATGACTCTTCTTGTTAAGGTTGTAGTGAGCTAAGCTGACCTGTAGTAACACTGTAACCATGCTCATTGTATAGAAAGCTGCTTAACTTACTTATGTAAATACCGTCACACTAGTTCAACAGTGAATCAGTAATATGCAGTTACTCATACGTAGAAAGGTGATGACTATACTAGTATCTCCATTGATACACTCTTACTTGTGTTATAGGCGTAATGATTGATTACTGTGAATGCTTAGCTCCATATCCTGTTGCTAACACTAGTGATTACATATATGGGATTTGATCATAACTATTAAGCACCGTATTATAACTAAGGATATAGCAACTATTTACCGAGTACTGTTACCTTTAGATACCTGTAGCTTAAACGTATCCATATAGATAAGTACTACATGTTATCTTATCAATAATCTAAATTGAATGTTGACGTTTTTTTTTTTTTTTTTTTTTTTTTTTTTTAAACCTAACCCATGAAGAGTAATTAACCATGTTTGATACTGTTCTCCCAATCCACAAGCATGAGCAGTTTGAGAAATGGCTTCAAGTAGCATCTGCTTTAAATTTATGTCTTTTGAATAAATTTAAGTATATCATACAATGTTGCAAATATCATGTAGGTGTTTACATCACCCAAGGACTGTAAGGACTTAGGAAACTCGTAAAAAAAAACTTGGGTGTCAGGTGCTGTGTCGGCTGGTTCATCAGTATGATCAACTTTAATGCAGTCAACTGTTCAAGACAAGCATTAGCCTAGTCACCAGCAAGTTGAAATGCATATCCATTTGAATAAGATGAGTATTCTTCAAAGTCTTCCTGGCCTAGACAGCAACAAATAGTACCCATGCTTCACTTTCTCAACTGCAACATATCTCAGATATAATCACTGTTTCAATGTTTGGTGCAGAAAGGCACACTCTTCCTGATAGCTGCCTAAGTGTTGCTCTTATTTTCAGGGTTGGATGGTTTAGAACTTTTCACACAGTTTAATTTGTCTATTATTGGTGAGCTTTCGTGAAAATGTTCTCTCTTTTGTATTATCTATCTCTGTTTGAGCTACAAAGTATTAGTCAGTGACAATATTAATGTATTACACTGAAAATCTATTTGTGAATATTCTTTTGAGCTAAAGCAGAATGCAGGGCAGTGCCCATTTATGTTTTTGTTTCTGTAGTGTTTTTTTTCTTTTTCTTTTTTTGCACATGATGCTTGTCTACAACAGTTTCTTTAATACAATGCTATCCATATATTGCCATCTTCAGCAATACACGCATTAAAATACAGATACTGTCACAAAGGCATTAAAATCCATCCTTTATCCAATTAAATTTCGGTATTCGAAATAAATTGAAAGAATCCCCAAGCAGCTTTTTTTTTTAAATTGTTTATCCATTTACATATTTTCATTCAATTAATTAAATGGTTAACCTAGCCTGCCTTCAACTTTTCAATCCCTAGATGAAACATGAAGGCTTTTGATAACCAAGTCATAACAATAACATCTGGTATTTATGCCATTGTTTTTTGTATTTCCATGGAGAAAGGCTATAAATTGCGTGCAGAGCTTCTACGGCATTAAGTAAACAACGGGGCAAGGACCTTCCTCTGCCCTATCAGATGCTGGAAAAACAGTTTATTTATCTCAATTTTCTGAGATCAGATAGGAAGACTAAAATAGGAAATCTTATTTATCAGGAATCCCGTTGGAGATAAGCCCTCCACGTCCAGCTTTATCATCAATTAGGGAATTAAATTGTATTTTCAGGTTGACATTTCAATAGATGTGCTCCCCCCTGGGCAATTAAATACGTGCGCTAAATTGTCCAATTTTATGCCAAATTAACTACTTATCTACATCCTATCCCTGTTAACGAACAAATCAAATGAATCCGCGAAGGATTTCCCGTCCCAAGAATGGCAATAACCCACAATTGAACAGCCAAATCTGCCCACGAAGACCAAAGTACTTCGTTTACGACAAGAGATTTTGGCCTTCATGCACACGTTGACCAAGTTTGGGTAGTACCTCGTGGCCGATTATTGAAACGGCAGTCTGCTGGTGGCCGATTTATTGAAACGGCAGTCTGCTGCTGGCCGATTTATTGAAACGGTGGAATTCTCAGTGGTTACGGGTTCTAATCCCGCTCACGGAAATTTTTAAAAAGCCACAATTGCGATGGAAATACGATCCAGGCCGCAAGTCGAGGGGAAATACGATCCAGGCCACAATTCGAGGCCTTGGATGTAATTACATTAGGTTTAGAAAATAAATTAAAGATTTCGATTAATAGGAGGCCTGGGTTTCTCGAAGACGAATAATCGTGGAAATTCTACAAGGCCCTGTGAAAATAACTCGATCCCATCGTTGATGACGGAGAACATGGCCGCCTTATCTGATTTCAGTGAAAATGTGGCAGGGAGGAAGAGATCTGCAATGACTTGCAGGATGCAGAGGGGCAGCCATTGACGTTCCGACGATGAACAGCAATTGCGGTAACTTTCGCAGGTTCCGGGAATTTTCGCAATCCAATTAAATTTGACCCCTAGTTAATAAGTCGGCCATGTTTAGTTGGTGAGTTGAATTAAGCCGCTCGTCACATGACTGTGGTTCTGTTGGGGAGACCAAGAGTTAACTTTCATAAAATCGAATCTGATTGTCCATGAGAAGGAACTCGAGAGCACCGCAGCTATTTAATGTTAAGCACTTCCAGGCAATCGTTTAAAATTAAATGATGTCCTGGAACGCATTCATATACAAACAGACGCGGACACGGATGCGGCAGGAAACAACGTTGTATTTTCAATTGCTGCAGTGCCGGAATGATGCCCTAAGGCTAGAATCCAAAGCACAGGAACAGAATTATTTCGCCTGCTTTATTGCAGCTACAGGTGATACGGCTGACAGGGAAAGGAAAGAACGCAGGCAAGGGCAATTAAAGAAATCCATTTCATTCACCATATACCAAAGAACAGCGATTTGTGGGCCTGTAAGGTCGAAAAGAGTTTGAACAACTAGCTCTGATACCATGTGTAGTAATCGAAAACTTGAAAGCAGGAACCGTAAAAAAAATTTGATTTGCACTTACCTGAACTGCTATCTGATCCCGTGAAGTTGATGATGCTACTGCGGTTGCTCCAATTACCCAGGGAGACCAATTCCACCCAGCCTGACTGAGCAGAGACTGGCTGCTCAATCCAGCAAGCTTCTCACAGAAGCCCACTGTCCCCCGTGCCCAGAACCTCAGACGGATTAAAGCTCTTCCAATGGCAGACCTCTCTCACTGCTCAATTTCCTCCTCCTGGTTTCTAACTCCATTCTTACAGCCCCCTCTCTCGGTTCAGACCTCCGGTTTTTATCTGCGGGCCTGGCGGTGGCCGCCCTCCTACCTGCAGTCATCGCCTTCCCTCGTCCCATCACGCCTTCCACGCATTTACGGCTCTCAGATATTTTCCTTGCTTGTCATATGCGCTCTGTTATAAATATCCAGCTGGTTTTTTAAGCATCCCCTTTTATAAAAGGTTGTTTCTTTTGATTTTTATTTTTATTATATAGTTTATTTTCCAAGTTACCGGAAACGGCTCCCTGAAGGGCCAAAATGCCGTTTTCCGTTTCTGATACGTTTTCACCCCAGAAACGGCAAAAAAACGGCTTAAATACGTTTTTGTTGATTCCAAAACGTTTCGGGTTTTTTTAAGCCGTTTTTCAGGCGTTTTCATGGGAAAACCCTCCCGTTTAAAAAAAAAACGATACGTTTCAGAATTTTTTGATACGTATTTAACAAATCAAAAAACGTTTCAGAAAATCGTAAAACATTTTTAAAAAAAATCAAAACGTTTCGTGCCTGATAACTTGGGCGCCGCCGGGAACATATTTTATGGATTTAGCGTTTTAGGTTTTGAAGTGGTAACTTACTTTTTAACTTTACGGGCACCCGTTTATGTCATATGATTCATTCTACCCTAAACCCTAAACGACAAGAGCTGAGTTTGCTGCCGCCGCTGAGTTCGTTGGATCACTGTTAGGCTTTCAGACTTCAGTTTCTGTTCACGGGAGATTACTTACTGCTGTTACTTCATATCACGTGAGATTACTTACTGCTGTTGAAGTTACTTAATATCTATGTTACTTCTATAGCTTTACTTTGGTGACATAATATCTATGTAACGTAACCGTAACAGTGTAACCACATTCCTTCGACTTCAAAGTTCAAAGCTGTTTAGATTTGTTTCCATCATCTTGTTTCATTTAATGATAGGGTGAGAGATGAATTGTTGCAACAAATGCTCAATGAAATATTAGACCACATTGAAATGTCATCACCACAAACTGTTGTGAGAGTTCCAGATTTACATGATTGTTCAGCTGTATATGAAGGAGAGGTCTGCAAATATCGTAGGCTGTAGCTGGCTATAATCCATCAAACGTCCTCACAAAATGACCAAATGCTCTAAATAATAATATTGCCAATTCTGTGGTATATCATTGTTGTCAAACAATGTAAGTGAACGCTCAAGTCTCAGACCATCATAATCATCAGATAATATCATAATTCCTTTGTCAAGATCAACTAACAGAATTTCATAGAACCAATGGTTTATTTGCTGAAGTGTGAAAGCCATGTAGTGATCCCTAATTAATGTTATTGCTTTGCTGTCAATTAAGAAACATTTACAACTGGTAGTTTTAACTTTAGACTTTTAGTGCCATTCTCATCCTAATATATGTCCAGACTCGACAATGTTAGAAAAATAGCTATTTAATCCTATCCTATCTTCATGCAAAATTTTCACATGTTAACTTATTATTCTTCTCAAGTATAATACCAACCTATGAGGTGTTTTCGATATATGTAGGACCTAGGTTATGTGTGAAAAACCTACATTGTGTTTTGATGTGATTACGACTTCCATTTTGAACTTTTTCAACGATTTTGAAGCATATTTTGCTTGTCAGATGAAATCCCTGTTTGGTTGTTGTCAAACTGAAATGCAAGAAATATTGTTTGAAAAGGGAAGGCCATTTGGCATTAACACTCTGAGACTTTGAACTTGAACCAATGGGACCTATCACTTTCTGTTTCCTTCAGGTTGTTACAATAGAAAGTTGAAACAGGGGTACCTGAAGGCTGAAGGCTGAAACTTTTTGTTTCCTTCAGGTAGTTACCATAGAGACAGCATTATAATTTATAAGACAGCTTATTGTGGATTGGGTGGAAATCTGATCCGTCATTCTGTGAAGGGAAATACTATATAGACCTATTTTAATTTTTGTCATTTGAATCTCTGAAAAAAGTAAAAACTTGTTGCTATGAAATCTTTCATACTGCTGTAGGTAATCAGTGATATATATTATAAAGAAGATTAGAAAATGTAAACCTACAGGGCTTGTAAATTTAAAGTTTTAACTTTTAATATATATATATATATATATATATATATATATATATATATATATTTATATATTTATTATGTGCCGTTTCCTGTCGTATCGTATCCAGATTTTTTGAAAATTTGCCGTATCCGTTTCAAACCCCGTACCCGTATCCGTTCCCGTATCCGTTTTCTGGTAACTTAGTTTATTTTTATAAAGTTTAATTTATAAAATTTATAAAATTTATATTTATATTTATAAAACTTTAATCATATTTATTATTTAAAGTTCATCATATCTGTTTTATTATAAAGTTTAAAACTTTATATAGAATTAATTTAGATGGTCGTTACAAATGGCTTGACGAAATGTCCCAATGGTGTTCTTGCAAACTGTTTGTTAAAATTTAAAATGTTTTGAAGAAAATTTATTGGCTTATTTTAAAAGGGGACATTACACATTCTTTACTCAGTTCATATGTTAAGACATAATGGCTGGGCAGTGTTGAAAGTATGAGCAATTTGCTGATGGAACATGGATGTTTAAATGTTGAAACATTTTTTGGTGTCTGCCCCTGGTTATTAATTTTTTTCTGGTGCATTTACATCTTAATTGGTTACTCCATTGCTTACAATTTGGATGGTGATCTTTTAGTTTTGAATTATGACATAATGGTAATCTGTTCTTAAAATGCCACTTTTAATAGCTGCGCACTATTTTTACAAGTTAAGCATTATTTGTGGTCGATAAATTTTAATAAATGATATTTAGAATTAGTCATATTGGCATCTTGTTATTCTATTCAAACTTGAGTTAGTTTTGAATCCATTCTCTGATATCTGCAGCAAGATTTAGCTCACAACACACTTTATATTAGATGCCTCCATGATATAATGACTTGCAAAGTTCACATTGTCTATCGCTGCTAAAGGATCACTCATTTCTGGCTCATATGATGAATGGTTGGAATGTGGAAAAAGTCGAAGTCGGGATTAAATCGGCAAGGGTCCAAAAGTTGAAAAACTCGTTAAAGTCGGGAGTTTTTTGAAAAAGTCAGCAAAATTAAAAAAACACAAAAATATTCATTTATTTTTATTTTTTTTAACATCTAGAGTATCCACAGTCCATTAGGGCTTGTAGTCTGCAACATCAGATCTGCAATCTAACCAATGAGAAATAGACAAGAACAAACATATAGCTTACTTGTTGAAGTAGCCCATCTAGATCAACCCTTTCTGCATTTTTTGTCCTTGACACCTGGCAGGTCCTTTGCCTCATTTGCCATCAATTGCTCACTGAGTATTTGCTGCTCCAAAATACACAATATACTCAGCCCTAACCAGATCTACTTCTCAAGTGGATTTGACCACCAAATCACTGTACAATCAACATCAAAGTATATCATCAACTCACAATGGTTTGGCCCTTCCAAGACACTGAATACTAGTTGTCCAAAACCCTTATTGTTTAGCCTCCTCACAGCAAATTTGCCTCGTCAAATTCATTGTATAACAGCTCTAACAGTAGTGGCAACTCATAGTAATTTTGCTTATCAAATCACTATATGATAGCCCTTAAACACCACTGTCATATCCCACATTCAGCAGAGATGGCAGACTTTTTCAGTCGACTCCCGATAAAATCGGGCATATAACGAATAAATCGCGATTTTTTTGGTTCTGAAAAAGTCTGCAAAAAATCGGAGGATTAAATCGTTTTGCTGAAAAAATCACAATTTTAGGATTTAATCCCGATTTTTTGCAGACTTTTTCATTAAATTGAATTCAAACATTTCTAAGATACATATATATTGAATGTGATTGCATACTTTTCATATGCAAACTTCTTTTGGGTAATTTATGAACTGTTCATCATTTCAGCTTCATAGACAGTTTTCTTAATGGTTGATGGTCTATCGCTTTGATCATCATCAACACTTCGATAACATTGCAATACACACTCATGTGTCTGCAATCACTTTAAATACATTGCTTTGCATTTGAACTAACACTTGGGCATCTAACATTCACCTTTCACAAGGATAAAGACACTGTCAGAGTATTGGGCTTGAACCTTCTTATTATCTGCTCTCGTTTCTACTTCAACATGTCCTACTTGGACATCTTGGAGTAGCAATATTGAGCTCTTTATGAGCCTGGCCTCAGGAGTTTTCTTGGAACATAGTGAGTTAACTGAGTGAGGTCAACCTGATCACCTTCACCCTATACCCAATTGATTAGGCTTAGGTTGACAAAGGGATTCACCCCTAGGCTAGGATTTCCTTGGCCTGAACAGTGGAGCAAATCATCAAAGTGACAATTGGTGATTTGCTTGATAGTGTTCTTAAGCTCTCCCCAAAACAGGCTAGGATTTTTCCTTGTAGGGAGAGATTGAGAGATAACACCTAAAACACACACTTTATTAGCCAAAACATGGATCTACTTATGTATTCATCACACTTTGGCCTAGGTGCTTGTCTACCTAGCACTTATGGGTCGTATGACACATAGTTGGCACTTGAGATCATGTAAAACCACCTCATGAGGTGCCTATACATATTTTTATGCATTGAGAGCTTAGAAGGCCCCTCTCTACAACACCTTGGGCCATCTTGGATGATTCTTCATGCACATGGGCTTGCCACATCATGCCATATCATCTTTCATGGAGCACACCCCCTTATCTTCACATTTGGAGACATGTCACATTTCTAGAATAGTCGTTCACCTTGGAGATCACATCTTTGGATTGTTGGAGATTTTCCTAGGCGCATGTGGCTTGATTTGGACTTCCTAGATTTGAGGGAGGTTGTTAGCATGGATTTTTGAGTTTGTTGCACCTTGGAGGACTCAGATATCACCATTGCAACTATTTTTGGATGATTCAACCCCTCATGAAGCTCCCACGTGCCACGTGTTTCCTAGATCTCTCTCTCACCTAGCCATTTGCTCCTTTCCCAGATTAATCTAGATTTGAGGAAGTGACTGAGGTGGTTACCTTGTCTTGAGGAGGAACATTGGCCCACAGTTGACCTCTTATTAATATTTTATAATGGGATGTCCTTTCTCTTTGGGGAATATTGTACATGTGGTACAACTACGTTGCTAGATTATGTATTTTTTACCTTGTCCTCATAGTTAGTTGGAGGATAATTCTTTTTTATGATCTTCTATGCTAGATCTATGGAGAAATATATTATCATAATAAGAGGATTGTTGAGCCTCCTCTCTAAATAAGAGGCTACCCTTCGCAACATTTCTTGTTGATGTTTGGCATATTTTAGAATACAATGTTGAATATCTATTGAAGCAATTTGCTGTTGGCTCAAACTTCTCCTTTGGCTCTTATGTTTTTGCTCATAAAGATTTGATGTAGAATCTGGATATCAAGTCTCCTATATAGTCAAATTAGCAAATCAATCCATTTGAAGGGTAAACTCTACCACTTGGGAGGAACATTGCATGTGAGGTAACTCCACTTTTTTCCTTTATTAGTTTAGTAGTTGCTTATCAGTTCCTTGTTTTATATACCCTATAGGAATTCTAGCAAGGTAATGGGTCTCAATTACAATATTATAGGTGGTTTTGCTAAATGATGATGGTCCTTCTAGGACTCTTTCCTTGTAAGGTTTCAGTTTTTAACTTTTTATATTCAGCTAGATTAGAGAAGAGGCAATTGACTCTTTGAAAGCCTTGCCTTCCTTCTCTAATCCAATAAGAAAATAAGCCATCAAGAAGTTCTTCTTCTTGACCCCATAAGCCCTGGGATTTAGACAGTTTTCTTCTCCCATCAAACACCAATACATTAAAATATTCAAAATCTTTCTTTTACTTTGTGTTTATTGGAAATCTACAGAAAATTTATTGAATATCATTAGATTATATTTCGCTCTAATTCTAGCTGCTTTCATTCAAGAATATTCATTTCCTAAGCTTGTCCAATAAAGGTTTTGTTTAAAAAAAAAATCGTAACCTGAAAAACCTAATTGAAAATTTGACCCAGATCTTGTAATTTCAAATTTTATCTTGATCTTTGGATTAATTTCATCATTTATGTAAATCTGGAAATTATCCTAAGGTACATTAAGGTCAGATTTACATAAGTCTCAAAGTCTTCTTCAATTTCATTAGACAAAACCTTAGCATAGACTTGATAAGTTTTCACAAGTTAAGTAATCCTTCGAGGTTTATTTCAACTTTCAAGTTCTAATTGTTAATTTACCTTAAGTTGTTGTTGCAATTTAAGGAATACCTTTGATTAATTAGAGTAAATCCAAAGTAAAATTTCAAAAGCATAAATCGAATTTACCTTTTGATTCAAGTCTAGAATCATTACATAGATGATCTTTTGCAATCTTTTACATTAGACTTGTTTAAATCATATTGGGGGGTTTCTTTCATTGATTTATCTTTTATTTCCTAGTTATAAACTAACCCTAAGTGTTCATTTTAAGAGTATATTTTACTCTTGGGTTCATTTCATTCTAAATTGCAATTTGATATTTACGTGCTAATTCAGTAAAACAGAATTAGCAAATTAGACAAGTCAAGAATTTGTCCCTGTCTTCACTCAAACATGAACTTGGAATTATTTTTAAGTCTTCACATATTAATATCAAGTTGTATTTTACTTCAAGTTTCGGTATGTCTCATCGTTTATCTTTCAATTGAAGTTGTTTCTTTTAAAGCATTATTTTGGGTTTTTATTTCAATTTTCATATTTCGTAACCAAATTCCAGCTAAAACCTAAGTTGGTGTACTCAACCATTTATCATGTGTTTGGGTTGACAATTAGTATCTTAAAAATCTGGAATCTTCTCTTGCATATCATTTAATTGGATTTGTAAAATATCTCTTATAGCTTAACATTAAATTATTCAAAAGATTGAGCAAGTGGCTTTAATCACTAAGGCTCAAATCTAGAAATGTCCCTTCAACACATAATAAACCATATTTCAGTTCAATCCACTAATTCTTATTTATCTTATGCATCTAAATGGATCTAAATGATATATGCTCATTGCTACCCCTCATATTGGATGAGAGGTAAATTTGAGATTTTCATCACATGATAGGATGACATACTTGGATGCAGATGGACTTGAGGTGTACGCCTTCTATTTTTGCTTGAGATGGTGCATTTCAATCGAACAAATTGATGGTTATGGGTCACCTTGATTCATCGTGGTGTTGCAAGGGATGTTACACACTGGTTCAATGGCCTTGTGTGATGGGTTGCCTTGATACTCATATGGATAGTAAAGACATGCTCTTTGGTACTGTGATATTGGTACCTTTCATATTTGCATACCTCTATCTTCAAGGATCAACTTATTTGATGAGGATGCTTGCACTTTGCTCTACATGAGTCATCTTGGTATCATGGCACTTGCACATTTATATGGAAGCTTAGTCATGGCATTAATATTACAAGATGGATCAACTTATTTCATAAGGATGCTACCACTTTGCTCTACATGAGTCATCTTGGAATCATGACACTTACACATTTATATGAAGGCTTAGTCATGGCATTGATATTACATGGTGAGAAGTGGCTCTTGTAGAGGAGTGCCCTAGTACTTGACATGTCTATCTTGCTCCCATAAATATGTTTCATGCAATATGTAACAGCTTCTATAGAGCACCCACCTTGTTGCCACATAGATTGTGTTCATGCTACTTATTGTTTGTGATGGAGCAACCTAGGGTTTTGAGGCTAACTTTCTATGGTTTCGGCACTTGAGTATGATCTTTGAAGAGTGCTCCACTTCTCTCAATGGTGGCATTATCATACACTTTCCAAGTTTTGAGAAAGCTACTTGCCGTGGGAATTGTCACTATGTCGTGGTAATCATGACAACTAGCCTGAGAATTGTAACAGATGTTGCCTAGGGCATTGTGAACCATGAATCAAAGAGTTATAACATTTCCTAGGGCATTGTGATGAAACTGCCTAGAACATTGCATGAAGCTTTGTGAAAAGTCTTACATCATGATCCCTCTTTATTGGATATGGTATCAACATTTTGGCATATGATGCAAGTGATTTCTAGCCTATGGCTGAGGGTCGATGGAATTGCACTTTTTGCTAAGAGTGCCTTATGTTTTTAGATGTTTTTCATGTTTTTATGGTGATATTTGATGAGATAGACACTCATTTTTGTGGAGCACTCCACTATGTCATGATTATTCAAGTTTGCATGGTTGGAGGGGCCCACCCACTCCTTGTTGCATAATTAGATTCCATCACTAGAGCATTTGTCTTCTATGTTATATTTGATGAAGAGATTCCACTTTATGATGGACATATACTTCATTCTCATGGAACACTCCCCTACTTGCACACATGTGGAGGCATTTCACGTATTTTGAGGTAATTTGTCATTAGAAAGGGGTCATCCCATGCATTTGGAGAATATTGGGAGCTTTATTTACTTAGTCCTTGATTCATGGTGTCTTTCCTATGCTAAGTCAACCTTCTATTGTGAAATCCACTTCACTTGCCCTACTTTATAGATGGATGTTACACTTTAAACCCAAAAATGCCATTTGAATGGCTTGTTGCACATCTTTTGAGGGTGGTTACACTTTGGAGTAGGAGCTTAGCTAGCTTGTGGCACACTCTTCTTGAGCACTCCATTTAAAACATCATAGCACTTATTTTCATGATGAGGAGGAGGACATCCACTTGAGGAGATTGATTTGCACATATTCCATGCTATTTTGATGAGGGTGTTCACTTGATCTTCTACCACTTCTTCAGCCTTCTACCTTGGAATGATGACACATCACACATGGAGCTTTATTGTACATCACATTTCATAGGACGACCTAGCATTGGAGGCCACATATGTAGCTAAAGATGGTTGTTTAGCACAAAGCTTGAGGATTTAGTTATGGATCAATTTGATTCATGCACATGAGGAGGTCACTTTGTGCATGTTCCCATGCCATCTTATTAGGGACTTCTCACTACCTTGAGAATTGGTTCACATGTAGATATCTTCTCTCAAAGGGCACACTTAGGGAAACGAAACTATATATTATTTTGGAGGTTGTTAAATGGTCAAATCCTCCCCTAAAGGACCCTCTTCTCTAACTTTAATCTTGGATGTGGTTATAACTAACTCCATTTATTTAATATTGATTGACTTGTCTATCACAATTAGTTACTTGAGAGCTTCACTGTAGTGTTTTCCTTGGATATTTTATTGTAACCACTACAAGGAAATTGTGGATCTCAACAAACTCATTGCTACTTTTAGTAAACAAGTTGTTGAGAGGGTTATTCTATTGTTATTCCTTGGAGGACTAATGGATCTAGGAAAAAAAATACTTGTTTATTGTAAAGGGATAGAGTTGAAACCTATATAAAGGTTTACTCTCTCCATTTGTAAAGTGTGAGTGAAAAATCTCCCAAGGTCTGGAATGAAAATGTTTGAATCTTTGCCTAAACTTTTATGGATAAATTTATCTCTTTTATGTTGAGGTGAATCTTGTTCTTGGAGCATCTTTGGAAGCTGCCATTGCATATTTGCAGATGCCAAAGGCAACTCAAGGACCATAGAGGAGCAAAATCATTACATTGGAAAGGGTTTAGATGTGACAAACAATTCTCTATTTCTTAATCCCTTTTGTGTTGGTTGCTTTAAAGAGGAAAACATTATGCATTTGGCATCACTAGATTCAATGCATTTGTAAACAATATTTAGATAGCACCCACCCTTAGTGTTGTCTTGAAAGTGGATCTTAAATAGACCCTTCCCCATCAAGTTTGTGATTTTAGTGATAAAATTAGGGTTGTTATTATGAATGTCACTTAGCGTCCTACCGTCCCTAATCTTTCATAAGAACAACCTTCTTAAAAGGCTAAATTGAACCCAAAGCCCAAACAAGATAAGGCACTAGTCGTTCCTTTCATTCACCTTCCAAAATTATAAAAAATCTCAAAAAACCACTTATGCATCCTAAGCTCCTTGCTCGCACTTTATCTACAACACATTGAGCTTAGTTCCATAAGAATTCTGCCCTAGGCTAGACTTCAGCTAGCCTAAGGAGAGAAAGCCAAGGCTATTGAGGTAATAGTGGGTAACTTGTCTAAGTTACCCTTTGGGTCTCATACCTTGTGCTTAGGGACTTTTACACCAATTGAAAACCTAGGAGGTGACACTCACTTCACTAAGGATTAATCATTTATCATTGAGAAGTTGACTCCTTTATGTTCATGAGTTATATGTTTTGTGGGATTTATCTATTTCATCGTTGAAGTAAATTTTTGCATCTCTTATTTTGATCATCGCTAAGATTTACTTAGGCTCTCCTTCTAACCAATTTTATATCCACGGGATACCTCCCTTGGCCTGTTAAGAACCAACCACAACGTTAAGGGGGAATTGTATTATGGTGATAGCAATACAACTCCCATTTGTTACCCCATAATGGCATCCATGGATTGGGATTTTCCACTTAGATGCTAGTTTAGATGATAACACACCCTCTCTAACTCCTCTGGCCAAAACTCACTAAGATCAAGGCTATGACTTTTGATTATCACTGACATATCATTAAACTCCATGATGCACTTCAAATCTATTAGACAAAAAAATAAAAGTAGATAGTCAGTCATACCAGAAACATGCAATACCACATGGAGATCCAAAACTTCTGCTGACATGTAGAATGAGATAAAACCCAACCTAGTCACTAGGTACTTGTCATCATCATAAACCTCCACCTCCCTGTTGGTAGCTTGTTCCCGTTACACGAAAAAGTTTGATCTATTTGTTGTCATATTTCTTGAGCTTCCACTATCAACCCACCACCCTAAACTTCAAACTATGCTAGTGAATATATATGACACCATTGAAAAGGTTGAATCAAGCCTAGCATCCAACTTATCCACACCTAAAGCTTTTGCACTTCCTACAAAATATTTCTGATGTTGTTGTTACTTACCCTTCCCCTTCTTCTTCTTAAGACACTAAGAAACATAGAAACCATGTTAATTGCACTCAAAGCCCATGATATGGCTCAAATCCATATTTTGTTGGTTAGAAGGCCCAAAATCTTCCTTCGTCTTCTAACCCTTCTTGATTCATGCTCTATTTCCTCCTTTCCTCACATTCTCGATGAGGGCTAAGTCTAGTACATCCAAAAAGCTATCTGGAACTATCTTTAATCTCATCTCATCCCAGACAAAGGCATTCCACAAGCTTTTGAATGTGTAGTGTGCCTTTTCAATATAAGCCAATAAATTTTCTTTAGAACATTTTAACGAATGGTTTGTAAGGAAACCATTGGGACATTTTGTCAGGCAATTTATCTTCAGTTAAACATTAAACCCTCATGCAGCAAAGAAACACAATAAATTCTCAGAATGGGAAGCAAAAATGCAACCAATTATTTTATTAATATTCAACACAATATGACATGACAATCAATCTCCTTCCTTATGCAAAAATGAACCTATGAAATTTCTGCAAATAATGGGATGCTTTGTTGTATCATCTATTGGAGATTGTTGCTCAATGCTGCCTCCAAAATGATAAGTCTTCAATGTTGGGCCCAATTGAGAAGTATGATTGATTCCTCCTCTTCTTCAATCTAAAACACTAGTGAAGGACCTATATGACCCCGCTGTTGATTTTTGGGTAGCTGTGGGAGGTATTCCCAACTACACAAGTTAAAAGAAAGATAAAATAAATTTTAAATTTAAAGAAAGAAAGTTTATTTAATTTGCAAAGAGACATGCCTTTTGAGCACCCTAATCTCACCATAAAAAGACACTTGAGCTTCTCATTTACATACACACTCATCACTCACATTTTTTCTCTCTCTCACATGTGAGAAACAATCTGAGGAAGAGGCCGAAGTTTCTAAGGAATCGAATTTATGAGACAACCAATGTTTGACTAGTTGAATTTTCTAAGTGTAATTGCTTAATGATTTCCTGGGGTGTGCTAAAGAAATATCATATATCATTGGAAGCATAGTATTCAAAACTGGCCCAGCTAACCGATTAACAGTCTAACCGGCTGGTTAGCAGGCCCACCGGTTGGAACCGGTCAAAAAACTGGGTTAGACACCCTCTGTGGCCAAAAAAGAGACCTAACCGGCCGGTTTAGGATGGAACCGGCCGGTTTGTATCAAACCGGCCGGTTCCGTCCTAAACCGGCCGGTTACCGGTCAAGCCCACCGTGAGCCCAATCAACGCTTTTTTCAATGTCTTTTAGGGGTTTTGGAGGGAAAGTAAGGGTCCTTTCCCTCCAAAAACACCCTCTCCAAGCCTTTAAGAGGCCCTTCTCCCTCTCATTTGTCTCACACATCTCATTTGGAGTGTTTGTGAATTTGCTTGGGAGCTTGGAGAGTGTTGAGTTTTTGCTGGAGTAGTGGAACAACAGAGTTTAAGCTAAGTAGTAGTCATCATGCCTCCAAAAGCCAGAGATACTGCATGGGCTCATTGTGATATGATTGATGGCAAAATGATCTGCAAATATTGCCAAAAATCCATTGAAGGAGGGGGTATTAACAGGTTCAAGCAACACTTGGCTGGGATAGGAGGCCATGTAAAGCCATGTGGAGCACCAAATGAAATAATAGGGCATATTAGGGCAGAATACCTTCAGAAATTTGAGACTCAAGTCACTGAACCAATAGAGAAGTTTGTGACTGCAAAGTTTGGGAGTCGAGACTCAACCAACTGAGTTTGATCATGATGACTCATGAGAAGTTTCAAGTGATAATGTTGATCACTATTATCATATATGTAGACTTGAGTCTTGTAGTAGGCCACTGGCCCCATAGTTTGTAGGCTTTGTTTTTGCACTCTAGAGGCCATTTAGAGCCTCATTGCTTATGTATTTTGTCGATGATATGTATTGCACTCGATGCCATTTTGATATATTCACCTTTACATGGTATATAAATGAGCAATCTTTGCATATTTTGTCTCTATTGGCTTGGAATCATGGTTTTAAATCTTAAAAATAGTTTTTTTCATTAAAAATTAATTATTTAATGTATTTTTCTACAACCGGTTTGTTTAGACCAAACCAGACTCGGTTAGACCGGTTCTGGTCGGTAAACCGGTTCATTAGGTGGACTGGACCAGTCACCGGTTCCGATTTTAAAAACATTGAGTGGAAGTAATTACTAGATATAGAAAATTATGCTTGTCTAATTAGCACTAGAAAATCAACATGGTATCAAAGCATCAATTATGGTGGGCAGTGTAAATTTTTGGGGTTGTTACAATCTTTATGTATAGCATATTTACTTTTACTCCTACCTAAATTTATGCAAAGAACTACATAAATTATGGTGGCCAGTAATTTCTAGTAAATATGTTTAATTACCAAAATATAAAGAATGTACTGCAAATTTACTTTTTACCTCTACCTAAATTTATGCAAAGAATCGCATAAATTATGGAGGACCAATTTAACAAACTCAAACACTATGTTGGTGGATTATAGCGTAATCCCAATGGAGTAATATTGTTGGACATTGGATAAACCAGCGCTCCTCGTGTGTTTCGTGACATGTTCTTAACCGCCTCTCGTGGATCCATTAACTCTAGCGATGCGTCTATTTACTAAAACCTGCAAGTTTTTGTGTAATGGCAATCGTGATTCCAACAAGTGGTATCAGAGCCAAAGGTCTCGAGTTCGAATCACACTCGGCTCGCGCCAAGGGGAAAATTGTTGGACATTGGATAAACTAATGCTCCCCGTGTGTTTCGTGACATGTGCTTAACCGCCTCTCATGGATCCATTAACTTTGGCGATGCGTCTATTTACTAACACCTGTGGGTTTTGTGTAACGAAAATCATGATTCCAACACAATATGAGGAGAGATTTAGCCTCACAGCACCAATGAGTAAATGGTTAGAGAATGTGTGGGGTGAATATTGACATAGATCCACTAGTTTTCATAAGAAATTAACCTAGGAGATATAAAGGGCATCTCAGAGGATTCCCCAAGATCGAGCATAAACTCAGCAAGAGTGACTTGTGTTCAAGAGGTTGAAATTGTATAAACATCTAGAACTGTGCCAAATGACTGGAAGAGCTTCTAGTTTAGAGGGAGTAAAAAGTCAGGTAGCATGGAAGGATGCAGCCTACTAGAGATCCAAAGGGTCTCTAATGATGATGAGGAGCAAGAGGCTCCCAAGGGTGTGGGTTCAAGTCCTTCTCTTTAGATCATCAGGAAGACCCAAAAGCACCCATTGAGCCAATGGACCCACTTAGGGTCGTTGTTCCAGAATCCAAGAAGAGGTCGGCATGGCTTCGAAGTACATTGCAGGATGTAGAGGGGCATGCAACATCCCGTGGAACTTTCAGGGATAGAAAACATCCTAAGAAGTACTCAGGATATGCAACACTGATGACTCACATCATTAATTATGAGCCATCCAACTTTAAGGTGGCAGCAGGCCAGTAAGTTTGGAAGGATGTCGTGATGGAGGAATATCAGTCCATCATGAAGAATGATGTGTGGGAAATTGTGTCGAGACCTAGGAGGAAATCAGTGGTGACTTCCAAGTGAATCTAGAAGATCAAGCATGCAGTAGATGGCAGCATAGAGAAGTTCAAAACGAGATTCGTGGCAAAAGGGTTCTCCTAGAAAGAGGGAGAGGGCTATGAAAAGATATTTGCTCCAGTCACCAGATACACTTCTATTAGAACTATTATTTCTATTGCTTCTATTATGGGTTGGAAATTACATCAAATGGATGTGAAAATCACTTTCCTCAATGGAGTGATTGAGGAAGAAGTGTACATAGAGAAACCTCAGGGCTTTGAGGTACATGAGAAGGAGTCTCATGTCTACAAACTGAAGAAGGATTTGTACAGACTCAAGCAGGCACCTCGGGCTTGGTATTTTCGGATTGATGGATACCTAATGAGCCTTGCTTGCACCAAGAGTGATGTCGATCCCAATCTTTACTACATGGTTGTTAAAGGTGAGCCTGTGATCTTCTTGTTATATGTTGATCACTTGTTTTTAACAAAAGCAGAAAATCTCATTAATCAGTGTCGGGGGGAGTTGACCTCTGAGTTCAAGATGAAGGATCTAGGTTTGATTACTTCTGGGGATTAGAAGTGTGGCAAAAGCTAGGTGAGATATTCCTTAGTCAAGGGAAGTATATTATTACAATCCTTCAGAGATTTGGGATGACAGACTGCAAGTCCATGGCCACTCCCATGGTGACCAATCTGAAGAAGCTGAGAGGCTCTAACTCAATTTGGTGGATCCCTCTATGTATCGACAATTGATCGGATCCTTGATGTATCTAGTTAATACCAAACCTGATATTTGCTTTGCAATGAACATTTTGAGCCAGTTCATGGTGGAGCCTAGGCATGTACATTGGATTGCAGCAAAGCATGTGGTACCTATGATTATGGTTTATGTCTCAGGAGGTGAAGTGAGGTTACAGGAATATACATATCGTATCACAGCCAATATCGCAAGTTGTGAAGTAGTGTGGCTTCGGAAGCTGCTTGCAGGATTGTTTGAGCAAGTGTTGGAGATGACCGAGATACATTGTAACAATCAAAGTTGTGTGAAGCTTTAGGAAAATCTAGTTTTCCATGATAGGTCGAAGCACATTGAGATCAAGTACCACTACATCCGAGACATGGTACAAAAGGGAACGGCGAGGCTCCAATATATTTCTACGAACGAGCAGGTTGTTGACATTCTCATAAAGCCTTTGTCCTGGATGAAGTTTGTATACTTCAGGGACAAGCTTGGAGTGGTTGAGAATGCCTCCCTCGTTGAGAGGGAGTGTTGATGTTGTAGCATCAAGGCAGACATTCTCCCTAGGTCAAGGGTATTGATCGAGTGCCATGTAATGTGGCTAGGGAGAATGGCCCAGATAGCATCAGGGCCCAAAGTGCTCCCCCAGTCAGAAGGTTCTAACCATATTTCCAAGGGTTACTTGGCTAGTGGGTAGAGTGAGTGCCTCAAAGCATCGGGCAAGTATTTTTACCATTCAAGTGTTATGTGATGACATGGGGGAATGGTAAATGGGCCCAGGGTTTCACCATTGGTTAGGGAAAATTGACCTAGTTCCAAGTGACGACTTGGTTAGTTGGTGACCCAAGACTAGTTTTGTTTTTACCCCGGTCAGGGGGTACTTGACCATATCGCCAAAGGGTATTTGGCTAGTGGGTGACTAGATCCTTTACATGATGTTAATGTAGGATGCTTTCCACGTGGTTTTGGAATGGAACATGAAGTGGATGGATACATTAACATAGTAGGCTCATTCAATCTTTTCTTGGGATGGAGAAATTTTTCAACTAAGTGGACATCTTGAGGAAATCAAGGTGAATACCTCCCTAGCTAAGAGGGAGTGTTGATTTTTGGGTAGCTGCAGGAGGTATTCCCCAACTACACAAGTTAAAAGAAAGAAAAATTAAATTATAAATTAAAAGATAGACAAATAAATTTAATTTTCAAATAGACGTGCTTCTTGGGCACCCTAATATCACTATAAAAAGACACTTGAACTTCTCATTTACATACACACTCATCACTCACTCATGACTCACATTTTTCTCCCTCTCACATGTGGGAAACAAACTGAGGAAGAGGCCAAAGATTCTAAGGAGTCAAATTTCTGAGACAGCCAATGTTTGACCAGTTGAATTTCTGTGTGTAATTGCTTAATGATTTCCTGGGGTGTGCAAAAGTAATATCATGTATCATTAGAAGAAATTACTAAATGCAGAAAATTGTGCTTGTCTAATTAGCACTAGCAAATCAACATTCATCTTTCTCCACTGAAGCAGCAAAAGAGAGATCTAATATGATCCCTCTGTGTAGAATGGCTAGGGTGTATCGTCGCAACACTGAAACCAATCTGGCCAAATCAAATAAGGTGGATCTCTCACCACCAAAACTACCCTCCACACACTGGTTTTTCACCCTTTTCTCAAGCTCCACGAGCTCTCATTTTTAGTGCAATGCTCCTAACTAAAAATGATACTCCATCAATAGGCTACCAACTCATGATCTCTCACCTATCCACTACATGGGCACCTGTGTAAGAAACAAGTCGACTAGGCTGATATGTATTCGTGCTCAACTCAAGATGCTTTATCTGGTCAATCAACAAGATCTGTCTAAGGAAACCTGCCCCTCGCTCTATAATAGGCAAAAGTGGGCAAGATGTGCTACAAGCCCTGTCTATGTACTCTTGGAGAGGGATACTCCCTGAAACAACTGCAGCTCTATCAGCTGCCTATGGAAGTACCTGCACCTCATCAGTGGGTCGGCCCAAAGATGGATGCACCACCATCTCAAAAAGATCCACCCTCATCTGGTTGAAAACTCCACGCTCCTCTAGTCTACCAACCTCCTGCAAAACTATCCTGTCAGACCCTCGCACCTCCTAAGGACATGTCTGCAAATATTGCCACCCTGCTAGCTATCTGTACATCTGCCTGCCCCTCATCAATGGTTGGGCCCAAGGATGGTTGCTCATCCTCCTCCCTCATGGGCTCAACATGAACCTCCAACTGGCTCTCCCCAAAAGGCTCATCATGCATATTGTGCATATCATCCTCTTGAGCTGACTCATGCTCCACCATATGCTACTCCTATTGAATCATCACTAGTGACTCATCATCCCGAATGTCTCCCATAGGGTCCACTGATGGCTCACCATACAAACTAGAATATAAATCTGGCCTGCTGTCAACAACTCCACGTGACTGCTCATGCTCCCCAGAGGCATCCTCGTATGCCCCACAGACTCATCCAAAGAAAAGTCCTCATCTTGAAAGAGAGAAGGAATATCTTTCTGCTCTACCTCTATCATCTCCTCTACATCTCTCATCCATGAGCGGCCAGGTCCCCAAGGTTCTTTGCAGAGGAAGCAAAGACCCCTCCTCATTAACTCATTCTTGTTACATGGTCCACCAATCCTGAGCAGCTCCTCCCTGGTCATTTGTCTTCTGAATAGCACAATGTTTTGCTCAACCAACCTTTCGACTAGTTCATAAGCAGCAGGTGGAACCAACTATTCCTTCCTCCAAATAGCCAACAACTCAGATTGCATCTTCTTGCAAATGGCATCACGGTCTCTCATAAATGAAGACAAAATGGACAGCATGTTTGTTTTGACCGTGTTAGGATGATGTTTCTTAATGATAAAGAAGCATCGGAACATCTAATGGATCAAGGCATCACACCCTAGATCAAACATGATTTCTAGAACCTCAAGCTTCTTCCCAAAGGTAGAACCTGCATTGTTGTCCAAGTCCTGAAAAGTCTCTACTATTAGCTTGAAAACTCTCCTCATAACATCATCATTGAAAGGAGGTATAGGTGCGGTCAGTCTCATGATGTTACTGAGACAAGATGCAACTGGAAGTCTAACCCCTTCACAAGGTTCCTCCAAGAACTTGGGTTGTATGAGAGCAAGCATAGCTAGTTTTAGAGCCCAAATTAGTTTCTTCCCTTCTAACTGGTTCACTTCGGAAAGGAGTGCATCTAGTTCATCTAGTTTGAAAAGGACTTTCCATGTGACCCTCATGTGCTTCAAATCTGTCCCAAGTGCAAATATTTTGTGCCCTATTTCCTACCCCTTCTGCACATCCTTTGGTTATTCTCTCTGAAGGATGGCATAGACCCCTCTTGATAAAGGTTTACTGTCTTGCATGGGTTTCTAGTCCAATGATGCATGGTGGTTCAAGGAACTAATTTTTGTGTTGTTCAATCTTATCAATTCATTCATGAGTGTTGTGAGCCTCTCCATGTTTTAGTTTAATGAGAGCAAGTACACTGCGATAATCGGGCCACTATTTTCTGACTTTCAGTGGACATCTTCAGTGAGAGTTCTTCAAACATGTGTTAGGCTCACTGTTGTGGGTATTGTTTTCTTGTTGATTTTTAAGCATAGTTATACAATGCACAAGTATAAAATATGATATCATTGTTTCACAAATAATTGCTACAAACTACAAGCAGGAAGATGCAAAATCATATAATGGCTTGATAATGCAAATGTCACAAGAATGAACCTGGACTTGTACGCAGACTTAGCTGGAATGTACAGTGGAGTGCCTGTTGAAGTTTCTAAGTCTACCAGTTAGAAACCCTCCATGCACTTTACTGATTTATTCCTACCTACTTGTTCTGTTAATTAACAAGTTATTTACCATGTAAATATTGAAAATAAATACAAGTGCATGCTCAACATATTACAGATCATCAACTGAAGGAAACAGAAACAAGCACACAAATGACACCATTATTTTTGTACTAATGTCCTCGAAAAAACCCAATGCGGGAAAATCGGCGCAGCTATCTGAGGGTTTTATTATTAAGCAGTTCTTTTCTGAGTACACTAGGTGCCAAACTGGCTAACCCGACAGAGATAAAAAATCTGGCAGCAATACCTCTCTTCGGAAGCAGGTATGCAGAAAGTCTGCTCCACGAAATCCCTCTCTAGCACAATCTGAAGCCCAACGTCAGCCTTGCTGGCCTCTACGTCAGCCTGAAACCCTCTACGTCAGCCTATGGAGGCTCTACGCAGCCTCTTTGGCTCTCTACGTCACCCCTGCAGCCTCTGTGTGGATGGCGCAAGCCCTTCTGGCTCTGCACAGTCTCTGTTGCCTCTGCGTGGCTCCCTCTGGCTCTACGTCTGCCTCTCTCTGCTTCTGCGTTGGTCTCTTGGCACTGTCCCTACCTCTCTGCCTCGTACTCACTGCCCCTCGCTGCAAGTGATCACTGATTCTTTCTCTCTTAGCAAACCCCGTTCTAGAGAATAGAATGACTAATCACTCTGGTGTGTCCTCCAAGTGACCCTCAAGCCTCCTCTTATACTTTTCTAGTTGACAAATCAACGGCCAAGATTAAGTCCCTAATCAACGGCTAAGATTAGATCTAGCTTGATCCATGTCTTTTGGACCATTCTAACACAGTTTTATATTAATTCTTATTAATATTTTATTTTCCCTAAGTTTAGACTTGGGGACTCCATTAAAAATATTAATTATTTTAATATCTCCCAAACTGTTTAGAATCTGTTCAAACCCTTTCTGGGTATTGGAGATCTCATGTGCCTTAGCCTCTCCACCAATTTTCGTGGCTAGAGCGCATCAGATGCTACCCCAAATCAACAGTGCCCAGGAATACGTCTTACATTAGATTTACACTCCAGCAAGATGATCTTCAGAAAATCTTTTTCTGTGAACACGACCTTCTCTGAAGGTAACAACCTATAATAACCAGAATTATAATCTTCAGGAAGACACTCTAGTTATTGGATCTGGTTGTCAATGGATCAATTTCGTTCTAATCTCAAGGTATTGGAATGGTAACAACTCTACTCAATAAATGGTGATCCACCGTAGGTGGCAACAACAACTCCAACTTGATCTCTCTTGTAAATATGATGAGCCGGACCCTTGAATCCACTCTTCAACTGAAATATTCCCCCCCTTCAAATTTTGATGGAAATTTCAAGGAAACCCGTCCTCGGAACTTATAGCTGAGCTTGACCTTTCTTCAAATATAATCTGGTAATAAATACAGTTGAGATGGCCCCCACAGGTCTGGAATAATCTAAGCCTCTAACGATGCCAGACGATTCTACGTTTGATTTTTCCTACTCTAATTCTTCCTACTCGAGAGGTGCAATGTGCAGCCTTCGGTTACAGATGACACTCTACGCTCTGGAACCGCTACAGGAGTATATTCAATTCAATCATGTCAGCGACCTCTGCAATTTGCTCCTTTTCACACAATAGGAACCTGTCTTTTGCTCTATCAATCTGTACGTAACCTTTAAGTCAGCAATCGCTTGTCACAATTTTGTTACAAATATCATGTGCACACAACAATGTGCAACTACGATCCCTATGCCAGACTGCTCAAACGATCTTCAATTGATAATTTGGACCAATCATGCAATTCGAACTCCCTTGAAGATGATTGCTGCCTTGAAGACAACTTCAGAATTAAATTCCCCACCATTGGAATTCAATCTCCCTTAAGCCGAAAGCACCTACTTGCATACCAGTGAATTCAGTATGGCCATAAACTTAATAAATTCGGCCCCTAGCTTACCTAAAGAATCGCTCTCGTCAGTCTGATTTCCTGGCGTATGGCAATTTCGTGGCTTAGCCTTGGTTTTCTAGAAAGAGCGATGTCCCCAAATTCTCACAGATTATCCCAAGTACTTTTGTTTTGCAGCGATCATGCATGTGGCCTGGTAACGGATCAAATCACATAAACTCCTCGTTGGTCTCACCACTCAATTCGACTCTTCCATAAGCAAATGACAACTGAAAATGTGATTTTGTTCTGGCTTGACAGCTTCACAATACGCCTTGCAAAGAATCACCCACGCTTCTTCACAAAAAAATAAAAAAAATAATATTCTGCCATGCTGCCATACACACCTTTCGACTTCGATATTAACTTTGGCACATCATAAAAAAATAACAATCCGCTGCACCGAATGTAATTGTTTGGCCCACTTTAAAATAATGTGGCATAGTTTATTAAAGATGATATTCAGCCCCTTTATAACATAAACTCAACTTTGCCCCTCTTTTTAATAAATCTTGGCCCACCTTAAAAAAATGTGCCACGGCCCCACATATGGCAATCAAAAAAAAATTAAACCGTGACCTTTACCATGACTTTCATAAATTTTGATTGGGCCCTTGAAAAAAATATTTCCACGGCTTTCTCGAACAAAGAGTCTTTCATAAGATTCGACTCATTATAATCTATGAAACCGGATTCGTCCCCCAGGCCCGTCGTGTCCCAAATCAGTCGAATCGGACACGATTCGGTCGGATTCGAATCCGAAAATCGAGACACAATCGAATCTGGATCGTGTCCCAATCGGACACAATGTGTCCCGATTTTCGGATTCAAATCCAGAAATTAGGAACCAACGCGACATTATAAAGGCAATTTTCCCCATTTTATTTTCACATTGAGTTGTTTAGTTTGCTATGGGTGTTTGGGAGCAAGGAGCAAAGGGTGTGGGAGCATTTTCAAGGAGATTCAAGCAACAAGTAAGTGCATTTTCTCTCTATTTTTTTGCATTTTTATTACAGCAATTTGCATGTGCATTTCTTTTACAAATTTGTGCATTTTTTGTTTTTTTTTTTAAAGCATTCATGGCTCAATCAAGGGCAGCAGGAAAGGGGAAGAATGTCCCCATTGGAGATGCCCCTCCTCTCCCAATTTCATTAGGGTCTGCTGCAAATGTTCCCTCTATTGCAAGTGGGGCTGCAACAGCAGCTTCAAATGTTGAGGGAAGACTTCCTCCTCAAGATAACAAATATCCCTTGTGGAAATATGTCACAAGAGAGCAAGGGCCAAGCAGCAAGGTGAAGGGAGGAGACAATGTGAGTTGGAAATGCAGCTATTGCCACAATACTTTCACGAGCACATATTTCCGTGTGAAAGGTCATTTGTTGGCTTTACTAGGTTGTGGAAATGCAGCTTGTGCAAAGGTGGCTTTACCAAGTTGTGGAATTGTAGCTTGTGCAATGGTGCATTTACCAAAGAGGAAAGAAATGGAAAGAGAGTCCAATGTTGGTATGGCAAACATGGCTGCAAAATCAAATAAAACCAAGAATGATGACCCCCTTCCATTCTTGAGGAAAAGCAGCAACAAATTCCCATTTGAGAGTTCTGGTGGGGGAAGAGCAACAAAAAGAAAGGCAATTTCACTTGGTCCAATGGACAAGAATTTTTAGAAGGAGAAATGGGAATAGCTTGATCTCACCATTGTCTTTTCTTCTATCAAAACTTCATATCCTTTAATGCTGCACACTCACCTCTATTTATTGAGATGTGTCAAGCTCTAACTCAAGGGGCTCAATCAGAGTATGTGCCTCCTGGGTCAGAGAAGCTTAGAACCACATTGTTGACGAAGGCAAAAAAAGAGGCGGGAAAAATGCTTGAGCCTATTAAAGCATCGGCCAACATCTAGGGTTAGCATTGTTTCTAATGGATGGACAGATCCAGCACGACACCCACTCATCAACTTCATGGTGTCTTCCTTGAATGGTCCAGTTTTCTTGAAAGCAATGGATGCACTCGGACAATACAAGGATGCACAATATATGGGTGAGTTGTTTATTAAAGTTATTGAAGATGTAGGTGTTGATTCTTGTGTGCAAATCATTACAGATAATGCACCTGTTTGCAAGGCTTCTGCATGATTGTGGAAGCTAAATATCCATAAGTGCTTTGGACACCTTGCATTGTCCATTCATTAAACTTAGCACTGGAATCTATTGCTTTTGATGTGCTTTGGATTGGTAACATTATTGAGGATGCACAGCATATCCGTAACTTTGTACAAAATCATACAAATGGCCTCACTATCTACAAGGAGTACAACAATCTATCATTGTTGAAGATTGTGGATACATGTTTTGCCTCTTCATTCATCATGTTGAAGAGGTTGAAGGAGGTCAAGACCTCTCTTGGGGCCATGGTTATTTCAGAGTTTTGGTTTTTTTGGAGAAAGACAGATCAAGTAGCCTCTAAAAAAGTAAAGGACACAGTGTTAAATGATGCTCGGTGGGAGAGGGTAGATCTACTTCTTCTAATCATGGACCCTATCATTTCTTTGCTTCGATTTGCAGATACAGGCCAACCCATCCTAGGAGAGGTTTATGAGGGATGGGATTCCATGATTGACTCTGTGAGGAGCATTATTTTACAGAGTGAGTGCCCTGAGTATGAGACATCATCAGAGGCCTTCTTCACCACTATACAAGATATTCTTGTCAGCAGATGGGACAAGAATTGCACACCTTTACATTGTTTGGCTCACTCATTGAACCCAAAATACTACAGCCATGAGTGGTTGAATGGTGGACCTTCTCGCAAATTCCTTCCTCACATGGATGGTGAAATCTCACAGGGGAGGAAATATGTATTCAGGCTGGTTTTTTAGTATAGAGCATCCCTTGATGAGGTGGAGGATGTCTTTGCAAAGTTTTCCACTGGCACTGGTCGATTTGTAGGATATGATCTGATTAGAAACAAGGGGGCTAAGAAGCCCTATTCTTGGTGGGAAAATCATGGGGCAAGAAGCCCTCCTCTACAACAGTTAGCCATGAGGCTCCTCTCTCAGGTGACTTCATCCTCTTGTTGCGAGAGGAATTAGAGCACATATGGGAATTTGTATAGTGTCAAGAAGAGCAGGCTTGAGCATTCCAGGGCAGAGACAACGGTGTATGTGCACGCCAACCTTCGTTTTATTTACTGGCAGAGGGATGAGTGGTTGAAGGAAAAGACAAAGATGTGGGATGTCTTTCCTGATGATATGGGTCTGGACAGCAGTGTTGAGTTGGCCTTGGCCAACTTGGATTTCAATGATCCAGTGCTAGAGCCTGTCACATTTGAAGATGGTGATACCGTAGAGGGGTCATCCTCCACACCAACAGATGCAGAGATGACTTTGGATACAAGGGAGGAGGATGCAGCAAAGGAGAGCAGTGGTGACCATGATGATGAGTACAGTGATGTTGATTTTGATGATGACTATGACAATTGATGACTCATGAGTCATGAGCTACCTACTGCCTTGAGGTTTGTATACTTGTAGTTGTTTTGAATTTTGCTATTTCTATTTGCCATTGGCATTGCACTACCTGTGTAACACATTTTGATTTTGATGACTTAATGAGGAAACTACAGTATCTTTATCTTACTATCTTGTCTTTCTCCTATTGGATCACTGATTAATTGAATATGTATTATGAATCATGATTTATCATTTATGTCACAATTGTATTTGTATGCATAATGTTACTTTGTAAAACTTACATCTAGATGAAGATCTATGTTTGAAATCAATGAATTTGTATCATGAATGAGAATTTGTGTAAGAAATATCTAATTTTTAATTAATTAATATATATATATATATATATATATATAACGTGTCCTGTTCTAGGGGGTCAACGTGTCTATATCCGACAATCGAATCCCCCTATCCGTCAAATCCTAAATCCCCGTGTCAGGTGACTTAGGTTATAATATAATATCTCGGCCCCTTAATGTTTTGATCGAACCGAATATATTGGCTTTAAAAATTCTTCGTCCCTTTTTACTTTTCGATCATTACTGGTAATGCAGCTCCTAATTTTAATGGTGGCTCTCACCAACTGGATGCAACCCCATAAAAGAATATTTGGCCCAATATCAGATATTGTAGAATATGCCTTGCAAGAGGAAATCTTCGGCTATTTTTTATCTATTTTTGGTACAAGAATTTTTTTCCAAAAACTAGTTCTTTTGAAACCCGTGATTTACTCTGAGATTGTTTTGCAATAAACCCTCAGACTAGCAAGATGCACTGCTCTGATACCACTTGTTAGTTCCCTATACTACTAGTGTAACCCCTTATTATTATTAGTACAACCCCCTTATTATATTGTTGTGCCCATGTAGTCCCCATATTATTATTATTGTGCCCCACAGAAACCCACTATTGTTATTATTGTGCCCTTACATTCTTATTGCTATGTCGGCTCTGATTATATTATGACACCTTAGACTCCTATATATAGAAAGGAGGTCTTGTCATTTGTATCATCCAAGAACAACAAAGAATTACGACTATAATTATGGAAGTGTTTTTTCTCCTAGCCTTCCACAACCTACAGGGTTTACACCACAACAATTGGAAGAAAAAAGAGAAAAAGGGTTTTGTTACAATTGTGATAGCAAATACACCAAAGGTCATAAATGTGCTGAGAAGAAATTATTTTACATAAATTATGAAGAGGAGGAAGAAAAGGATCAAGAAACATCAAAAGAAGAGAATATACACCAGGAACCCACCCCAGAGAAAGAAGAAATGAATCTGACCATATCTTGTAAAGCATTGGAAAGAATTACCACTCCTCAAACTCTCAAGATAGAAGGACATATCAAGAAGAAAAAGGTTCAAGAAGTGAAAGATCACATCAAGAAAGAAGAAATGAATCCGACCATATCTTGTAATGCATTGGCCAGAATTACCACTCCTCAAACTATCAATATAGAAGGACATATCAAGAAGAAAAATGTTCAAGAAGTGAAAGATCACATCGAGCATCAAGAAATGAATCCGACCATATCTTGTAATGCATTGGAAGAAATTACCACTCCTCAAACTATCAAGATAGAAGGACATATCAAGAAGAAAAAGGTAATAGTGTTGATTGATTCGGGCAGTACCCATAATTTTATTCATTGTAAGATAGCCAAGGAATTGAATTTCTTCCTATATCCAGCACCAGAGTGTCAAGTGATGGTTGCAAGTGGAGGAACCATAAATTGCTCTGGAAAGTGCCATAATATCAAGCTATCCATGGGAGAATATGTATTGAATAGCCCAATGCTTTCCATTCCAATGGGTGGTGTTGATGTTTTACTAGGAGTCCAATGGCTACAATCTTTGGGTATGATAGCTTTTAATTTTCAAGAACTTTTCTTGAAATTTTTTTGGGAAGGAAAGGAAGTTGAATTGAGGGGTATCAAAGGGAAACCGGGAAAGATAATCAACTCTAACAGCATGACAAAGCTTCTAAATAAAGAACAACGAGGCGTAATTGCACAATTATGTTCACTAGAGGATCCCACATCGAAATCATGTATTTCTCCAAATCTCCAAAACATTTTGGACAATCATTCCAAGGTATTTGAGACTCCCAAAGGCCTCCCACCTATTTGTGATCATGATCATGCTATTCATTTGATTCCAGGGAGTGTTCCTCCAAACATCAAGCCTTACAGATATCCATATGCCCAAAAGAGTGGGAACTCATTCAAAAGTTGCAGAAGATCCCAATTCGAACAGTATTGCGAGAACTTGACAAGGAAGGAAAAATCATATTGGAACCTGAAGCAGTCACAGAACCGAGAAATCGACAGCGACGAAATAGATCAATTTCAAAGTATCTCATCAAGGGGAAGAACTTATCCGCTAAAGATTCCATATGGGAGGACAAGAATTTATACAAAAGCATCTAGAACTACTCAAGCGTTGAGGACAACACTTTTTGAAGGAGAGGGATATGTTAGGTCCCTATACTACTAGTGTAACCCCTTATTGTTATTAGTACAACCCCCTTATTATATTGTTGTGCCCATGTAGTCACCATATTGTTATTATTGTGCCCCATAGAAGCCCACTATTGTTATTATTGTGCCCTTACATTATTATTATTATGTTGGCTCTGATTATATTATGACCCCTTAGATTCCTATATATAGAAAGGAGGTCTTGTCATTTGTATCATCCAAGAATTGTTCATTTGTGTAATGTAAAGGAGGTTTCCCCCTCGAGGAGGCTTATTTCTAAGGTGTTTATCTATCTTTTCTATCTTTTTGTGAGCTAGTTTCATAACACCACTATAATAACCCTAATGGATATTTGAACAGTAGATACCATAAATAAACTTGAACAGCAAAATAAATGTAAATAGACACACAGCCAACAAATAATACACAAATAGATGTCGATAAAATCATTGAGCCATTTTATTAATCCACTGAAAAGAGTACATCAACATGAAGGAATAGTGGAACCTGAGCTTGCCAAGCAAGCGGAGCAAAACCCAAAAAAAGATCTCTGACCCAACTGATGAATGGCTCTGGCAATGATGTAGATGACTAGGTGAGAAGACTGTTGCAAACCAACTACGGCAAAACTTCTCTCTCCAAACTCCACTGAAGCACTGTGAGATTTCTGAGTGAAATCTCCTCAAGAGTGTTGGGTTTTCGTCCAACACCCACTAGCACACCCTTGGGTTTTCGTCCTGGGGCTACCAATGAAGCAGAGAACCGGGTTCTCAACCTCTCACACAAGAAGTAATATCAAATCCAAGACGTCCCCTAATGGCCTCCTCCTCCTCTTTTGTAAATCTGATGGACCCCTCTAGAACCTCTTATTTTATTATTATTTTAATCACTGAGCAATTTTCCCTCTTTTGCTTCAATTAAAATATTCTTTTTAATGTGGGAAAAGGGTAAATTGACCACCATGCCTCCTAAGGTCACTAAAAATCACTTCTAACCATCATGTCCTATAGATATTCTCGTTTTGGTTCCGACGAGCTATTATACTAAGGTGCTCTACCAAGTATTTCTCTCGAAATGCCACCTTAAGCATAATTAATTGAGTCGGGCCCATTAATAACTTTGTTTTTTGAAAGTTGTCAGAATGCAATGGAACGAAAGGCTTGTGCCAAGCGAATGCCATCGGACCTCATAAAATCTCCTCAAAACCCTTCCAAAAGCCCCTCGGCCCATCGAGGATGCCAACCTGCACTTGTGTCTGCCCCCAACTCTGAAAGTCCATCCTATCCATCCCATAAGGTACACCAGAAAAAGGAACATTACAACATGTTCATGAGAGAGCTCTAGCCTTCCCTTTAAATTCATGAGCTATCAGAATATCATAGGAAAATACCATGGGAAAATACCATGGGTCATCCAAATACCATGGTCAATTACCATGGGTCATCTAAATACCATGGGTCATCTGAAATACAATGGGCGGATACCATGGGTCACTACCATGTGTCCCCTTTTTTCCCTTGATGATCACTTGGAAAGGGACACAACAGTCCTCCCTTCTCGAGATTGCTTGTCCTCAAGCAATTCTAGAGTCTGCACATCAATACCAGGATCCCAAATGAATCTGAAAAATTCCTATTGCATCAATAAAATGAAATTCAGAACCTATATGTCAGGACCAATTCTTGGATTCCAAATGAATCTGAAAAAGGCTCTACTAAACTCCAATTACATCAATAGGATATTATCGATCCTGATACCTCCTGTCAACTCTTTCCCACGATGCAACAAATCATCCATCATAAAAATCCCCGGATCCCAAACCTTAGTATCATCATATATCCTGAAGATGGTAGCATATTTGAGTAAGCCAACCAAGGGAAGGGTGTCAAATTCTTCCTCCCATGGGTGTACTCCACTTGGATCCCATTTCCAACTTGGGAGTCCATCATGCTTCCACTACGCTACTTTGATGACATTTGGAATAACAATATGCTAGAGCTCTATCTCTTTTCCCTACATCCCCACAAAATAGCCATCATGTAGAAACAACCTGAGAGACCTACAAGACTTGGCTCCTTTCTCCATAGAAGGAAACACCTTATACCAACCCTCCATCCCATGCTTATGTGTCATCACCCTCTCTCTATGTGGGTTGAACAATAATGTGCAAGGTTACTCATTAATCATGTATCCACTCGTATGCAAATGCGAACTCAAGATGTTGCAAGCCTTGTCTATGTACTTCTGAAGAGGGTTGTTCTATATCCCACCTCTTGCTCTTGCTAAATGCAACACAAGAGCATGTCCATGTTGTTGCCCCATCATGAATTTTAACTGCTCCTCAATATCATAAAGCTTGGCAATTGTCCTAGCGCACATGATTCCACACACCTCAAACTCACTATCCTTGTTAATATTCTGCCTTTTAGCCTCCTAAATTTTTCCTTCATTGCTAAGAGGCCTTCTGCAAGATTTTTTATCTCCTCCTGAGTATGCCCCTAGGGGCTTTCAATTGAAAGCTCTTGAGAAAAAATAAGGGAAGTGGTACTCCAACCAATGATATTATATTTCACACTACTATCATCCTCCTATATGATGGCATCTGAAGAATGTGCTTCCACATAAATCCCATCAACCCTTTCTTCTTCTTCCACCAATTCCTCATCAAACAAGTGAGGTTTCATCTTCCCTTCACATTATTTGACAATATTGTGTACCAAATTGTAAGCAGTTGTAGAGATGACATGTTTCAAAACAGCCACTAACAAAGACATGATGGGTCGTGAACATAGTTTTAAAAACCGACTGGCATGAACCATAAATCAATCAAACTGGCAGGTTCATTAGGTAACCGGGTCGAACTGGGCAAAAAACCTGATTTAAGGGTTGACTTCTCCAAAAAATCACAAAAACCGGTCGGTTTGACGAAACCAATCGGTTTATAGTCAAACCGGTTGGTTCCGTCATAAACCGGTCAGTTCATTACCAAGGTCGCGGTGAACAGTGACATACCCACACGAACTCTTTTTGGAAGCTTCCTGGGTGTTTTGGAGGGAAAGTAAGGGTTTTCCCCTCCAAAAAGACCATCTCCAAGCCTTTAAAAGGAGCTCACCCCCCTCATTTGCCTCACACATCTCATTTGGAGTTTTTGTGAGTTTCATTGGGAGCTTGAAGAGTGTTTATTTTTTGTTGGAGTAGTGTAACAACAGAGAGTTTGAGCTTAGTAGTAGCCATCATGCCTCCAAAAGCCCAAGGATACTGCATGGACTCATTATGATATGATTGATGGAAAAATGATCTGCAAATATTGCCAAAAATCTATTGAAGGAGGGGGTATTAACAGGTTCAAGCAACACTTGGCTGGGATAGGAGGCCATGTAAAGCCATGTGGAGCACCAAATGAAGTAATAGGGCATATTAGGACAAAATACCTTATGAAGTTTGAGACTCAAGTCACTGAACCAGCAAAGAAGCTTGTGACTCAAGCAGTTGAAAAGTTTGGGAGTCGAGACTCAACCAACTAAGTTTGATCATGATGAGAAACTTCAACTTTCAAAGTTTCAAGTGATAATGTTTATTACTAGTATCATATATGTAGACTTGTAGTAGGCTAGTGACCCCACAGCTTGTAGGCTTTGTTTTTGGACTCCAGAGGCCATTTAGAGCCTCATTGATTATATATTTTATTGTTGATATGTATTGCACTTGGTGCCATTTTGATATTTTCACCTTTACATGGTATATATTTGAGCAAACTTTGCATATTTTCAGTCTATTGGTTTGGAACCATGGTTTTAAATCTTAAAAACAATTTTTTTCATTAAAAATTAATTATGTCGTGTTTTTTTCAACCAGTTCATTGAGATCTAACCAACCCCAATTTGACCAGTTTCGGTTTGAAACACGGTTTATTAGGTGGACTGGCCCAGTCACTAGTTCAGGTTTTTAAAGCTATGGTTGTGAAATAACATCAGTTTCCTTAATAATTGTAGTCAAAATAGTTCTCATGTCATCACAATAGAATTGTCATGATCCTCATTGATAACATCGAGGAAAAGATGGAACATTTATAGAATAAGATCACAATCAACCATGACAACACATGATTTCACTTGTGCCATCAAATTTAGAATCGTATCCCTCTTAGTGAAAGGACTTTTGATGCCATCTAACCCTTAAAAACTCCCTTGAAAACTTTCAACGATCAGTTGGAACTTGGAATATCTCCTTCATTATATCTTCCTTGTAAGGAAGGTTAGGAGTTGTAACAATTAGAAGTTCACTTAAACAATGTGTGACAGTAAGTCTTACCTCCTTATCCTTATGTCTCAGCAACCTATGCTCACCCAAGTAAATCACTATTAGAACCATAGTTGCCTGCATCAACTGAGAAGTTGTCTAATCCACCTTATGTAAACACTTTTCCACCTCCTCCAACGAGCTAAGAAGGGCCTCTCTTGATGGAGACAAATGACCAAGCTTGTCTCCTATATTAAAAACTTCCTCCTCTTTCTCTAGCATCTTTTTCAAGGATCCCATCAAAATACTGTTGAAGTATTTAAGAGGAGTGTCAATAACCATATCTCACTATTAACCCCATCAGGCTAGCAGGATGCACAGCTCTGATTGTTGAGAAATCTAGGGGCAGCTAGATTAGGTGATTTATCTTACTTTGATAATTGCTTGTGATGTATTTTAATTAACTCGATTAGCTTCTTCTTTCATTTTATTAGTGTTAGTGTTCTTGATCATCAAACAACGACCAAACAATGAACAATGAGACAAGCAAACACAAGATATAGGCAATCAGCCAAGGCCAAAACCTCTCCTCTTGAGAGGAAAACCCACAAGAACTCTTCTCTTCTTATAGAACTTCAAATGACGAATTTGAAGATCTATGACCCTTGACCAAGACCCCTCCAAGACCAAGTCAAACCTCTAATGAATGAGCTCCTCTTCCACAAAGTCAATGATGGTCAAACTAGCCTTCTAATAGCTGCTTGCTTCCTCTTTGACCTCAATTTCAAACCTGTACTTTTGACTATGATTCTTGTCCCTCCTGCAGCAACCCTAACTCACACGTGTGATCGAAATATGGTAGAAATGGTCTATTTTCTCCTTCGCTTGGGCAGCAAGTCCTTCTTCAATAATTCGGCTTGTATACTAGAGTGAAATTACCCCAAAACTTAACTTCATTTAAGGACTGTAATTTTGCCATGCTGCAACTATACGGATGCCCTAATTTTCTCTTTGCACGTGCGAAAACTTCAGCCCAAAGACAATCAAAAAACTCGGATTCTTTTTTCTTTGAATCTTCTTCTTCTTTGTCGGATTTAGCTCTTCTTATCTTCTCTTTATTGAACTTGTGTGTGCTTTTTGGATGCCCTCAAAAGAGGTCAACTAGCCTCTTATATATAGGCTTCTAGAGATTCTCATTAGGCCAACATGCCATCTCTAGGAAGTTGACTTGTGATCCTTTGAAGACCGACTTGTCTTGGAGCATTATGACAAGGTCTTGGAGGGTCTTTGACTCTAATAATTTTTTCATTACAATAAAGGATCTTCCATACATGATAATGACTCAATTGACTTGTAGACTCAATGACAAGCCATAAAAGCACTCAATGGGTGCTTGACCTATAAAAATAAATTTTCCTTGAGCATGAAACCCATGCCTCAAGAATGACAATAATAAATTTATTTTTCTCTTTACACCAAATACATCAAATCATGAATACATATGTCATTATGAAGACCGAATCTAGTTACGTATTTCAACATTCCCTCTTAACTAGGGAGGTATTCATAATCCATACAAGGTACTTGGACATTCTCAAACTAAAGAATTCTCATAAGAAGAGTCGGATTGGTAAGCCATCTCATAAGCTACTTCCTTAGCTTATGTCAGAGCATCTCATCATACTAACTAGCATTGTCACATAGCAAGGCCTTGACTAACAACTCTATCTCTCCACAAGATCAAAGCACAATGCTGGCGAGACCAATGACTGATAGACACCATCATCATTGTCTCTCAAGGGACATACCCTGCCTGGGTGTTCACAGGGTATGTCCTTTTAGAACAACTCCTATCTTGGAATAACACATCCTCAAGGAATTTCCTCTTCGACTAGTCTTACCTTTTCAATGCCCTACCACATCCTCAAAGAGTATCGAAATCAATCTCAGATGCTTACTCAATCCTCCATTCTTTCTTCACAACATGAAGACAAGAATGATGTGTCTATCTCTCCCTCTCAACTAGGGAAGATATGCTCATTCCTATAAAAGGAATATACCCAAGCTCCCTCTTACCCAGGGACTTGTCCAAGCTCCCTCTTAACTAGGGACTTGTTACCAACAGCAATTATCTGCTCTTTGGTGGAGATCATGGTACTATCAGTTGTTGGTAGGGCTCCTCCATTTGATGTCATGAACTTCATCTTCTTCATTATGGAGCCTTTGTCTTCTAAATTTTCTTCGTAGGGCATTGGCCATCCATCACTTTCCTTTCAATGAACCATAGTGTTGAACCAATAGTCATGTCATCCTTCTTTGCATCGGAAAGTGATCTTCCAGTCCACATCTAGCTTTTCTTCACATAGCTACCTCTTCCAAGTCATGTTTCTTTTAGGATCTTCCATCCATTCCCATGAGTACTAGTTGTAGGTGACATCTACAACTCTCTTTCGATAGCCCTATTTCAACCCAACCAGATGTTGTTCAAAAATAAAAAATGAACATCAAATCAAAGTTACCTTTTATGATGGCCTTTCATCATGACATCTGCTTCTTGCAACATCAACATCCTGCACATTCATAAACACATCTCCAAGACTTTCAATGTCAAGGGTCTCCTTCCTTTACAGACTTTATCAAAGTCTTCATATCTTCTCTATGGAGATGTCATAGCTAATGTTGATCACTTATCTTATCTTACGTGACTATAGTTGCATCTTTTACGAACTCTTCTTCCTTTCTTCACATATTTCTCCCCAGGAACTTTTATACATAGTTCCTTCATCTTTATCAACCACCTCATATTCCATATGAGGTCATATTATGTTGATTTCATCTTATCAATATGTGAACTAGTTCAAGGTATATGCCTTCATGCATCTTTTTAAAGGAAGAGATCATTCTTCTTCAATCATGCTCATGATATAGAGCATTCAACTATGTTATCGCAACTATATGATGACATGACTTAATCTATCAAATATATACATACCTCTTTTCTCCTTTTGGTCATCTAGACTTCCTTCGACGGCTTCCTTCGAAGGTACTTCAACCATCTTGACATGCTACACTCCTTTGACACCATATCATCATCCTCCTAAACAATGGATCCCACACAAGGTGGAATCTAAACCATCAGTGAGACACTTGCTTCTTCCAAGTAGAGATGAACCTTCTAATGAAGATTCCAATGGAGGATCTTGATTATCCTCATCCTACAAATGCTCCTTCCTAATGATGATGATGTATGATGATTTCTTTCTATCTTTTATCATGCTAGATGACTTTCTTCCAACCATATATACTACTACTTCGGTTTCCTTTTCATGCTTTCAATGAGGATACCATGAGCTACTTTCTTTCTATCATAATGATTGCTACAACCATGTAGACTTCTACTTCAACTATCCTTTCAAGCTTCTATAATGATGTCATGAGCTCTTTCTTGCTTCAATCGTATGCTTCTAATATGATGCATCTTGTCATACTTACAATGCTTCTCATCCTGACTGCAATCTTTAACCATGGTAGAGGTCTTTTCACCTCCTACTTTTCCTTGCTATGTACCTGAAGATTAAATGTGTGAGAATTCTTAAGAGTGAAGATCTATCCCTTCTTCCTTCTTAGATTTCTTCTCATCAGGTTCTTCAACTTCTTCGGTGACATGGGCTTCATTCCTCTCTTTCCTTTTCTTGTTGCCCTTCTTGAGTTTAGGACAATCTCTCTTAAAATGCCCATATCCTTGACAACCATAGCATTGGATCTTTGACATATCGATCTTCTTCTTTTTCTGAACCAAACTTCCCAAACTTTCCTTTTCTTCTAGCCATGGTAGTGAATGCTTGAACTTGTCCATTTGATCCCACATCGCTTTTTGCCTTCAACCTGGTTTCTTCAATTTTACATAGTGACCAAAGTTCATTGAATGGGGTGGCTTCCTTCTTTCCACAGATGCCTGATACAAAGTTGCCCCATTCATCAGGTAGTGCATTGAGCACAACAATGGTCATTTTTTTGTCGGACATTATTTCTCCTAACTCTTGTAGTTGGTCTCTTATTAGGCTATCCCTTCTTCCTTTGATACCTTCATCTTTTATAGCTCGATTCTCAAATTCTTCTGTAGTGTTTATGAAAAACAGTTCTACCAACTTTTCATAGATTTCTTTTGAATTCTCCAAGTTTGCTGCATAAGGGATTTCTTTTGAATTCTCCAAGTTTGCTACATAAGGGATTACGAAATCCTTGATTGATTCTATAAGGATTCTTTGAGCCCTTATTTCCCCTTTCATATATTTTGATAGATCTTGAGCTTCTTCTTGATGTGGTTTGACGATTGAACCCTTAACATGTCCAATGGCTTTATTTTTAGACGTAGATATAAAGATACTTACTTGTCAAGTGAAGATACTCCTAGATAATGATATCTTCAACTTGATGCCTTCTTGATTTTGATGATGATGTTTTTCTTCCTTGAAGATGACAATGCTTCTTCTTCTATGGATGTCTTTCTTCAAATATGCTTGAGGTGTGATCCTTGATTTAAAGAGAGGGAGAACACCTTGATTCCATTGATGATGATGGAAATGCTTCTTCTCGCTTCCTTGGATGAGACTGTAGAATGAGGAGGCTTCAAGATGCTTCAAATGTGTAGTCCTTACTTCTTTGAGCGTAGGTAGGCTTCTTTTTTAAAGTAGAGTCATTGAGGTCTTCTTCTTGATGTTGCTTTTAGATGATATGATGCTTGTGATGAGATGGATAGTCTTCCTTGATGCTCCTTAGATCCTTCGTGATGGTTTGATGTCCTCTTTGATGTCTTGACTTTCTTGACACTCCTTTTGATGATCCTTCTTCAAGATGTCTTCCTTGTCTTGTCACCTTAGCTCTGATACCATGTTGAAAAATCTAGGGGCAAGTAGATTAGGTGATTTTTCTTACTTTGATAACTACTTGTGATGTATTTTAATCAACTTGATTCGCTTCTTCTTTCATTTTATTATTATTAGCTATGTTGCACGGGTTCCCGCACCCGGGGGTGGGGTTATCGAACTCGTCCCAGGTTCCCGCACCTAAGTAACGGATTTGGGTACGGGTTCTTCCCAGAAGAACCGGGTTCTTACATGAAGAACCGGGTTCTTCAAAAAAAAAATTGGGTTCTTTTCCTTTAATGGGTTCTTGGGTTCTTCGGGTTCTTCGGGTTGGGTTCTTTGGGTTCTTCATAAAAAAAACTATATTAAAAAAACTATATTTTGAAAATACATACTAGGATATGGCATGCATGAATGACATGTTTATGCTACTTATAACTTTATAAGTTATTTCAAAAATTCAAACATAAAATAAGAATTTACATGTAACATTGTAAGATACTAAGATGTCTAATGCCAAAGCAGCGAGTCCAACATTTACTTAACTTAAGTAAATGCTAGACTCAGCTATTTTGGTGAAACTTGGGACAGATTTTGTCACACACAGCTGACTGAGATACACTAGCCAAGTTTCCTACAAACTCAGGAGTACGCTCAAAAATCCTAAAGTATTCTGAGTTCTCAAAGACTCAACATTTTAAACTTTATTTTATTGGGCTGCCTTGTGTGTTTGGTGGGACAGCAGTGAAATATATGCTGCCAGCAGCCATAATTTATACTTTAATGTAGCCACAAGCCTTAAAAAAAAACCACAGAATTTATATGTAATGATTCAAAATATATATAGTATAAAAAACGCTCTCGATCTGGAAGCTTCTAAAAATTGTGTCCCCCACTCTGGCTCCCACTTCCAAGCAGCCTTGGTTCTTATACCTATTAGTTCTTTTTTAATAAAAAGGGATGCAATAATATTGGAGGTCAAATAACTTGTATTTTCCAGTTTTTTGGTCTTTGAGGAAGCCATTGTTCCTTAGGCTTTAGCTATTTAGTATTTTTATTTTAGTATTTTAAAATTTCCTAGTTCATGTTTGAAGATGCCTTAAGGCAAATTTTGAATGTAGTATGACAATGGACATATATCATGATTCATGATTCTTATTAATATGTAAACAATGAACAGTTTTTTGGTGATAAATTTTGAAATTTCAATGTCAATGTTGAATGTTCAATGATGTGCATGTTTAAATGATTAAAGTTTTCTTGTTTAAAGTTGAAAAAATATACAAATTCAAATTTCATATATATTATTAATTATAATTTATAAATTTATAATTTATAAAATATAATTATTAAAATTTAATATTATTATATTACCCGACGAACCCACGCACCCTGTTTCCAAAAATGTCGTCCCCGTCCCCGTCCCCGAACCCCTGTTTCCTGGCAACATAGATTATTAGTGTTTGTGATCATCAAACAGCTACCAAACAATGAAGAACAATGAGACAAGAGGACAGAAGATATAGGCGATTAGCCAGGGCCAAAACCTATCCTCTTAAGAGGAAAACCCACAACAACTTTTCTCTTCTTATAGAATTTCAAATGACGAATTCTAAGACCTATGACCCTTGACCAAGACCCCTCCAAGACTAAGTCAAACCTCTCATGGATGAGCTCCCCTTCCACAAAGTCAATGATGGTCAAACTAACCTTCCAACAGTTGCTTGCTTCCTCTTCGACCTCAATTTCAAACCTATACTTTTGACTATGATTCTCGGCCCTCCTGTAGCAACCCTAACTCGCACATGTGACAGGAATATGGTAGAAATGGTCTCTTTCTCCTTCGCTTGAGCAACAATTCCTTGTTCAATAATTCGGCTTGTACACTAGAGTGAAATTACCCAGAAACTTGATTTCATTTAAGGACTGTAATTCGACCTTGCTGCAGCTGTACGGATGCCCTAATTTTCTCTTCACATGTGTGAAAACTTCAGCCCAAAGACAGTCAAAAACTCGGATTCTTTTTTCTTTGAATCTTCTTCTTCTTTGATGGATTTAGGTCTTCTTTTCTTCTCTTTATCGAACTTGTGTGTGCTTCCTGGATGCCCTCAAAAGTGGTCGACTAGCGTCTTATATTTAGACTTCTAGAGAGCCACATTATGTCGACATGCCATCTCTAGGAGGCCGACTTGTGATCTTTTGAAGGTCGGCTTGTCTTGGAGCACTATGGCAAGGCCTTGGAGGGTCTTTGACTCTAATAAATTTTTCTTTGCAATATACATCATGCCCAAAAGGGTCTTCCATACATGACAATGACTCAATTGACTTGTAGACTCAATGACAAGCACTAGAAGCACTAAATGGGTGCTTGACCTATAAAAAGAAATTTTCCTTGAGCATGAAACCCATGCCTCAAGAATTACAATAATAAATTTATTTTTCTCTTTACATCAAGTACATAAAATCATGATTACATATGTCATTATGAAGACCGAACCTAGTTACATATTTCAACACCAATACCATTGTAGTGTCCCTTTTCAATATAAGCCAATAAATTTTCTTTATAACATTTTAACGAATGGTTTGCAAGGAAACCTTTGGGACATTTTGTCAAGCAGTTTGTATTCAGTTAAACATTAAACACTTATGCAACAAATAAACACAATAAATTCTCATAATGGGCAGCAAAAATGCAACCAATTATTTTATTAATATTCAACACAATATTACATTCCAATCAATCTTCTTCCTTATTCAAAATGAACCTATGAAACTTCTATAGTAATAGAATGCTTGGTTGTATTAACTACTAAAGAGTGTTGTTTCCTCCAAAACAATAGGTCTTCAATGTTGGGCCCAGTTGAGAAGTCTAATTGACTCCTCTTCTCCAATCTAAAGCACCAATGAAGGATCCGTATGACCCCTCCTTCATTGAAGCACAAACAAGAGAATTGATATGATCCCTCCTTATGGATTGGCCAGGATCTATCGTCGCAACACCGAGGTCCGAAACCAATCTAACTAGATCAGCTAAGGTGTATCTCACACCACCGAAACTACCCTCCAAAAACTAGGTTTTCACCCTTTTCGCAAGCAACAAGAGCTCTCAGGCCAATTATCAAAATCAATATCAACTCAACAAGTTCATGAGAGAGCTCTAGTCTTCCTTTTAAAGTCTTGAGCTATTAGAATACCATGTGCCATCCAAATATCATGGGTGAATACCATGGGTGATCACCATAGGTCATCTGAAATACCATGGGTGGATACAATGGGTCATCCGAAATACCATGAGTGATTACCATGGGTCCCCTTTTTTCCCTTTGATGATCACTTGGAAAGGGACATGACAGAATGAGGGTAACTTCTAACGGGTACATATACACTATACAAAATTATGCCAAGATGTGCCAAAGTCCTTTAGAGTCTAGACTAATCTGAACTATCGCATTCTCTTCTACCTTGTCACCAATTGTAACTAGTTGATCTCTCAACTATGTGATCTTCATCAATAGCCAACTACTATATCAATCTTGCTCATGCAAGTACTAGCCATATGTTCTTCAAAAGCATTCTCCTAGACATAGTGTCAACTTGGTACAAGGTGACCAACGTAGTAAGCATCTCCCTGGTCATCATCTTCTTTGTGATATAAGGGATTAGATAATCCTTCACAAAATCCAAAACAATTCATTTCACTTTGACTGTGTGTTCAACTAACTCCTTGGGGTTTGTGGGAAGCATGACCTCTTTCTCCACAAGGTACCTAAACTTCCATGGAACAAAGTTGAAGCACCGTCCAACATGTGACACTATTGAAGACCATGACTAATCATGACTACATCTCTTCAAACAAACATGAAAACATATCAACAACCAAGATTCAAATCTGCAACCTCTTACAGTTGCAAATCACCTTTTTTCAGGGACACAAACTAACACTCCAATCCCTAGAGCAACCAAGGCATCACACCCCAGAACCCTTCATAGATATGTATATGCTTTAATTACTAAATTTTTAGCATTCCACCCCTAAAACCCTCCAACAACTCCCTCTCAGAGGTTGCAATCCTAGCCATATATAGATTTCTTGAAAGTGTCAGCAAAGCACTCTGATACCATGTTATTTTCCAGATCATGGTAACCAGATTTTGCACTTACAAAGAATAACCTAAATCCTAGGTAGGTGAAAACTTGAAAGCTTTTATCAAAACAATATATCTGAGTATGCTAACCTACAAATACACACTGCTGAAAATTTAAATATCAAAAATATACAAGTCTGAGCTCTTAATCACATCTATCTTCTATTGATAACAGAAAGAATAAAATACACAACAGCTCAAAACCAAAATCTTGCTAATCAGCACATGGTGTGCCTTACATCTCCTTTATAAAATAGGAAGAAGAGAGAATATACAACATATATAGACACATGCAAGAAGCACCTAGTGTCACTATATCAAACCCTAACCCTAATCTGAACAGCTATTGCACGCTAACTGCATGAATAAGAGTGCCAATATCAGTGCACCTTCTAGAGATAATTGCATCAAGAGAATTGTTGATGCCTCCTACAGATCTATGACCTCATCTCGAAATAGACCACTCCCATTCTAGCGCCTTAGGCAGCCTCAAAATCTATGCCCTATATAAGAATATACCATGCATTCAATCTATAACTGAACTAAACTGAATACTGACAAAAGAAAAAGTGGAATCGCTAAATCTAGAACAACAGTAAAGCAGATTTAAGTGAAGGTGACAAAACTGGATATATTCTAAGATTGGTGCATGCATGCACCCTTTACTCTCCTACATAATTGTGCTGCCTCCACACTGCGTTGTGCTACCTCCCTGCCAGTAGTGCTGCATAGAACCCAAGATTGGAACTGTTGAAGCTTGTCACTACTATACAGATCTGCATCACTGTTGCACAAGACTCTAGTTGTACAAACATACAGAAGATTATCTGGATTGTAAGCTAAACAATGAAAGAAAACTAACATGTATTTGTAGGCATGTCAAGTAATTTGAAATATAGAATTGATCAGTGCAAATGCATACCCCAATTCTTCCTTCCACCAAGGATTCCATGAAGAAGAACGGCTGTTGGTGGTTCAGGCATTGATTTGTCCTTGACCGAACTCCAACTAACCTGCACAAACATGAAGATTAGATGAGCTAAATATTATGCAATGGTATTTCCGTATGTTTAAAAAATTCCTAATGTAAGACATGTAAACGTTCCTAAAAGAAAAGGAAGTGGGAAAAGGAAGAAAATACAATAATGGATGCAAAGAATTTGATCTTTCAAGTTTCAACTATGAAAGAAAATATATGAATAAGATGTCTACTTGCTGCAATACCACTTATAAGGAGAAACCTTCAAACCCTTGAATGTTTCTACAATTCGATATAAAAATTTAGATGAGGATTGTTGTGTCCATAAAATAATATCTTATATACATTATTAAGTATTAACAAGCACATCCTTTCCCACAAGACCCAACTCTTGTTATGTACCCATAGCAATCTATTCAACTACATAGTATAATCAATCAATTTTATCATTATAATTCAAAAATGCCTGCATCTTTTTCTTTGGAAAAGGATGACGTGTGTTGTTATAATGGACATGCACACTCTACCCTTCTTTCATTGGATTATGTTATTGCTGATCTCCATCAAGCCCAAAGGACATTGTTGCTACAAACCTTTCTCTACAATTTCTTTAAAGCTTTCATCTCTTATCTTAAGCTGCACATTCCTTTAGTTATTTGGCCTTGAACGTTTTCAATTTCATACTTCGACCCCTAAAACCTCTTTGGAGCCACATACTGGATCCCTACACCCTTGCAAACTCTTTGGAGCCACATATTGGATCCCTGCAACAGCATTGGTAGCCACCTAAATATGCACTATAGCCCCAAGTTGGCCCTTCTTCGAACCCTTTAGCCATATAGTCCCCACAATGGATTCCCTCGTGCAACACTCCTGTTACAAAAAATTTCCCTCCAATTTTTCTATAGGTAACAGATTGCATCAGTCCACATAAGTCGCATAATATCTTCAATGTTGCACATCATAAAACATTGTTCCCACAGATTTGCATGCACCATGAAAACTAGCATGACAATGATCATTGCCTGTAGACATAAGTTGGCATCATTTTGAGGGAGATCTCTGCCAAATTTTGTTTATTAATGTTGATGTTTCTAGCATCAGATAGGAACTTGAGCACAAGTCTATTGTCGGACCTGTGGAAATCATGCAAAAAGGTCCTTTCTATTTTGTGATTCACTTTAATTAAAGTTAATTATTAAAGTGGAGTATTTTATTAGTGAGTTGATTAATGTCTGATAAATGTAAAGTATTTACATTACTGATTTAGATGTAATCTCCACTGTCGATTGGGATTTAATCTCAACCATCAATTTCATTGAGAAATTAGGGTTATGGAAACTCGACCATCAACTCAATGTTATAAAAGAAATGGAAAGTGGAAGGAAAAGACACAGAAATTTTTAGAAAAAAAACACAAGTGAGACAGTGATAAAGGATTTTCACTCAGTGTACAAGTCCAAAGGAGGAAAGAGGAAACAGTGTGAGTAGAAAAAGTAAATTAACCCAGCTCTCAGAAATTGAAGGGGTCATACAGAGTAGGTGCAAAGGCAACTTCAGGAGGCTGTACACAGCAGGTGCAGAGGCAACTCCAAGAGGTCGTACAACCCAGCAAAAGAGAAGGGCGGCCATACAAATTTGCAAGACAAACTTCAACAACAACTAGAGGGGTTTTTCAGCAAGTTTTGGCAAGGTCGTACAGGTTGTATGGTGCACCAGAATAGCCAGGCTTTGCTGCACTTTTTCTTGTTTTCTCAATGGGCTATTTTCCCACTTTAGGAGCCTTTGTAATCTTGGAGTAATTTTAATGAAAAAAATATTTGAAAGTCAGAAATTTCTGTGTATTTTGGAGATTGGTTTTCTATAGCTTATGTTGATTTTTTATTTCTAATTAAGTTTCCAGTGAGTGTGTTCTATTTTGAGTTGAAGAATTCAATCTAAATTAATTTGTCAATAAGGAAATCATAAGAAATTAATTTACCTTGGTTGTTGGAATAAAGGTTTTAAAATGGTATCAGAGCCCGATCTCTGAGAGAAGTCGATTTCCAAGTAGTTACAGTAGCAGATCTAAAGGTTACTGCAATAGATTTGAAGGTTACCACAACAGATCTAAAGGCTACAACAAGCAATATTACAGATATGAGTGACCAACAAATGGATCTAGTGCAAATATGGGTATACAACAAGCAGATCTTGCAGATCTAAGTGACCAGCAGACAGATCTAGTGCAAATTTGGGTTTACAACAGGCAGATTGTCCAGATCTAAGTGACTAGCAGACAAATCTAGTGTAGATTTGAATTTACAGCAGGTCGATCTTGTAGAGTTTAGTGACCCACCGATAGATCTAGTGCAGATTTGTGTATACAGTAGGCAGATTATGCAGACATAAGTGACCAACAAATAGATCTAGTGCAGATTTGGATTTATAGCAAGTAGACCTTGCAAATCTGAGTGACCATCAGACAAATCTAGAGAAACTCTGGGTATACAACAGGCAGATCTACTAGATCAAGGGACAAGCAGTTAAGTTCTATTAGGTGCGTTAAGGACTAAGCACATTTGGAAGGTAGTTTTGTTTAGAATTGGAAAATAGCAGCAGCTAGTCTCAAATTTGAAGACAAATTGGATGGAGCTTCAAACTTCCTGCCCTGGAAAAAAATATTTACTTTGCTTTTAAAGGAAAAGGATATTTCAGAGATTGTTGGCAAAGTAGTTCCCTCAGCGACGTAGCAATTCACAGCTCATGAGAAGAAGGCAATTAGAACCATGTGAATAATCTTTGATGCATTGAAGGATCATTTGATTGAAGATCCTCACTTGTCCAAGATGAAGACGGCCAAGGAGATGTTATACAACATGGTAAGTCTCTACTAAAGCGATAACAAAAACAGGGAGATGGTACTGAGGAAAAAGCTCAAATCTACACAGATGTCGAGATCAAACTCAGTTATTAGTTACATCACTCAGATCCGTGACTAGCTTGCAGCAGTTGGGGAGAAGGTGATCAATGCAAAATTGGTAAATATGGCACCGAATGGATTCTCAAAGCCATGGGAACCATTTGTCAAGGGTATTTGTGCATGAGAGAACCTTCCCACTTTTGAGAGGCTTTGGGATGATTGTATCTAAGAAGAGAATCGGGAGTAGTCTAAAGCTAGCAGGCAGGAAAGTGACAAGAATCTGGCTGTTGTGAGCCAGAGAAGGAAGGAAAATGCAAAGGATTCCAATAAAGAAAATTTCCGAATTTATGAAAATGTATATGCAAAAAATTTCCAGCCATTTTCATTTTTTTATGTCGTTGAAATTTGTTAATTTTAGGCAACAATGGTATGTTCTATGCTTTAGAGCAATTTTACTTCAATTTCTTTATTAGCCCAATATCAATATTCAGATTAGCAATCACATCAACATGATAGTAAAATGCAGATAGAACATAAACATAAACAGTAGAAGACAAGCCAAGACAAGAGGACACAAGATGTGGCACCAGCCAAGGACAAACCCCAATGTGGGGAAACCCTTGATCAAATCTTCTTTTAGTCTTCAATAGTTCAGCAGAGAGAGATAGTACAATTTACAAATCTGATAATTTATAACAGCAGCAAAAGAGCCCTAACCAGAAAAGTCAATGCTGGTCAATAGGGCATATTTGACCCTCAGCAAATCAGTCAACTTCAGTCAACTTCGGCCTCCAAACAGCAAGATAAAACAGCCCTCAAAACAGTCAAATTCAACCTAGTCAAAGTCTGGTCAAACAGCCCACCTGTGGTCAGCCCTAGCTGCAGTCAACGCTGGTCAACAGTCAACGTTTAGCCTCGATTTCTGTGCCCAGAAATGCGGCTTGCCCAAACAGAGATAGCCCTCACAAAAACACAGTCAAAGGAGGTCAACGCATGCTGATCAATGCTTGGTCAAACTGTCCAAAAATTCGGTCTCCTGAAATTTCGGCCAACTGAAATTTCGCTCTCCTGAAATTTCGCTCTCTTGAAATTTCGGACGTGTGGAGAGAGAGAGGCCCAAAAATCTGTACCCAATCAATGAGGAGAGAGAAAGAAGTGTGAAAATGAGTGTGTCCAAATAAGGCTAAGGCATCATGTATTTATAGCAAATTTGAGGATGAATAGATGTGATTGTTAGGCTTCTGAGCCTACATAAGTTTGCTAGCCGACCTTGACAATTTGCCCATAATCAAAATAAATTCATAACTTCATTTGTACATGTCAGAATCAGATGATCCTTAGATCAATCCTACACCTCTCGGGGACAAGAATCCGAGAAAAATATCAGTTTTCATAAAAAGATGACCCATGGGGAGTTTGGCCCTAGTTGTCAATTTTAACAAAATTCTATATAAAAATCACGCTGGAAATGAGGTTTTACATGTTGGAAATTTATGCACTAGCAAAATACACATGTGGATGCATCTTATAGGAATTTTCAGCATTCATATACAGACAAGCCAATTGTTACATGCATTCACAAATCACTTTCCAAATCTGAAAATTTATCTTGTAATGAGTTTTCATGCTGTTGTCAAGATAGTATTGTAATGGGTAAGCCTAAAATTTCAAATCTTAAGGACAGTAAAGACAATGCTCCTATTTTTGATGATGTATTTTTTCAAGATGAATATTTCAACCCTATCCAACATAGGATAGAGACTAGTCACTCCATCAATGTTAAAATTGGAAACTAGGGCCAAATTCCACCTTGGGACAGCTCATTTGATGGAGATGTTGATTGCATTGGATTCCTCTTTTCGAGAGGCCGAAGATTGAAATAAATATCATCTCATTCGGACAAGCAGAAGTGTGATTTTGAATTTATGACCACACATGTGCAAATGTTCAGGTCGGCCTCAGCATAATGTAAGCTCAAGAAGCCCATTGGATGTGTCTCTTCACCCACAACGAAGTGTATAAATAGAAGAGACTTTTGGAAATACTGAAAAGGGGGTGAATCAATATTCCTTAGCAATTAGCACTTTTAAATCTTTTCATAGCATTAGTTAATCTTCAATTATTATTAATGTTTATGCAGTAATAACAGTAAATAAAAGAACACAGTAGACACAAGAATTTTAGGTGGAAAACCCCCCTCCGGGTCAAAAACCACCGAATTCTTTTCTAATAAATTCTTTAATCTTCAGCTCCAACTAAAATGAAAGCAACAACTTCCTAGAATTCTAGAAAAGCATTCTTCTCCAGCTCCCACTGGAAGGACGCCCCAACACCCTAGTTTCTTCAGTAGTCAATTGAATGGATGCCCCAACATCCTAGACCAACCTACCACCCTGAAGTGTTCATAGGCTCCAACCTATAGGCGACTTCATGCACCAGCCTAGCACCTCCCTACCACCCTATAATGACTGAAATGAGACAAGAGTGTGGATTCCCATACCAACGATCCACGATACAATATGATTTACAATGATTTTGACGGAACACCCAATCACACTATGACCTGCAACCCAACCATGACATCATCCCAACAGAGACTCCTTTACCTCCCAATAATGCCTTTTCGACTCTAGGTAGATTGACTCTTTTACAATAACGACTCTTCCAATGATGACACTTTTACAAATGACTCTTTTACAACTTTACAATGATGACTCTTGGCCTTGACACTTCTTCACAATATACGGATGGTTGTAATGTCTTCAAAGGATGTCCTGCTACAATGCTTCCTTTGATTTGATACTTCTGCTCTTGAATTCTTGCTTAAAGCTGTACATGAATCTTCTTCTACCTGCATGCAAAATTTTCCCGGCAAAACCAATCCCAAAACAAAACAAATACCCTTCAACTTACCTCTACCTGCAAAACACATGTAAGTGCAGTAGTAGACATAGACTCCCACTCTTGATATAGGTCTGGACTCTATGCAAGACTATATCCAAAATTGATCTAAAGATATACAATAAAAACTGATGACAGACCCTAGACTTGTGATGGACCAAGTTCTAAGTACAACAACAGAGACCATCCTATCAACTATGACAAAACAAATAACATGAACTTACAGCATCATATAGATTTAGCAGACTTGGTGTAGCATCAAGAATATGTAGCATCAAATGTGTAGTATCAAGAATAGGACATCCGAAATGTGGTATCAAAACTAACTATGACATATAGAGACATAGAGATATAACTGAGACCCTGTATGTACTTACGTTGTCCTGCAAAAATATATGTCACAGATGATACTCGTATTTCAAATGTAAACACTAATCATACATACCTTGTTGTAGGAGACTTACCCTTGATTTTTGATGTGGGGTCCTTACTGCTGATCCTTCAATGGATGTGTTTTCTTGCCTTCTAGGAGCTCGATATTGAATTTGTTGTATCTATGTAATTTCAGATCTCCAAGGTCTGAAATTTCGTTTTGTGGTAGCCTTCTGAAAAAGTTATGCCCAATCTCCCACGATGACCTGATTATAGACTAGTTTAGTAGAGTGAACTTGTACGAAGTGCCACATGTCACTATTGCGAGCTTCGGCCCTGAAAACGCTACTCAACAAACTACAATTCGTCCTCTTTCTGTGACTATTTACGAAATTTGAATCCAATGCTCAAAAGGAAAGTTATGACGATTTTCCCAACGTCACATGTTTGACATGGAATTCGAGAGCCTGCAAAAAATCCTAACTTCCTGAGATCATATCTCCGAAAATATAGCGAACCAAGATCTGAAATTTGGTCACGAGGTTCATCAAGATTTTGGCTCAAATGGGTTTTAACTTTAGATTCTAAAGCTTTGCAAAAAAAAAAAAAAAGTTATAGCGAAAATGCCACGATGACCTGTTTGAAGCCACAAAATCACTACTAGAGGAGGATATGAGGGTCATTATTTATATGAATGTCTTGAGTTGAGATGGTCCTCAACAAGTGAACATTGGAGGGATTTTAGGAGCAAAAAAAGATTTATTAATTATTGACTATTCAATGACCACAACCAATTATGAGTGCCATGCAACAACCCCATAGGGTTTTAGCCCACTAACTAGGGTTACTAACTTCAAACATGAATATCTATCAAACGTGAAGAACTACTTGGCGTGCCATATATCAATGGAAACATCTCGACGAGTAGAATCCATCTAGAAGATCATTGACTCAAAATAGAGTAAGTTGTCAAGTCAGAATGCCCTTGCAAGATCGGAGTAGCCCCTGGTGCTGCTTGGGTTGACATCAATGACAACCATTGATCAACAGCGACCTCACACCTCATTTGGACATCCATCACTCACACATTCTTCTCTCTCTCTTCATCAAATTGGTTCGTACAGCTTGGGTAGCCCCTCTCTCTCACACGTGTGGCAAGGAGGACAGTTTTCTAGACAGAAAATTATAGGTCAAATTTCAGACTTACGACCAACGTTGACCGAGGAGATTTTGACTTGTTTTCACTATGGTTTTAAAGGAAGATTTTCAGTGTCTTTAGGCCGCATTGACTGGTACATAAATCGAGGATTTTGGAGTTGTTTGACCTGCGTTGACCACAGAGCTAACCATAGGTTGACCGATTTTGACCAAAGTTTTTGTCATTGTTTTGGGTTGACTTTGACCACTATTGGAGGCTGAATTTGACTTCCTTTGACCGAGCTTCAAAGGAGGTGTTTTAAAGTTGTTTTGACTAAAGTTGAATTTTTGGCTGGGGCTGAAGTTTGACTATAGTTGACTACAAAATTTGACAAGGTTGATTTGACTTTGTATTGGGCTAATCAATTTGACTTTTGTACTCTCTCTCTCTGCTGAACTATTGAATAATAATAAGAAGATTTGATCAAAGGGTTTTCCCCACATTGGGGTTTTTCCCTGGCATCTGCCAAATCCGGTGTTCTCTTGTCTTGGCTTGTCTTCTACAATTTTGTTTTATGTTCTATCTGCATTTACTATCAATGTGATTAATGATTAATGTGATTGCTACTGGAAATAATTGGAAATTGTTATTGGGCTGCTAAAGGAACATTGAAGTAAATTGTGCTAAGCATAGAACATACCATGGTTATCTAAAATTAACAATCAACCAGAGAATTCAAGAGCACATAGTCGATATCAAAGATAATCGGTCCCACTCCTCAGCTCTAGCCGAGCATGCTAAGAAAACTAAACACCACGTCTACATTGAGAATTCCTAGGTCATTGCTAAGATTGATCACTTCCATCATAGGAATTTAAGGAAGCAATCGAAATTGAGAAGTTGGCAAACAATCTTAACAAGGACGATGGTTGGAAATAAAATAGCAGTTAGATTCCTTCCCTTTCTTCTTGAATGGCTTCAGTTTGTTCCCCCCACCCTTTTTTTCTTCTTTTTCTTGTTGTTTATCTTTGAGGCTTCGTTGTTTTTTTTTTTTTATTCTTATTATCTACCTTTATCCTATAGAACATAATATATAGTTCTATTCATATCATGATATATAGATTTCTAAGATATATTTGTATCATGCAATATGCAAATATTATATTTTTATAAATAATAAACTTACAAATATATCAATATATGATATATTTATAATATATAATATAAAATATGTTTTAGTAAATAATATTCATATATATAAATATTCATTTTTATTGAACACAATACATACTTCTATTCATAAAATGATATATATAATTCCAAGATATATTATGTAAAATAAAATATATTTTAATACATAATAGACATAGAAATATATAAAATATAAGGTATATTTGTTTCTAATAAATAATATTCATAAATATAAATATTCATATATATATATATATATATATTTGTTCATTTACTTGGTCAATTGTTTATTAAATATTAAATTTGTATTATATTTTATGACCTAACGACCATTTATTAATAACTAGATTTCTTAAATTCATTAATATTTTTAATAAATAATAAATCTTGTAAAATATTTTTGACACTCTCTAACGTTTAGATTTTGTTTTTTCAACATTGTGCATCTTTATTAGTATTTAATCTCTTGGATAAATCAGATTCTTCATCTTTGTCCTGATGATGAACCACATTAGTTGGTTCGAAACATCGACCAAAAAACCAATGATGTGATTAATCCGAAAGAACAATCTGAAAAAAAATATGAATCACAAAAGTTTGAACTAAGAGAGGAATGTTGTGTTGGTGCATGCCATTTTGGGTGACGGTTTTTCAAGTATTCAATTAAGCATCCATGAAGATTTTAACTCACTTATATTTACTCTTTGATATATTCCTATTTTGATGCATATCCAAACATAAAGGAAAAGCTTTTTATGTAAACAAAGGACCAAGATGGCTCCACTAGTTCTATAATTCCACCTAACCTTTAAAATTCGCCAATGTAGAGTAGAAGCAGGAGGAAGAAGCCTTTGTAAAACATTAAAATGGGAGAATAAACTCACTATTATAAGCAATTCATTTCATATACTTTGCCATTGTTAGTTTATGCCCTTCTTTCAGTGTAAAACCAATTTTGATGTAATGATTTAGATATGATTAGACATACATATAGACCATCCATCCACACAGTTGTATTCCTCATGTTTGGCAATCTTCTCACAAGTGCAACCACAAATTTCGGGGTTCTCATGCACTCTTCTCCTTCAGGTACATGTCCCAAAGTTGGAGTTAGTTGTTACCCATCATAATCACATGAGTGGTAAATTGTGACTCTCGTCACATGACAAGTTTTGCAGTGGCAACTTATAGGGATGTTCATGTAGAAATTTCCCTACAAGCTATTAAACTCTACTGCAACTTATAGGGATGTTCATGTAGAAATTTCCCCTACAAGCTATTAAACTCTTGTAGACATTTCGTCAAACACTTAGGCAAACTCTGATTTCTGACTCCAATAAATATTCAACAATAATGCAGATTTTTCACACACAGGCAACTGTCATTTATGAGTAGAAATACAAATGACTAAGTCTGGAGAATATTTGCAGCGAAACAAAACAGAAAACAAACACACCATTTGACACAAGTACTTTGGGCCAAGCCCCTGGAAAAACCCCAGAGCGAAGACCAGGCTACAAGAGGGAAATTTTATTGAGCTCACCAAAAATCTACAGAAAAATTTTAAAATACACATGAAAAGTTCCAACAATTAATAGCCAACTTATCTCACTGAGTCTGCCCTTGATTTCTGAGCCAAATATATCCCAGTTTGATAGCATACTTCCTCATAGAAAATCATGCCCAACTGTTGTACCACTATTGTACAGACTATATGAGCAGAATGGAAAAATTGTTACCTCAATTTATGTGCCCTCTACCTCAAAAAACATGCCTAGATTTCATTGTACAACAAACATTAATTGCATTGTATGGACTGCTAAATTTCTACTAAAAGTGCCTTGGGAATTGTGCCAATCACTCCTAGATATGCATACCTAACTCTCCTTTCCTTACTACTTCCAAAACTTTCTTTAGCTCTCCCTTTCTCTCTCACTTTTCATTAAAAAATGAAAAAAAAAAATGTGCCTCTTCCTCTCCCTTATCTCCTTTTTATTTCTCATTAATGACTAAAATCCCTAACCCTATATCTCAATGGCTGAGATTCAATCTGGCCATCTCAAGATCAACAGTCATGACTTAATTTCACATTGGATCCACTTAAATCACTCAAGTGACCCAACTTTATAAAGTTACACTCACTTTATAAAAAGTCACATTTTAGCCACTAATAAAAAGTAAACTTTCCAACTTTATAAAGTAAAGTGCCTAGAGAGAGAAATGTGCTCGATCACATATGCATGCTAGGCACTGCCAATGCAAAAGTAACCCCGAGCTACCAAAAACTAGCACTCCCTCTTTAGCGAGGGAGGTACTTCTAGCACCTCCACCATTTTTATATGTATCCAAACCCATCTCATCATCTATAGTTGCCCCCTCTAAACTTGAAGCCCATCCTTCTACCTACCCTGAAACCTGAGTTGAGAGCCTTGCCAGAACCAACCATGCTCCAAAGAGTCCCATCACACTCCTAAGCATCTATCAATGCCAGGGTTGTGGGGGAGCACCCCCCCCTCCTCGCACCCACTCTCAAAGCGCGCTCTAAATGGAAGCGCTTAGGGAGCGACCTAGGGAGCACGCTCCCATTTGAGAGTGATTTTCGAGAACGCACCCTCGCCAAAAAAAAAATTTAGTCCCTGGTCGGCGATTGCAATGTTTCCAATTGATTCTATCATGCGTGAGGGTATGAGATTGGCATTTGGTCAAGAGCATGAAGCCATTTAAGTACCTTGATGTTGGTGTCATTGATTGTTCAACATCGTTGATGTTGGTGGTATTGCTTGTTGAACTCCTCTACCATGGCCTTAACTAAAATGTACCCTTCACTCAAAGGAAAATAATTGGTTAAGCATGCTAAGCTTTTTCTACCATATTATAAGGTTGAGGAGATGAACCCTTCACTCAAACCAAAATCATTGGTTAGGCATGTTAAACTTTTTCAATTTCTACCATATTATAAGGTTGAGTAATCCAAGTCTAGAGACTTTGAGCTAAATGATGTTTATGTAGCCCTTGTTGATGATCTCGTTTCTAGTAGTGTTGAATCAATGATGAGTTTCATGAGTGATCATGTTGATCAATGATTTGTAGTTTTGATGTATGGTTTTGTTGCTATTACCACTGTTGTTGAGGTTGTATAGCAATTTGAGGAGTCCTTAGATTTTGAGCCAGATGATGTTTATGTAGCTCATGTTGATGATCCCATGTAGTGGGATCCCATGTTGATGATCCCATGTCTACTAGATGATTGATGTTATATGGTTTAATCCATGTTTTTATGCTTTTTATAACTAATTCATCATTCTACATGCTTTTGTTGACATATATGCATCAAAATATATAAAAATATATATTATATAAGATTCACTCCCGAACCAAAAGCTTCTGAAAATTGTCACTCCCCACTCCCACTTCCACTCCCCACTTCCAAGCAACCTTGATCAATGCCATGTCATACCAACTAAGTCTCCTAACAAGACTAGAAGAATCACTCCTAATCACTTGTCCCCTCTCAGCCACTAACACTGATCCTGAATCCAAGATCTTCTCAGATCCACCCACAAGTTGTCCTAGCAACTTGTATGATTACAACTGCTTGATGCCAAGCACTATTGCTGCATCCAAGGTTGCTCCCTCTAAACATAGAAGCACATGTCCATCCCGGAACAAAACTCTATACACATCCTCCTCCAAGGTGGACACTGAGAGCAAGTGTGACGTCAATCCTAGAACAAACGACATCCTTATCACCTCTAGAAATCCTCCTGACTCTAGTTGGAATCTGACACATCCAACCCCCTTCACTGCATGCATGGTGCTAGCTCCACAACTCACATGGCAATTTAACTTGTCTTTGAAATACTATTGAACACTGACCGTATCCCTATTATGTGACTAGATGCTCTACTATCTGTTGATGAGCGAAGCGTTTATGCTTCGCTACTGACACCCTTGAATCTCACTAGGCTGGTGAGATAACGGGACTAGGCCCGGGGTTTAATGCCCAAAATTATGATGCAATTATTTACAAAATCTCTTTATAATGAGACAAAAGAAAATTATTTAAAGCAGATCTATACAATAAAATTCAAGAAAACTAATTACAGCAACAAAATAAATAGAAAAGCAATTATGTAAATGACCATGTACACTACTGTGAGTAATAATTTGAAAATTAAAGTGAACTAACAGCAATCTAAAATAGATTAATTTACAGGAAGATTTCTAAAAATTCATACCGTCAGCCATAAGACTGCATAGGTATATTTATAAAATATGATATGAATTTACCAGTAATTTTCTGCTATTAATATGAGAGAAATCTGCCTCAAAAAAATCACATTATCAAGTAAATTCATTGGAAAAAATATGCTAAAAGATATCAGCCGTCAAAAATGTTGATTTTACTGACAAAATGAGAGTACAACTTGTTTCAGCTGATTTCCACAAAAATCAGGACTAGAAATCACTTTAAAATGTCTGTAATGTAACAGAATGCATACAATAAACATCCAAAATGTCAAATAATAAAGCAAGATGAAGTGTTGGGCAGCATGAGCTCTGTTGATAAGATTGGACAGCAAAGTTTTCTTTGAGAAAGAACCAAAAATTAGATGGTTCATTTTACTCCTTGTCACTCCTGAAAGAATTTCTCTCCTCACTAGTATTTTCCATCCCAACTTTCTTGCCTTTCGTTTAGTTTTATACCTCCCTTAGGTAGTTGGAGAGAAAAACTATAAAACTATCCTTTAACTAATTATGATTATGATATCTGTTTTTTCCTTTCTACATTTTTTAATCGGGAAAAGGTATTTAGGAAGGATCTTTTTTTTTTAAATAATTAATTTTGTAAAGTAGATGGGATCCCTGACTATGTCCATGAAGTATTCACATTAACCTTGTAACTCCATAATAAACATATAAAATATGACATTATCGCTAATACCACCATTATGATAATCATGTGCATAAAGTGAGCAGCCCTTCATATATATATATATATAGATAGATAGATAGATAGATATATATATATATATATATTATCAAGCATATAAAACTATCATGTGTCTCCCATGTGACGTCATCATCAAAAATAATATACAATAATCAAAATGAAGTGTTGTCCCAAAAATATGCCAATGTCAAAGTCTGAGATAACTGCAAGTAAAAGACCATGATAACACAGGAAAACTCAAAACACGTCAGGATCTTTGCTTGGACTAGCCCAGTAAGAGGGTATTTTTTCCTCTTTCTTTCTTTCCCCCTGTATCTCCGGTTGCATATCAGTGAATGAAATTTCTTTCCTTCCCCCTCCTTCACCTGTAGGGGTGTCAGAGGGAATATGAGATGAGGTGGCTTCACAACGAGACTGTATAGACATAGCAAACGCATGTAGTTTTACTGTTGCCAACTGTGTAGGGGATTCAAGGGGCTGTTGGACATGAAATGATGTAGCATGAGATAGCGCAGAGGATCTCTAAGGAGGAGCAATGACAAGATGCACAGAATGATGAGAGAAAGTGGGCCAATGAGCAAATCCAGAGCCAAGTCCGACAGGGATTGACCCCCCATCCATTGTTTTGAACAGGTTGTTGCTAGGGTGTATGTGGAGCAGGAGGAGGGGGAGGAGGTCCTCCAAGGTACAAATGACCTGTTTGAGTTAGCTGATGAAATACTTCAGAATCTGTGTCACAATGATTAGAAAATCTAATCCTCTTATTTCTAACTCCCTCCATGACATATTAGTCCTTTTATTTGGTCCCCTTCTATTTCCCCGTGATACTCTACTGAAAAAGTTCATATTGTGCTGTAATCAAGGTGATTTTGTCAAGAATCCATCAAATATATATAATCAGCAAAACAAAGACTATTTGGAATCATATTTCACACAGATGTTGGAGTGTTTGTATACACACACAAGGGAGACATGTAATGAAGGGAAAGGACACTATGCATGCAGGTAAATAAGATAAATGAGATGAAAACATATATAGGATATGAAAAGAAGAATAAAACCTTTTCTTTTGCGACTGTTGGTCAAACCAAAGTGCTACAGTATGCAGAAAATATACTTCATAGACATGAAAAGGGCATATATGGACATCACGTAGATATGTGAAGGAAACACTAATACTCCATAATTTTTCTTTTTTTCTTTGCTTTAAGATATCGATTCCAAGTATGTTAAAATTGGCAACTAGGGCCAAACTCCACGTGGGTCATCTTATTTATGGCAGTTGATATTTTTCTTGGATTCCTCTCGTCGAGGGGTGTAGGATTGATCTAACGATCATCCGATTCCGACATGTATTCATGGAGATATGAATTTATTTGTATTTCTTGACAATTTGTCAAGGTCGGCCAGCAAATTAAGTTGTGTGGCACACCACCAGCTAAACCTCAACATTGCATATAAAAGAAGGAGACATTGTGTCTCATTTCACCATCACTCATCTCATCATCTTCTCTCTCCTAATCTGATTGGGCAAGCGTAGGAGCAGTTGATCTCTCACACGTGCAAAGAAGATGACAAATTTCTGTTTTAGGGCAAATGTTGACTGACCGCTGACCGAGCTGCAGGATTGCTGACTGTTGACCAAGCTGTTGGGTAGTGCGTTGCCCTTGCGTTGACCAGATCTTGACTGCGGATTTCTGTTTTGGGTGATACGTTGACCAGCGTTGGATGGTAAGGCTCACCGCAAGCTGTGACTTTCGTTGACTGTTGTTTGACAGTTGACCGAGGGCTGTTTTGGGCTGCATATACTTGCTGTTGGAGGCCGAGTTCTCCTAGGATGTCTGGAGTTGTTTGACCAGCTTTGACCTTGTTGATTTGAATTATGTTGTCGCTGTTGTAAATCACTGATTTGTGATATTGTACTATCTCTCTCCCTCTGCTGAATTACTGAAGAATATAGAAGAATTGATCAAGGGTTTCCCCACATTGGGGTTTGTCCCTGGCTAGCTGCCACATCTTGTGTCTCTTGTCTCTTATCTTTTGTCGATTTTATTTATGTTCTATCAGCATTTTACTTATATGTTAATGTGATTTCTATACTGAGAATTGACATTGGGCTAATAAGAAGAATTGAAGTAAATTGCTCTAAGCATAGAACATACCATAATTTAACATGGTATCAGAGCTGAGGTGAAGACAAAGCCCAAGCAAGAGCAAGAGCAATCACCGAAGACAGTTGGAAAAAGTCAAAAGGCTTCATGGGTTCCTCATCACACTTCCCCGTCGAAGACAAGCTCCATGAGAAGTCTGACTATCACGAATGGAAGATGTCTCTTGATCTGACATTGGAAGAGCAGGAAGTGTTGGATTATGTGAGAGGCAGAATTACGGAGCCTCCATCAAATGCACCGGCTGCTACAAGGAACAAGTACACTAAGGGTGAAGTCAAAGCAAAGAAGATCATCCGGGACTCTATTGACAAGCGTCTGGTGGCCTACGTTTCCGAGCTGAACACCTCCAAGGAGATCTACGATAGACTGGTAAGCTTGTTTAAAGTTAGTGATGCAAATCAAGTTTTGTTCCTCAAAAATAAGTTGAAGGATATTAAGAAGGGCAAAGACAAGGATATTCAATCCTACTTCTTAAGGATCACTGAGATAAAAAATGACCTCCTATCAATTGGAGAAGTCATTGCTAACAGGGAACTAACTATCACTACTCTTGGAGGGCTCCCATCTGAATGGTATATATTTAGAACCACTCTTCTCAACAACGATCAAATACCGGGATTTGAGGAATTGATGGCAAGATGTATTCAAGAAGAGACAAGGATAGTGGAGCAAGAAATGCCTTCAAGCAAAGGCAACCCCACTGCTTTCTCTTCTCAAGCTAAAAGGAGAAATAATTCTGGGTCTAAATTCAAAGGAAAGGTCGGATCGAAGGGTAGAAGAAAGGGAAGATGCTTCGCTTGCAATAAATTTGGCCACTATGCGAGGGAGTGTCCAAATAGGAAGGACACATCTCATGACGATGATCAAAATCACTCCTGGGGCAACTCCAACCACAATCAAAGGAATGGCAGGTTCAATGGCAAAGGAAAGAGGAATGCCAGAAATCAAGGAAGTGGCCAACCCTCCAAGAAAGCAAGGAACTCCAGGTATGAATCAAATGTTGTTAACAATAAGCAAGATGAATATTATCTGATATTGGCCCTCTCCACTACCTCTCCTCCGAACTCATTGGGAAATTAGCTTATTGATAATGGTGCCTCAAGGAACTTCACTGGTTACAAGGAAGCTCTCTCTAATCTGATAGAGAAGGAGACAAACTTGGAGAATATTCTTGGAGACAACTCCACCTATCCCGTAAAGAGTGTAGGGAATGTTGCTCTTCAATTAAATCAGGGTAACACAATTCATTTGCAAGAAGCCCTATATGTACCTAATCTCAAGAAGAACCTGATGTCCATTTCGGCAAAGGAAGACAAAGGCTACAAGGTGGCCTTCATCGATGGCAAGGTATGTGTTTGGAAAAAGAATTTTAAAGATGCTTTCACTCTTGGGTATCGAGTTGACTCTTTATATCAAGTTGGAGGAAGTCCGTTGGGAGTCATGTCTTGCGACACATCTCTTCAGTCTGAACTATGGCACCAAAGGTTTGCCCACCTTCATTATAAGGCTCTACCCGATGTGAGACAAATGGTGACAAGGATGCCCGAGTTCAAAATAGAGCATGAAGGTGTATGTCCGGGATGTGCCGAAGGAAAGCTCAAAAGGGGACCATTCCCCTCAAGCCATAGCAAGACCTCCGACATTTTGCAATTGGTTCACTCCAACATATCTGGTATGATGCCCATGAACTCTTTGGGAGGATATTTATATTATCTCACTTTTACAGATGACTATTCTTGCAAGACTTGGATATACTTCTTGAAAAAGAAGGATGAAGTGTTCTCCTGGTTCCGTCACTTCAAAGCCTTGATCAAGAATCAAACCGAGAAGAGGATCAAGATCTTAAGGACTGATAATGGGACCGAGTATGAATCCAATGAGTTCCATGACTTTTGCAAAGAGGCTAGCATTAAGAAGGAGACCACAACACCATACACTCCTGAGCATAATGGTGTGGTAGAAAGGAAGAATCGTGTGATTGTGGAAGCTGGAGTGCCATGCTCCATGATCAAAGGCTTCCGAAGTTTCTATGAGCCGAAGCTGCGAATACCGTCGTATATGTTCAAAACTGATGTCCTCATCAAGCATTGGATTCCAAGACTCCCAAAGAGTTGTTCACTTGTAAGAAACCTGATGTCTCCCATTTTCGAATTTTTGGAAGTCCCATATATTTTCATGTGTCGAAAGAGAAAAGGAGCAAATTGGGAGCATCTGGAAAGAAGGGAATCTTTGTGGGCTATAGCGAAAATTCTAAGGGATATAGAATCTATGTGGCTAGTCAAAGGGAAGTTGAGATTAGTCATGATGTCACCTTTGACGAAGATATGGCTCTTAGCAAGGTTGACAATCTTCCTATTTTAAGGAAAACTAAAGAAGTTTGACACCAGGAAGCTAGATGAGAAGGAAGATGAGACGATGCCCGATGTGGAAGAACCTATGGATCCCATTGATCCCCCTCCGTAAGAGCCTTCCTCTTCTAGGAAGAGGCCTAATGGCTTAGGGGACACTTGATGATGTTGAAGGACATATTGCACCCAGAAGGACTTTCCATGAAAGTAAGAAGCCAACCAGGTATCAAGGATACTTGACCATTATGAGCACCATCATTTAAAATGAGCCTTCATCGTTCGAAGAAGCCGTGAAGCATAAAGTATGGAAGGATGCTATGAATGAGGAATACGATTCCATCATGAAGAATGATTTATGGGATGTGGTCCCCAGAACCCAGGACAAAACAGTTGTCACCTCGAAGTGGCTTTGCAAAATAATGCATGGAGCCGATGGGAGTGTTGAAAAGTATAAGACTCACTTTGTTGCTCGAGGCTTCTCTCAAAAGGAAGGTGTAGATTATGATGAGATATTTGCACCTGTTGCCCGATACACCACCATCCACTCGATCATAGCCCTTGTTGCTTCGCAAGCATGGAACCTACATCAGATGGATGTCAAGACCGCATTCTTGCATGGTTCAATTAAAGAGGAAGTCTATGTGGAACAACCCGAGGGGTTTGAGATTCATAATCAGGAATCTCACGTATGCAAGTTGAAGAAAGCTCTCTATGGGCTGAAGCAAGCACCCCGAGCTTGGTATGAGAGGATCGATAGCTACTTGATGAAGTTGGGATTCACTAGGAGTGAAGCTGATCCAAACCTTTACTTTAAGGTTGAGGATGATAAGCCTCTCATATGTTGGAATTCCTAAGTTTAACTCGTTAGAAATTCTTCCTGTACTATCTGGTTTATTCCTACTTGTTTAATTACTTAACAAGTTATTTACCATGTAAATACTGAAAATAAACACAAGTACAGTATCAACATCTACAGATCATTAACTGAAAGAAAACAAGCACACAAGTGACACCTTTATTTTTGGACCAATGTCCCCGGAAAAACCCAATGCAGGAAAATCGGTGCAACTATTCAGAGGGTTTTATTATTATGCAATTTTCAGAATACAACCAAGGTGCCAGAAATGGCTCACCCAACAGAGAATGCCCTCGACAGCAGTACCTCTCCTCAGAGACAGATATTCCAGCTGATCAATCATCGGATGAACGATCCCACAGCAACAATTGCAGCTTTCACTGCTCTGCGTCACCCTATCTGGCTCACCAGCTCCCAGTCTGTCCCACGAAATCCTCCCAGCGCTGCCTCTTGGCCCTGCGTCAGCTCTGCTAGCCTTTGCGCAACTTCTAGAGCTTCTGCGTCAGCCCTTAGACCCTCTACGTCTCACATGCTGGCCTCTCCTAGCTCTGCACAGCTCCTGGCTGCCTCTGCGTAGACCCCAACTGCCTCTGTGTCAATCTCTCCGGGCTCTGTGTTGTCTCTCTGCTACCAACTTTGCCTATCTGCTATGTATTCACTACCCCTCGTTGCTAATCACTAATTCTATCTCTCTTAGCAAACCCCGCTCTAGAGAAAAGAATGATTGATCACTCTGGTGTATTCTCCAACTAACTCTCAAGCCTCCTCTTATACTTTTCTCGTTGGTCCATCAACGGCCGAGATTAAATCTCTAATCAACGGCTAAGATTAGATTTGCCTTGATCCATGACTTTTGGAACCTTCTAACCTAGTTTTATATTAATACTCATTAATATTTTATTTTTCCTAAGTTTAGACTTAGGAACTCCATTAAAAATATTAATTATTTTAATATCTCCCAAACCGGTTAGAAACTCCCCAAACCATTTCTGGGTCTTGGAGATCTCACGTGCTTTAGCCTCTCCACCAATTTTCATGGCTAAAGCACATCTGATGCTACCCCAAATCAACATCATACTGGTGTTGTACATTGACGACCTCTTCCTGATAGGTGCAAACCCTCTCATTCACAAATGTAAGAGGGAGTTAGCCTCCGAATTTGAGATGGAGGACCTAGGACTAATGCACTATTTCCTAGGGCTGGAATTCTGGCAAAATCCAGGAGAAATTTTCTTATCTCAAGGAAAATACATGGTGAAGATATTGGAGAGATTCGGTATGGTGGACTGCAAGCCCGTGACTACCCCAATGGAGCTTAACTTCAAGAAGTTATGCAGTAGTGCTGCCGGACTTGCTTTGGGAAATGCTTCTGAGTATCGTCAACTCATAGGAGCATTAATGTTCTTAGTGAGCTCCCGTCCAGATATATGTTTTGCAGTTAACACGTTGAGCCAATATATGGTTGAGCCTCATCATTCACATTGGATTGGTGCCAAAAATCTTCTGAGATATCTTCGGGGCACAATCACTCATGGATTGAGATACACTGCCGGAGATGTGAGGCTACATGGATATTCCAATGCTGATTGGTCAGGCAGTGTGTTGGACCAAAAGAGCACTTCCGGGTGTTGTTTTTTTTTCTTTGGGTTCTACCTCGATATCCTGGATGAACAGGAAGCAGAAGTCGGTGGCTTTGAGCACCGCTGAGGCAAAGTACATTGCTACGAGTATGGCCTCCTGTGAGGTTGTCTGGTTGAGGAAGCTCTTCAATGCGCTGTTTGGTCATACGTTGGATACTATCGTGATCCTATGCGACAACCAGAGTGGGATTCGTTTATCAGAGAATCTCGTAGTTCATGATTGCTCCAAGCACATCGATATCAGGTACCACTTTATCTGGGATATGGTACAGCGAGGAGCAATAATGCCCTATCATATTGGGACAAATGAACAGGTCGCCGACATTCTGACGAAGCCCCTAGGAAAGGTCAAATTCTTTACTTTCCGAGAACGACTAAGAGTCGTTGAGAGACCCTCTTATGAGGGTCCTGCATGATGCATACATTGAGTTCTGGGAGCTCTAGGGGGTTTGGGGTACTTCTTGGAGTGACGAGCTACCATAGGGTGACTCACCCTCCCCTAGTGGTGCGCTGTGTACAGGGTGAATGGTTCAGCCTTCCCTTGTGATACCCCGTGGTGACATGTAGGCAGGATGAGTGGTTCATCCTTCTCCTACCAAGACATCCTACCCATGCAGTGTGGAACTCATGGGAAGTACCTCTCATCTGGCCAATGAATAGGGAAATGAGGATAGGGACCATAGTAGTACCGATGGACGCATCGTGTATCTACCGTACTCCCTCTGCTAGGATGACATTGATCTAGGAGCAATTGGAACTGACTTCGGGTCAGTAAGAGTGATATAACTCACTCTCTTTTGGAACTGATCTAGGATTAGTGAGAGTGGTATGACACACTCCTTCATTGGGACTGACTTCGGGTCAGTAAGAGCGCTATTGGGCACTCTCCTTTATCTGGGACTGACTTCGTGTCAGTAGAGGATGGTATGATACATTCTCGATCATTTCTTTTTCTTCATAGTTTAGCAGAGCCGAGCAATGCAGGGCAGTGCATTTGATGGCAGAGATAGTACCGACAGACAAATGGATTAGCAGATGGAGTTCTCCGTAGTTGATAGGGAGTGTTAAAATTGGCAACTAGGGCCAGACTCCATGTGGGTCATCTTATTTATGGTAGCTGATATTTTTCTTGGATTCCTCTCGTCGAGAGGTGTAGGATTGATCTAACGATCATCCGATTCCGACATGTATTCATGGAGATATGAATTTATTTGTATTTCTTGACAATTTGTCAATGTCGGCCAGCGAGTTAAATTGTGTGGCACACCCCCAGCTAAACCTCAACATTGCATATAAAAGAAGAAGACATTGTGTCTCATTTCACCATCACTCATCTCATCATCTTCTCTCTCCTAATCTGATTGGGCAAGCTTAGGATCAACTGATCTCTCACACGTGCAAAGGAGGACGGATTTCTGTTTTAGGGCAAACGTTGACTGTGTTAACTGGTCGTTGACCGAGCTGCAGGGTTGCTAACTGTTCACCAAGCTGCTGGGTAGTGCGTTGACCTTGTGTTGACCAAATCTTGACTGCGGATACCTGTTTTGGGTGATACGTTGACCAGCGTTGACTGGTTAGGGTTGACCGCAGGCTGTGACTTTGGTTGACCGTTGTTTGACTGCTAACCGAGGGTTGTTTTGGGCTGCATATACTTGTTGTTGGAGGTCGAGTTCTCCTAGGATGTCTTAAGGTCATTAGTAAGCTGTTTGACCAGCTTTGAACTTGTTGATTTGAATTATGTTGCTGCTATTGTAAATCATTGATTTGTGATATTGTACTCTCTCTCTCTACTAAATTATTGAAGAATATAGAAGAATTGATCAAAGGGTTTCCCCACATTGGGGTTTGTCCCTGGCTAGCCACCACATCTTGTGTCTCGTCTTGGCTTATCTTCTGTCGATTTTATTTATGTTCTATCAGCGTTTTACTTATATGTTAATGAGATTGCTATACTGAGAATTGGCATCAGGCTAATAAGAAGAATTGAAGTAAATTGCTCTAAGCAAGAGCATACCATAATTTACAAGGTATCAATGTAAACAACGCTTATCAACAAAATCAAGTATTTATATAATGAGCTGACATATGAGAAGAGACAACTTGGCCTGGCATTTTCTTTCAAAAGCAGTTATGAAAAGGGCTGGAAATGAGGAGATGGAAAATGAAAGTATGATATGGATTATGCATAAATATGTGTCTTAACTTTTCATGACCGCAATTTATTTCGCCATAAACATAGTATTATAACATCACAAAACATTTGAAGCCATAACATGAAATAAAGAAATGCTTGTTTATATGTTGGGTGAAACAGGAGTAGTGCACGCTTTATAAATTTCAAACAAGATGATGTGAGTCGGGTCGTGGACATAGGCATAAACCATGACGATCAAATTTATGCTACAAGGTAAAACTCCCATTACTTGTTTCACTAGGTGGTCGACTATGATTATTGTGTTGACTTGGGCCGATAACTTGATAAGCGACTTGTGTGAGAGATTCAGGGGAGAGGATCAATCAACAAAGGGAAACAGACAAGGGGATGGTTATCATACCCTACCTTGCCTCCTCCTTGGCATATGAAACAATATCCTCATGAAATCAAACCTGATGATTTACCCATCAACGCGTTGGGATAGCAGGGGATAAAAAGATGAGCTCAATGCGAGTTGGCAGAGAGGCAACTGAGCACTAGGGTATGAATACTAAGCGCAAGGGAGAGGGGAAACAATATGTGATGACCTTCCTTCGAGGAAGATATACGAACTGAGTGTATATAAAATTGGTATTTGGCCAAAACATCATGAAGATCATCCATGTCTCTGTGTCGCTCATCCGAGAATATAGTTTTTTTTTTTTTTTTGTATGATCACAAAATAGGATGGAGGCTCTTCGAACCGAACAAAATTCGACCATGCACAATGGAATGTGGCCACAAAACCCAAATGTGTGGTTAGCTTGGCAAGCTAACTGGACCAATGGATACCGGACGCGATTTTTATCTTTTTTCTTTCCAAAGAGATACAACGTGGCCGGAAGACTATGGTCCATAACAAAAAAAATGAACTTATGTTGTGAAAGATTGAACATTAGCTTATATTACAATACGGGCTCGCATGATCGCTTTTGTATCGCTTTCGACAGAGGAAACAACAAAAAAATGATTCAGGTAAGACCCAATTAATAGCCAGGACCTGGATACTCAATACCTCATGGATGTGAACAAGAGGGCAACAAGGTCGAGAATTTTTTTTAAATGAGATTGTTAGGTGTGTCGATAAGACAATCATTTATCAATGAATCCCTGCTTGAAAATATTATGTCACGCCCTAAGAAGCATGCAACGTCCTGCATTGGCAAACAAGGTTGCGGACTAAGCCACTTACTACCATAAACATGTGGGCAGTTTGTATGAAGTCGGGAACAAAATGAACATATGGAGCGATAAACCGTATTGACCAAAGTTTTTTTGCATATGCCATTCGAAATTGCAATCAAAACTAAGGTAGTGCGAGGCTAGTAGGAGTCGACTAACAACAATGAGCATAGCAGCTCTAATGGGAGATGATCAAAACAACACTTGATCTTATTCATGCATGACAGACAATGAAATCAGAGAGGAGTAATGTAAAGGGTAATCGTGCTAAGGCTTAACTCTAAGCATAAGGCTCAACTGATTCAAAATTCCAAGATTTTGCAAAATGATCACGATTCACCAGCGGTGGAAGCCAAAACCAAAATAATGTCCATACCTGTGATCAAAGTATTTTGTATTGTCCAAGAGCAGTTGTCATCAATTCTCTTTAGTCCTTGTGAGCGCACAGGGAGGAGTTCTAACAAGGCTCTGAGCTCAATCTTCCTCTAGGAGGCAAAGCATATGCCAATTATTGTCATTCGACTACAAACCAAGACGTGCTCCTCGAGATCCAACGAGATAGTCTCAAGTCATGTCTACTAATTCAAATTAACACCCAAATCCTACTCTGTGTAATTCGAGCAGTGACTCTCACAGTCTAGTGCTTAAGGCCTCATAAATGTTATTAGCAATGGATACAATACCAAACAAATACACATAGCAACCCTTCATGTGATTTAGTTGACAGCATTAGACATTGTTGTTACATGACATGCCAATTCACAGTTGTGCAATCTTGGATGACCTGTTTGGCTTCCTTTATTGCCTCATGCATGGCGCTGACTACCCTTGCACAATTTTTATTTATGCATGTATGTCGATTTGAATATACCATGTGATGTGTCGACGGCCTATGTCGAGTTCAAAGATACATTGGACCGAGTTGGCACTTGCCTCTGAATTCGTCACACATATTGAGAGCTCTGGCGAGATTACATTACGTTCGAACAGTTGAAAATGTGCCCATGCCCATGTTGAGGGCCACGACATGGTACAAAATGATAAAATTGATTTTTGGTAATCGACTTATATCACCATGCTTCACCAAGTTCATAGATTATGTGACCACGATCAACTTATGTATTCCTTTAGCGCTTTGGGAGGACACGAAAAAAGCAATAATAACTTTAGAAATCTTTTAACATATATATATATATGACCCCCAAAGGATAAGTCATGACTCTATGTATAATTACATTGAATTTTGTTCAATAAAGACAAATTATGGAATTATGAGGCAAGAGTGCACACACTGGAACTTTTGTTGTCACTTTTACAAGTATATTAACAACAGTTGTAATAATAAAATCTTTTGAACCACGTATGGAATTGTATATATATTGCACAAACTATAACTCCACGTTAGACTTTCTATTATCATAAAAATATGAAATGAAGATACCACTTATTCCTCTGGGGGACCCCACCTACCTTATATTTTAGATTATTATATGATATTATGAACATTACCTTGTTAAATTTTTATGGGAGGAGGAATCATAGTAATAGCGCAATGACTTGCGCAAATTTTATATAAGTGGCTCAACATTGTCCACTAGCGATAACCCACTATCCTCATACACAGCAGAGTTACTATCCGAAATACATGCAATAAGAGAAAATTGTTTCTCAAATTTCTAAACAAACTCATCAATCTTAGTGGAAGATATTGTTGCTACATATTCTTCTTTCCTCTTCTTCTTCTTGCATGGGAACACTGGCTTGCATAGTGACCAATCTTGTGACATGCAAAGCATTTCACTTTGCTCATGTCCTTCACAGAAATAGATCCCCACTTCCCTTTACCTTACCTTTGCCTTTGCCCTTAATTCTAAGAGCAACATTCTGCTCATCATCCCCACCATCATGTTGGCCTGCATTTTTGGAATGTCTCCTTGTCTCTTGTATGAAATCATCCCACAATCTATCCCAATTGCGCAGACTTTCATGTGCAACAATCCCATCAACAAACACATCCCATTTCGGAGGAAATCCACTCAAGCCTGATCTAACCAACTCTTCACTATCAATAATTTCCCCATTGTTGCCAAATCATCTCTAATCTAAGTGCTATTGGTCAGGTATGTTGAAATTCTATCAGTTTCATACATCCTGGTATTTCTCAATTTCTCTTTCAACACCATCTTTCTGTTTTGGTTTGTACTCTGGTATAACTTGGTTAAGGATGCCCACATCTCAAAGGCATTCTTCTTCCCTGTCACATGAGGTATAATATGGTCTTTAATGGAATCTAGGATTATTCTCTTGGCCTTCACGTTCCTTTTATTAAACTCAGCCAATTGTATTGGATCAGTGGGAGGTGTCACTGTCTTCTCAACGATGTCCCACAACTCCTACTCAAACAACAAAACAATCCTCTCCTTCCATGGGCTGAAGTTTCCTACCCCAACCAATTGATCCTCATAACGCAACCCAGTAACCATCACTGTCAAATTGAACAACAGTTAACTTCCCTTTTTCTTAAGCAAAACCCCTGCAATCCCTGCAATATTCTGTGCGCAAAAACATTGTTTATTGAACCTCAAACTCCCAACTCAGATACCATGTAGAAATTTTACCTACAAGCAATCAAACTCTTGTAGACATTTCGTTAAACACTTAGGAAAACTCTGATTTCTGACTCCAATAAATATTCAACAATAATGCAGATTTTTCACACACATGCAACTGTCATTTATGAGTAGAAATACAAATGATTAAGTCTGGAAAATATTTGCAGTGAAACAGAACAATAAACAGTCACCATTTGACACAAGTATTTTGGGCCAAGCCCCTGGAAAAAACCCAAAGGGAATACCAAGAGATAAATTTTATTGAGCTCACAAAAAATTTACAGAGAAATACACAGGAAAATTTCCAGCAATTAATAGCCAGCTTATCTCACTGAGTCTGCCCTCAATTTCTATGCCAAATCCGTCCCCAGTTTGACAGCATATTGGCTCCTAGAAGATCGCACCCAACTGTTGTACTGACTGTACTAGAAAAACAAAAAAATTGTTGCCTCGATTTATATGCCCTCGGCCTCGAAAAATATGCCCAACTTCATTTACAGCCAGCATTAAATGCATTGTACAAACTGCTAAATTTCTACTGGAAGTGCCTTGAGAACTGTGCCAATCTCTCCTAAATATGTGTACCCAACTCTACTTTCCTTGTACTCCTTCCAAAACTCTCTTCAGCTCTCCCTTTCTCTCTCACTCTTCATTAAAAAATGAAAAAAAAATGTTCCTCTTCCTCTCCCTTTTCTCCTTTTTATTTATCATTAATGACTAAATCCCTAACCCTAGATCTCAATGGTTGAGATTCAATCTAGCCATCTCAAGATCAATGGTCATGACTTAATTTCACATTGGGCCCACTTAAATCACTTAAGTGACCCAACTTTATAAAGTTACACTCACTTTATAAAAAATCACTTTTTAGTCATTAATATAAAAAGTACACTTTCCAACTTTATAAAATCACTTTATAAAGTAAAGTGCTTAGAGAGAGAGAAATGTCCTCGGTCACTTTTGCATGCTAGGCATTACCAATGCAGAAGTACCCCCGAGCTATCAAAAACTAACAACTGATGGATTTACACGCCTTCTATTCCTGCTTGGGAACACTACATCTTGGTTGGGCATATTTTTTATTTTCTAACTTCAGTATGATGTTGCATGTTTGGTGGCTTATATGGTGGCACTTGGTTCTCTCTTCATTCTTACATTCTAAGTCGCAAGAAACATGTGACCACCCCTCCCCCACTATAGCAGCCATGTTTCTGTAAGAAAACTCGAAATGCAGCTGAAATGCACCTAAAATGTGTTTCAGGTGGCTGAAACGTGTTTCACTTTTTTGAAATGCATTTCAAGCACCAAAGCCCACATTTTAGCATATGTACGGCACATGCAGGGTGGTACAACATGCTTGTGTGGTGTGTGTGGGCCGAATGCAAATTATTTGAAAAAAAAACAATAATTTATGAGTGGGATAGCCTAATATTCAACCTTAGGGCCTTACTAACGCCATGTAATTAATAGTAATGTTAAATTCATCTTTTTACTTAAATTTTTAACATTACCATTAATTGTTTCAAGATGTTTGAGAGTGGTTCCAACCTTAATGGATTTCATATAGAGAAAGTTGAATTTTAGATCCCACTCAAAATCCAACAGACTTTACAATTTTTAGGATTTCAATATTGAGGGGATTGCGATGTTTCATTGGATTATGTCGTGTATGAGGGTATGGAACTAGCATTTAATCAAGAGCACCAAGCCCTCTATGTATCTTAATGTTAGGGGCATTGATTGTTGAACTCCTCGATCATGACCCTAGTAAAAATGCAACCACCACTCAAACAAAATATGGATTTGACATGTTAAGTTTTTTCTATCTTATTTTAATACTTAGAGGGTGATATTGATGATGAGGATCTCAATATAGCCAATGATTTTGATGATACGTAGGTATTTGTTGTAGCATGATGTCATGTTCCAAACTTAAACAAATAGTGATATAGAAAAGCAAATGTGATTCATACATAGAAAAATTAAACGAACAACAAATGCTCAATACACAACAAAAATGAGAACCAACTGAGCCATTTTATTAATGGAGTGGAGAAAGTACAATAGTGCGGAAAATGCACCTAGGCTTGCCTCAAGGGAAAGCTTGACAGAACCCATGTGTCAAACAGTAATATCAATGCTGGAGAGAACTAATCCTCTAATTCTCTGCATTGTCTCCTAGTAACTACCACTGCTCGCTAGAAAGAAGCTGCAAGAAACCCTACCTTCGATACTCAGAAAATGATGAAACTTCAGCCACAAACTCCTTGGCCGAAACCCGCAAAAACCCAGTAATGGTTTGGCCCGATTTGGACTTCCCAAAATCGACCCCCAAAGGCACTGTGCAATCCCTAGCAATTCTACATTGTATGCTGCAATTATACAGCTGAAAAACCCACCTCGGGTGCTCAGAAAATTCCGAAACTTTATATTTGGGATCCTTGACAAAAACCCAGCAAAATCCAGAAATGGTTTGGCCTGATTTTGACCTCCCAAATTTGACCTCTTCTATGGCCCACGCCCTCCAAACAGCTCCAGAAATATCGCCTGCAAGGAATGACCACAAAGTCCTCCTCCAAGCTCTGAAATGGAAGAAAACACCACTCCAAATATCTCCTCTAACATCCACGGCAAAGCTCAGCCTCAAGGACTAATACTCTACCCACCAAATGAGCTCCCACACATTGCCTCTGCGCTGCCCTAGGTAGTGTGAAAGTCACACTACCAAGCCAGAAGCTCAATCAGCTCCCAAACTCTCCCAAATGTTGACAATCCTCCCTAGCCTCCCCTCCAGAAAATCTCACATCAAATCTCCATTGCTAAGCACCACCAATGAACTTGGCCTCCTCTCCATTGCGTCCCACAGTAATAGGCACAACCTGGAAGGGAATGTTATTTCTGGGAATCACAATGTGATCCTCCTCCTGAAGAAATGAAGAAAACCTTCCTAGGGTGGCACTCGAAGTCCCCCGAAGAAAGGATGAGCTCTTCGCCTAAAGAACTCATGCTAAATAGTCAATGACTCGGCTCAGCAGCTCGAGCAACCAAAGAGAAATCGATATACTCCAATAAGATGAATGAAATGAGGAGAGCTACCTTCCTTATATAGATTTCGTGGAGCACTTTTCCCTCCAATTTTACCTCCATCATGGGCCCTCACTTAACCACCTACATGCAAAACTTAACCACCTTCATGCAAACTGAACTAGGAAGTGCGTATTTCCCTAGTGTGGGTGGCCCCCATGTGTAATTTAACCACAACAAAATAACTTCTCCTAAGTCTAATCTCCTAATAAAAATCGAATAGGCCCCACTATCTCCAAAATTGGCCCCAAAATGCAATAATTAGTCTTGTTCCAAATTAATTTAGGAAGGGACATGACAATCCTCCCCTCCCAAATGTTGCTTGTCCCCAAGCAACTTCAGTGTTGGATGCTCAAGTATGTGCTCGCCCTCCCAAGTAGCATCCTCATTCGGCAAGCTCCTCCAATGCACCAAAAATCGTTTGTCCTCAAGCAATGCCTGAACGAGCATCCTCTCTAACTATTACTCCCCACTGTCACTACAACATGTGCCAAGGTCCCAGATGTGCCACTGAATCATCCCTGACCTCAGCACTGTCTTGGTATGAAAGAATCCTTCAATACCAAGATCCCAGGCCATCCTGTCCAACATGAAGCTCCCCTCGTTCCACTCCCTATCATGCCTGGTACAAGTACCAGAAGTCCCCTACACCATCAGTGACTCGCTAAAGCCCAATGGAAGATCTGTATGATCTCCCCCTACAATAGCCGGTGCATCCCTAAAAGTTATTGAGTTGTGAAGAGTTGTGATGCCCCAGTTCCCTGCTAGTCCCAGAGTGGTGCCACCATGCTAACGATGCGCTATTCTGACTATGTCATACTCCCCATCGTGCGCAAACAGTGTCCTCCTCTCCTTTAACTCGATGATGGAATAATGAAAGACGCGAGACACATCCTGCCTAGGCATCTCCATGGCGCCAAGGCCTACCCATCCAAATCTAACTCTGAACCTGTGTAGCAACAGAGAATGTCTGCCTCCCCATATGATGAAACCCTCTGTGAACCGCCATGTGTCATCCCAAGAGCGAACTATATCTCTCTGCCACGACTCCGCTCATACGAGTGATCTATCGATCAACTAAATCCTTGCATCCCATAGCCAGACCTGCTGCAGCATAGACCTGACAACTGATGGAATCCCTCTGGCCCTCATCTCTAGTCCCTGCATGCCACCCATATATAGGCTCCATACATCATGAACTAATCTGAGGCAAGCTAAATTGTCTTGTGCATGCCACTATGTAGTACTGACAACCACTGGAAACCACGTGTGCCAAATAGCTACCCCCTGAATGCGACCAATGGATGGGTATCTGATACGCGCAATTGACTCAGTGTATGTGGATCCATCCTGCTCCTGCCAACCATCACCACTGGTTTGGCTACCTGCCCCCTGGAGAATGTACCAATACAATGTCGGGAACCCGGATACATACTGGACAACTGTCTCAGCCGTACACAGTATCCTTTGTTCATGCATGGTCCAGACATGTCCTATGGAAAGAGTGACACATGTCTCCTATGGAAAGAGTGACACATGTCTCCCCTATGACCAGCTCCCCAGGCAAAGGATCAGTGATGAATGATATGCCATCCCTATCGGTGATCACCTCATCCCTCAACATGTGGCTATCAACTCGCACACTGACCCGATACCCCTGCTAAGAAGTCTCCCCTCTATCGCACCAAGTGTCATCCAAATATCTTGGGTGAGCTCCATGTTCCCTGTTGTTCGTGCTCAGAGTGTCAAAGGACAATAACTAGATCACCCATTCCCATAAGTGATGTAGAAGAGGGTCAGGCGTGTGAGTCCCTGCGGATACCATCAAGTATCGCTCATCTGTGTCCCCCTCGATTCAGGGTGAGCTACACCCAAAGGTATGTCTGGTATCTCTGTCCATGGGTGTCCCTGGAGGCAACACTCCAAGACCTCGTTGTGCAGCACCATACACCTTTGCATACCATCGATCATCCCAGTGCTCCTGGACATGCCACTGTACATCGCGACCTACCCATGTACACTGCTGGATACCCTCGGTTACAGGTATGCCATCTCGTATCGTCTTGCTTCCCGCTTGTGTCACTGCACCTGTCACTCCCCGCATGTACTCAATGCGATGTGAGGCACTCCCACTCCACAACGCAGTCCAACACACTACAACACACCACCATGCATCTCCATGCCCACCTGTAGACCACTGCTCAACTCTAGATGCTCCCACACATCCCTGGATGTGATGGCCTAGAGCTATGTCTCTACGTGTCAGGCCACATTGGATAAGTATCATCACCTCCACCATCGCATCACTATCCCTGCCGATGAATGGATCTTCCCTCTAAATCCTCCCAGAGGATCCAAGAAGTGACTCTCCCTATGTGTCAAACAGTGATGCCACCACTGCTCCGCTCCTCTGCATATTTTGTGCCCCACACAAAAGTGAAGAGTCCCCAGCTCCATACAAGGCACCGTCTAGTGGCCTGCCAATGCGACCTCCTCCGACAAACTCCTGCCAGAGTATGCTAATCACCCAGTGATCCCGTGTACAAATGTCGTACCAAGAAAACCAAAAGAGTCTGTCCATATTTTGGACGCTGACTGAGACTCCCCTAGCGAATGTGCACACTCAACTACTAGGTTAATTGTACCATCTAGGTCGTAGTCAATCGGCATACCTGGGAAAGGATAGGTAGTCCACCTAGATCCCAATGCCAATCTGGGCTTCCGGTATCCCCAGTGCCCGGAAGCTCCTTCTAAGCTACACCCAGGTCCACCACCATCTCCATAGCCCACTCCATAGGGTACCAACTCAAAATTTGTCGCCATCCAACCCCAAGAAAGGGATCGAATGCACAAATTCCAGCACATAAAACAAGCCCAACATGCGGATGTTGCATCTTATGCAACTTTGATCATCTCATCCCGCTACCCAGGTCAACACATGAGATCTGACTAGGTAGCTTTGTCTCTCTCTCTCCAGTGGGCAAAGATGACCCAACAATGCTACTAACCTGGTCATCCCCTCTGGTATGTCTAGACAACTTCGCCTCTCTCAATCCAATGTGTAAGGATGGGCTGATAACGCTGTAGATCCTGTCAGTGTGCCTCTGAAGCGAACTGTGCTGAAATCCCAACATGTGGTCTCTATGTTGCCCCTCATCACTGGCTAGCCCAAAGGATGGTTGCACATCCTCCTCCATGATGGGCTCAACATGAGCCTCCAACTTATCTTCCCTAGACAACCCATCATGCAAGACAAGCTCATCAGTCAGATGTAGGTGACTATCGTCCAGCAACTCTGTCATAGATCTGGATGCCTCTGTACCTATTGGCTCCTCATCAATAGTGGGGATGTTTCCCAACACCTCATCAACCTGTGGTGCACTACTATCACCTGAGATCTCAATCACAACCCGGGATACCTCATCAATGGATACCTCAACAACGGATGGCATTTCATCAATGGGTGTATGCTCAACTGTCTCCTTGCCAACCATGGCCCCTTGAACTACTCTCTCCTCTTCTTCCTTAATACTCCTCATCATCCTTGCAAAATCCCACTAAATCTCCATTGGTTTGTGCATGCCCCTTAGTTCACAGAATTCCCAAAAAGAGAGGGACACCTGAATGCCATGACCCAATGATTGGTATGCCCTCCAGTTTTCTCCCAATAACTCCACATCAGTTGCAATCATGTTTGAATTCCCAACTGAGGAATGAATCAACTTCTCCCCCACATCAATCATCATTTGTTGTATCCTCATCACCTCATTCAAGGTTACTGCCATGTTGTTTGATTCTAATCTTTCCCATAGAATGAGCCAAGATTATGGCTCTGATACCACTCTAATGCATAGTTTTAAAACTCCGACTCCGACTCGGCCGAGGATCGACTCCGACTCCGACTCCGAAACGGTAATGACTCGGCCGGCTCGATTTCAATGACTCGGTCGTTGTAAAAAATACATTAAATATTTATTTTTTTTATAAAAAAACATAATTTTAAAGATTTTAAACATAATTTTAGAGATTTTCATTCATGTTTCCAAACACACAGCATTATAATATAGATGGAAGACAACATATGATCAAAGTAGGCTCATGAACCAATCCATTATATCAAAATGGTACCCAATGGCAATACATAGTCAACTGTCATACATGATCAAAGACTCAAAACAAAAAACACATAACCAAGGAGGCTAGAAATGGCCTCTACAACAAAAGTAAACTGTGACCAGACTCCAGTACTAGTACTACAGCTACTGGCTAGTAGCTACTGCCAGAGGAGCCAAGATCATGTCGATCAATCTCTGGATCATCATCAGAGTCAGACAGGGGGTCCATGGCTCCTCCTCATCATCATCATCTCCAACTGCAGCTGTAGAAATGGTACCACTAGCAGGTTGTGCAACTGCAGCAGATGCACGCTGAGATAGATTAGATATGCGGCTGTGCTTCTGTCGTGGCTGAGCAGAGGAAGCACCTACAACTGGAGTCCTTGCTGGCTGTGAGACTGAGGCTGGTGGATTGGGATCTGCATTCAAAATTTCAACTGAACAGCATGTTCAAGTTCAATTGATGCCTCGATATCTAAATCTAAATCAAGATCCTCATCAAGATCAAACTTTGCCGGACGACTCTCCACTACCCAATCTGATGTTGGATCAATGTCTTCCAACACAATGGGATCTGAATCAGGTCTTTTGTTCAGCAAATGGTTTCGTCTGAGCCGGAGGTTGTATTGGACATAAACTAGATCATTTAACCGTTCTTGATCCAAACGGTTTCTCTTCTTTGTGTTACTTGGGAGCAGGAGCAAAAATGTGAGCGGGAGCGACATTTTCAGAAGCTCCTGGTTTGGGAGCGAATCCCAGAGGAGTTCAACAACCAATGTCACTAACATCAAGGTACATAGAGGGATTGGTGCTCTTGATTAAATACGAGTTCCATACCCTAATACATGACAAAATTCAATGGAAACATTGCAATCCTCCAATCTTGAAATCCTAAAAAATTGATAAGTCTGCTGGATTTTGAATGAAATCTAAAATTCTACTTTCTCCATATGAAATCCAATGAGGCCGAAACCACTCTCAAACATCCTGAGTCATTTCATGGTAATGTTAAAAATTTAAGTAAAAGGATGAAAATGAAGATTAAGGAGAATGTCACTTTTACTTTAAGAATTTAACATTACCATGAAATTTGAATAGCATATCAATAGTAGAGAGCATTTGAGTGTGTTATATAGGGTTTGGGAGGGGGAATGGACCCCAAATGACATTTAGCAAATCCATATAACACCTTGGAGTCCAAACCAATCAGAAATCACCTTAAAAATCCATTAAAAAAATATTAAATCGATGTTTAACGTGTTCTGGGCCGACTTTTTGTGACTCAGCCGAGTCATAACGGAAACGGCCGAGTTGGCCGAGTCAGCCATGACTCGGTCGAGTCATTGAATGACTCGGCCGAGTCATGGCTGACTCGGCCAAACGTACCGTTTCAAAGGCCAAGTCATGGCTGAGGGTATCGGCTCGGATCAACTCGGCCGTTTCGGTATCGAAACGACCGTTTTTTAAAACAATGCTCTAATGTTCCAAACTTAAACAAACAATGATATACAAAAGAAAATTTGATTCATACATAGAATAATTAAACGAACAAAAAATGCTCAGTACACAATAGAAATGAGAACCAACTGAGCCATTTTATTAATGGAGTGGAGCAACTACAATAGTGCGGAAAACGCACCTGAGCTTGCCTCAAGGGAAAGCTTGACAGAACGCAAGTGTCAAATAGTAATCTCAGTTCTGGAAAGAACTGCTCTAATTCTCTGCATTGTCTCCTAGTGACTGCAACTGCTGGCTAGAAAGGAGCTGCAAGAAACCCTGCCTTCGATACTTAGAAAATGATGAAACTTCAGCCACAAACTCCTTGGCCAAAACCCGCAAAAAACCTTGTAATGGTTTGGCCTGATTTGGACTTCCCAAAATCGACCCCCAAAGGCACTGTGCAATCCCCAGCAATTCTACATTGTATGCTGCAATTATACAGCTGAAAAACCCACCTCGGGTGCTTAGAAAATTCTGAAACTTTATATTTGGGATGCTTGTCAAAAACCCAAAAATGGGTTGGCCCCATTTTGACCTCCCAAATTGAAAAATATGGCCTGCAAGGAATGACCACAGAGTCCTCCTCCAAGCTCTGAAATGGAAGCAAACACCACTCCAAATATCTCCTCTAACATCCACGGGAAAGCTCAACTTCAAGGACTGATACTCTACCCACGAAATGAGCTCCCAGTCACTGCCTCTGCACTAGCCCAAGTAGTGTGAAAGTCACACTACGAAGCCAGAAGCTCAATCAACTCCCAAACTCTCCCAGATGCTGACAATCCTCCCTAGCCTCCTCTCCAGAAAATATCACATCAAATCTCCACTGCTAAGCACCACCAATGAACTCGGCCTCCTCTCCACTGCGTCCCCCAGTAATACGCACAACCTGGAAGGGAATGTTATTGCTGGGAATCACAATGTGATCCTCCTCCTGAAGAAATGAAGAAAACCTTCCTAGGGTGGCACTCGAAGTCCCCCGAAGAAAGGGTGAGCTCTTCGCCTGAAGAACTCGTGCTAAACAGCGAGTGACTCGGCAAGGCAACTCAAGCAACCAAAGAGAAATCGATATACTCCAACAAGATGAATGAAATGAGGAGAGCTACCTTCCTTATATAGATTTCATGGAGCACTTTTCCCTCCAATTTTACCTCCATCATGGGCCCTCACTTAACCACCTATATGCAAAACTTAACCACCTTCATGCAAACCGAACTAAGGAGTGTGTATTTCCCTAGTGTGGGTAGCCCCCATGTATAATTTAACCACAACAAAATAACTTCTCCTAAGTCTAATCTCCTAAGAAAAATAGAATAGGCCCCACTATCTCCAAAATTGGCCCCAAAAATGCAATAATTAGTCTTGTTCCAAATTAATTTAGGAAGGGACATGACACATGATTTTCTTGGGCCTTGGGCCTTTGCACTTGCTCATTTATTCATGAATTTGTATTTGTATTCCTAATTATAATGTTAAAACTTAAAATGTAAATGCTTTCTTTCAAAGTTACAATATATATATATATCATCTTTCCATGTTTCTTGATTTTTGGGGGCTTACATTTCCAACATGTTCCCATTTCAAATACGCGTTTTTGTTTCCCGTACCATGCAACTTAGGTTACATTTGATGCTCAGTGGTGGTATGCTCTTAGGTGCTTCAATATTGGGGGATAATGTTATTCATGGTTAGCTTAACCTAACACTTATATAACTAAGAGAAAAAAGGGAAGCATGATGTGATCCTACTTCATGATGTCAAGTTTATTACTTAGCTCCATGATTTTGGCTTATGATGGGGTATGGATAGGAGATATTTATAATGGTCATCCTCACTATTGAAACAAATGTGGTGGCAAATTAATTCAAAGAGGCCATCCTGTTTTTCACCTTAAACCATAGGAAGGCACGCATAATGTGATGAATATAAAATTATACTATACTAAACGGCCATGGTACATATATGGAGGCAAGTTTATTATTGTAATGTGACATTCCTTTTAAAACCTTGCTCCACCATTCCATACACATATGTTGAAGGACAAAGTAAAGGAGCATCTTATTTTAATGCAAAGGGGCCACCCCCTTCATTATTTAATAATACTGGCCTCAACATTAAAACGTACGATGCTCCAAAAGTGGGATGATTCATCACAAACGATATGGTCCAACGGACTCATCCACTTTTCTACCACTTAAACATATAACATAATGTGGACAGTGACATGTGATCAGGGGACAAACTAATAAAGTAAAATATGAAAGATATCACATCAAGGGAGAGGCGATGCCACACTACATGGCTTGGCCTAAGTTTTAGACAAGACGCCACCTTATTCTATAGCCTAAGTTGATGGCTTAAAGTACAGTAAAATGTGTGGTTTGAATTGGTAAAAGGGTCAATGCTTAAATTTGAAGCTGCCAACATCCAATTAGCCACCAAGCCGCATTGCATGGGAGTCTGTACATTTGACCTTATATCAAGCTATCGTGGGCAATTTCATGAGTTGGAATATTCCATTGGCTAACCAACCACCTTGAATTGGAATTAGTAATAAATGGAAGAACTTATGAGATAGTTAGCTCCAAGTTTTGAAGGATTTGGTCTCTTATCTCTGCAAGTTGTATTATTTATATGTAATTTTTATGTGCAGATATATGTTCTAGAGTTCCATTTGGAGATTATATTTTGCGATATTATGAATCTCAAAGGCAACAAAAGGCCATAGAGGAGCACCATGCTACAATGGAGGAGCATATGGTGGAAAAATAAACTCTTATCCTATATTCTTTGGTCATCTACTTTCAAAGGTCACAAAATTACATGATTTACCTTACTTGATCAGGTGGTCCTTAGACAAACTTGGGATAAGGGACCACCTTATTGTTGCTAAGTTGTAGATCTAGATACGCACTCTTCCTCATAACCTTGCAAGATTTTAATCACCAAAACTTAATGGTACAATAATTCACATCCTTAGATTGTTTGTTGAACCAAGTCAAAGTGTGTAAAACATCAGATGGTTATTTATATGCCCGTGACTTGCCCTCTTGAAATTGCTTCAATGATTCCATAGCCCAAATTGATAAAGCATTGGACTCTCTTTTAGTCATCACACCAAACCCATCTCATATTATCCTTTTTCATCTATATTGTTGCTAGGTTCTCATTACTCCCACTCATTACTACAAGTGAGCCTAGTTAACCTTTAAGGATACCCCCTTGGCTACAAACATTTCCCAAGTCTGAAGTACAAAGAAGTGTTGGTGAGGTGAAAATGGACAACCTCCTAAGTTCCACAAGGCTAGTTCCGTATTTTTGGGACTTTAAGTTGAAGGTGCTAGATGCCAAAGGCCACAAAACCAAAATGTTAAGGATGAACATCATCCTTCTTTGACACAAGACCCTAGCCATCATTCTTGGGCTTCATTATCAAGCACTTCAATCGTCTACCCTTGCATGATTTCTAGCAATGGTCTCTCAAATAAGTTGAAGGTGCTAGATGCGAAAGGCCACCAAACCAAAATGTTAAGGATGAACATCATCCTTCTTTGACACAAGACCCTAGCCATCATTCTTGGGCTTCATTATCAAGCACTTCAATCGTCTACCCTTGCATGATTTCTAGCAATGGTCTCTCAAAATCTCAATTGTGAATCTACATCCATGGATCCCGCACTAGTTTTTGCAATTCATTGGGCAATATCTTCCTGTTTGCATTCATATTATTATCAATAATATTTATGTGCATTTCCTCAAAGTACATATATCCTTATGTTGGTTCTACGGAAACAAGGAATCACTTTTATTGTCCACTTTACTATTCCAATCATGCCAAGTGGCATTGTTCACCAAAGTTTTCTAAAAAAATCTAAATGGATCTTCAATTAGCCAACTAGATGTTTGTTTCTCCATTTGTTCAACACCAACGAGCTCAAGTTTTCACAAGGATAATTTTGCAATTTGGCTAGTGCTACACTTCCAAAGTGTAAAAGTTGGGTTGGGACCAACGTGAACAAATTTTGAAATCCACAGTTCAACAAATCTAAACAAGAAAACTCTGCAATTGCGTCCTCCTATCGATAAACTTTCCAATAGCCAATATTGTGCTCAAAATATTTTTTCCCCGTCCCAATGGCCTCCCCAAGTTGGATACTTAGCAATTTTCCCACACTTAAATTTGAAGAAAACGAGTATAAAACCTATTTGGATAAACTCTAGTGTCCAACTCGAAGCAACCCTAAACCACAAGGCTTTTTAAACACATTTTCCTGAGAAAGGTTCCAACAAAATTTGATGCCACATTCTCCTCAAATGGTGAGCAACTCATCCATGTGGATTTGACTATCGACAGCGCAAATCATTTCCTTATTACCATTTTTCTGCTCATTGATCCTTATTGCTCGTATGAAGCTCACTCTTCATTAGATAAGATAAGATAATTGTATTAATGTCCAACAAAACTTAGGGTAAGATCCACCCTAATAGAGGTGCAGAGCCTTAACCACATGTGATCTAAAAGTCCAAAGACCATTTCCATCCTTGTTGAGGTCTAAGTCACCTAGTTCGTGTTCGTGTTCGAGTTCAACGACTTTAAAGTTCGACAAATATTCGACAATGAAAATTTTGAAAATAAAATTCGGTACTAAGTTCAAGATACTAAAAAGTTTGAAAAACCCACCAGAAAAGCTTCCAAAAAGTCACAGTAAAGACAACTCAAATATATATAAATATATATATATAGTACTGAAATATTATACATACTACATACATACATATATATATATATATATATTAATTATTGAAATATTATACATCTATTATAATTGTTTATATGTATGGTCAGAGGAAAAAATTTAAGCATGTATGGTATAAACAAAAATTAACACACACATTTAAATGTTCAAAAATAATAAATGACAAGTAAATTTAAAGGTTAAAATAATTTTTTAATATACATATGTTTCTTTTCTATATATATTTTTATATTTTATTGAAATAATACACTTTTACTATAATTGTTTATGTGTGTGTGGATATATATATATATATATATTAAAAAATAATAAATAACAACAAAATTTAAAAATTAAAATATTATTTTTAATTTACATATGTAACTTTGATATTGTATTGAAATATTACACTTCTATTATCACTGTTTATAAATATATAAATTTAAGTAATTTAAGTGTGTATGGTATAAATAAAAAATAATCACACACACACGTATATATATATATATATATATATATATATATTCAAAAATAATAAATGACAACAAAATTTAAAGATTAAAATATTTTTTTAATTTACATATATTTCTTTTATATATTTAACTTTTATATTTATTGAAATATTATAACTGTTTAGAAATATATAAATTTATAATGTGTATGGTATAAATTAAAAATTAATACACACATATATTCAAAAATAATATATAACAACTAAATTTAAAAATTAAAATATTCTTTTAATTTACATATGTTTCTTTTATATATTCAACTTTGATATTTTATTGAAATATTACACTTCTATTACAACTATTTATAAATATATAAATTTATATAATTCAAGTGTGTATGGTATAACTAAAAATTTTACATATCAAAATTGTGAAAATAAAGATAAACAAATAGAAATAAAAATATCATTAAAATAACCCCGATGGGGGTGGACGAACATGGACATGGTGAGGTTGAGTGGAGGGGGCGCCAGCCACCACACCGACTCCGAAGACTCATAAAAGAGGGGTGATGGTATGATGTACCCCCCCATGCAATATAGATGTTGCATACATCCTTATAAAACGGCAAGTGCAAAGAGAAGTTTGGTGTTTTTTCCATGTAACTGGTCGTCAATATTGGAGGCTTGGGAGATCAAGAGGTGGCAGGGTTGGCCTTATTGTGGACCCGTACCCCTGGTGTTTGATAGCTCTGAAAGTAGGTCATTGTCTCAAGGGCGTGCTCTCGGGCAATTCTGTAGCAGAAAAGCGCAAGACTATGAAATATGGGGCCCTAGTATATGGGAAACTTGAACTCTCAGCAACAATTGGGTGCAGAAGGGGCATGGCCTATAGTTTATCTCTGTGTAGCACGTTAGTTTCTCTAAAAATCCAGCTAACTAATTTCTGGAAATTACAAGTAAATAACTAAAACTAAAATTTAACTTCTTCCACAAATATGTTGAGTTTTATCTAAATGAACATGCAGTGGAAATTTAACAAGAAACCCAGAAATAAAAACACAATCACATCACCATAAAGACATAAAATTTACCCAAGAAACCCAACATGGGAAAACCTACTTGTCTGGTGGCTTCTATTAGGGCGGCCTCAGCGAATAGAAAATTTTAGAGAAAAATTACATCTGGAAGGAAGACAGACCTGATGATTTTCTTCGTGAAATTTACTCGGCCAAGCTGGAAATCGACCCAGCTTGTGGCTCTCCTATGCAGGTTGTGTTGTAGTAATCCGTACAAGTCGTGTGTCCTCCTCTACGTGCCTGTTTTGCACAAATGCTTAGTGTTGGCACTTTTGTTGTTATTCCACAACTGTTACACCCTTCTCTGTTATTTTCGTGTTGTTGAAGCCCCTGCCTCTTGTTGTAGTTGTGTTGCCCTAATTTATGAAGCCTTCACCAAACAATCTGATGTGTATTAAGCTCCACACTGCCCTTTTTCCCTCTCAAATCGACCTGGGCCCCACAATTGATCTCAATGGCGAGAATCAAAAGATCCAAGGGTTGAGATTGATTTGTCACCCACTTAGGAAAATTTAAATGTTTCCTAAGTCAAACATTAGAGAAAAATAAAATTTGGTTGTTAGTGGA